>VWZP01005527.1:632125-718251 GCA_013396995.1 Dicaeum eximium
GCTGTGTCCTCAATGTCCCCATGGACACCACTGTCCCTGCTGTGGCCCTGGTGCCCCCACAGCCCCACACAGACATTGCTGCGTCCTCAATGTCCCCATGGACACCACTGTCCCTGCTGTGCCCCTGGTGCCCCCACAGCCCCACACAGACACCGCTGTGTCCCCACAGCCACACGAATCCCCGCAGACCTGAGGCTCGCAGCATTTGTTTCCCACCAAGCGGTTCTTGCACCTCAGTGTAATGATACCGTGGTGTTCTGCTTTGAAAATGACCTGGGGCAACCTGAGGACTTCAGGAGCCTCTCTGAGAGATGAGTCAGTGTGCTCAATGGTTTAATTTTTGGTGATTTTCAGATCTGATTGAGATTTCATTCACACGTATTTGTGTATTTGTGGTCGGTGGGTGTTTTCAAGGTTTTGTTTTTCTACTCAATTAGCAGTGCTTCTTTTCTAAATGTCAAAATACCTGTCACCTGTAAATTCATGTTAATAAATATTTAGGGAGAATAGATAAACATTGGCTCACGGTGATGGGGCTGTGAGAATAGCTTGCAGGAGAGGAGGTAGGCACTGCTTCTCACAACGCATTCCAGCATTTTCACAACAGCTGGGCTTTCTGAGCTTCTTGCCTACTTCTAGTTAAAAGCTCAGTGTAGCAGATGAGTCTGGAAAAACTTCTGGGTCCTACATTTCCAAAAGCCATGAGAAGTGGCTGGAAAATGGGTGTAGAGAGCGAAAAATGGCTTTCCCTGTTTCCATCAGCCTTATGGGCTAGAGCTGTGGCATTCTGCACATCACCTTGCCATGGTGTGTGTCCTGCCAGCATTGTGGGAAGATCTGCAGATGACAAACTCTCTGTGGGGAGGAGCAAAATTGTAAAGTTCCTGCAAACAAAGTTTTCCCATTGTGCTTCCCCTTGAAAGGAGCTGGTCCAAGCTGAAGTTAGGAAGATTTTTCAGCCCCTCTCAGCCGTTCTCAGTATAATTTCATTTCATGCCTCCCTATTTATTTTTTTCCCAGACAAACAGCTAGAAGTACCATGATATCGCTGCTGTGATGCAAATAACCCTGCTCACCCAAGGTGTGTAGTTGTGCTGCTACAGGGGGGCAGGTCATACAGCACCTGCTAGTGCCATTTGGCCCTTAACATTGCTAATGCAAGGATAATTCCCACAAGGGTGATGGGATGTCTCAAAAGTCTCTTCCTCAGCAAAGTTCTCTTCTTTTTTAAGTTTTCTTTTAGTTTGGCATTTCTTTCTTTTGATTGATTCCATTTTTTTAGTATCCATCAGAAAAAAAAAAAAAGTTGTCCTGAGTCTAGTTGTGGCAATGCAGAAAAAAATTGAATAAATTACATCAGTGGCTATGATGATATTATTTATAGGTGATCGCACACCAGAGAAGAAAGCAGAAGTCTTTGGGATTTTCAAGAATGAAATGACATTTATTACGTAGGAGAATGGAAAAATAAATCTGTAACATGAGGCTGCAGATGCTCTCCCTCATAGCTGAGGAGGTAGATGTTCAGAAGCTGCAGCTCTCTGTCTTCCCTCTCCTGGACAAAACAGCAACAAAGCTCTCTCTGATGATCAAAGGAAAATTGGACCATTTTTTATGAAAGGTTTTCTTTCTGTGGTGATTGCTCTGATTGTTGAGGTAACTCTGCAGAGGTGGATTCGCTAGAGGAAAGCAGCTGGGGATGACAGAAATAACTTTTGCTGGTAGGAACATCACAGACATTGAGTATCTGACTATAAAGACAGATTGACTTTTCTGACAGATTGTCAGAAAAGATTCCTTAAATTAATTGATATAAAATAGATACATACAACCACAAAAAAAAAAAAAAANAAAAAAGCATGTTCTCTTTTAAGAGCCTTCAGAATTATATTTATCCTTTAGTGGGTGAGATTTGGCTCACTAGAGAACTTTGAACTTGGCTATGTTTTGAAAGGTCTGACTGAATATTGAGGTATGGTTCATCTGGAAGTTTTGCTGGTCCAGAGAAGCAGGGACACATCACAGTCAATGTGATCAACACTTTATTTCCTTAATTCACACAGCCATGTTTTCTCAGTGACTGTGTTTGAATGTACAGTTACAACATTCATGCTTTTTACGGAGTAAAGGAAAGAGTCAGGTCAAAAATCCTCAGACCTCTTGCTTTCTCTTTCCAAATGCTATATTTGTCCAGAGAGATGTATGCAGCTTCCTCTAAAACATCTCTCACTTGCAGTTGTTTGCATCTTATTGCAAGGCAGTGTCTGGCACCATGCAGGAAGAGAAGCAGTGGAGTGATCATGAAAATTATGTGTGCCCAACTTCCAGTGGTATTATTTAATGGTGAGTACTTGTGTAATTATGCATCATGAGTGGGTAAATGTAGATAAATAAGAGCATTAGCTAAGTAATTTTTGATGTTATATTGGTTTTTATTGCTGTTTTCTCAGGATGCTTGAAATAAAGGCTCTTTGGGTTAAAAGGATGGCTAATGTTGGATGGCTAAGTTCATTTTCAAGATGAAACACAGCTGCAAAACCCGTGGTCCTTTCTAGCTTATCATTTTGGAACAGGCTCCAGGAGGCTTTAGAAATCTGCCCCTACATATTTGTTCCCAGCATCATGAGTTAATTGCATCTGCTAAAACACTTTCCAGAATAATTACTAAATGAGATCCAAAGTACCTGCATTACCAGCTCTCTTGCAAGTTCCAGTAAGGGGCAATACTCACCGTGTGGGAATACTCCACCTCTGTGCCTGTGCCTGTTTACACTGCAAACAAGAAGCAGCAAATACACACACACCAATCCCTGCTGAGGGTGAAATGCTTCCCAGCTCTCATGGTTGGAGCCACTGCAGCTGAGAAAGGAGATTCCTGGTGACCTCAGGTATCAAAAACAGAGTTGGATGAAGAACGGTAAAAGTATTTTGTGGAACGTTTCAAGTTTCTTTCCATTTTATACAGTGTCAGAGGGAAGAACCCGCTGATATTAGGAAAATTGCTACTGTATTGATTGTATCTCTCTCCAGTTATTTCCATTAGACAGGGGAAATCAGTGTAGATAATGATTTGTGGAAATTATTGTAAAGAAAAGCAGATCTGAAGCAGAGGCCTTGGCATTGGGAAGAGACTTCCTGTGTATGTGACACTGGGTGCTGTGGCACTGCCTGGGCAAGCAAGCGGGCAGGACCTAAGGCTTGGGAGAAACCCTCAGAAAGAGTGAACTCCACGTATAGCAGCCATTTGGGAGAGCTTAACAGAATATCTCCCTCAGGGAGGCTCGCATTTGCATGGAAACCAAACAAACCCACACTTTTTTATTAATCCTGGGTAAAGGCCTAAACCAGAATATTTATGAAAGCTAGAAGCAATTAGCATCTTTGTAAAATCTATGTGCACTGATGGCAGGGAGTTGCAGGGACTGTCTAGAAGAGGAAAGAAAAAGTAAGGCCCATCTCTTGTGCTGTTCAGCCTCCTCTGAGATCCCTTGTGGCCATGGAGTATGATAGAATCATTAGGGCTTTCAAAGGACCATTAACCCAACACTGCCATGTTCACCACTGAATCATGCCCCCAAGGGCTACATCCACACACCTTTTGAACACTTCCAGGGATGGTGATTCCTATACCTATTCCAGCTCAGATGATGCTGATTTCATGAACCTGAGATTTGCCTTATATATGCAGTATGCTGGGTATGGATCAGAAAACACCTTTGGAGGGGTGTACAGAGGCCCCAGCTAGGATTCACCCTCACTTTGAGACTGACTGCAGAGCAGCTCCTGATTTTTGACAGGGCTCCCCAGCACCAGCCCCCCAGCAGTCACACCAGCTGGCTGCAACTCTTGGTATTTATAGGAGTCCAGCATCAGAGATCATTTGTTCTTCTGGCTGTTATCTACTGCAAATTTGGCCCTTTGGCAACATGCCATCAAAACATGCAAAAAGTTTTTGCTTGGCTGTACCTATTGCTTTAGATAAGCAATTTGGCAATACAATTCTGAGTTCTGTAGAGTATCAGGTGAAAATGAAAGGGCAAAAAGAGGAAAAGTAAGTAGTGAACACTCTACTTAAAAATATCTTACTACTCATAAAGATGAGAAATTTCAACAGCAACTGAAAGAGAAAGCAGAGGAGCTGCTGAGGGCCAGCCTGTCTCAGCCTGTGCAGCAGGTAGTGCCAAGTAAATGGTACCTTCTTCTGAGGACTTGCTGCCACAGGTGTCCTTGGGCACATGCTGTGAGGGGTTAGACAGTTTGCACCTTGCAACAGGGCACTTTAAAGAACTGGATAATGGCAGTGCGTGAGTGGGCAGGTTCAACCAGCACATCCTTTGATTCAGGCATGAATAGAGTCTGGCTACAGAGTGCCACTGGAAAACACTGCCTTTTGGTAATAACACTCATTTACAGAGTGGAAATAGAAATTCTAGTGTGTCCTAGGCTCCATTTGTTTCACTGTTTCCTAAAATAGCAGAGGAAGCAATCCTTGTTTCTTGGTAACAGCGTTATATAGATTTCTGTGTCTCCCAAACAGAGTGGCTTAAACTGTTGCTCTTTTCACCTGTTCATGCACACTCAGCTAATATTTACTTTGGGATTCTGGCTGCACCAGGGCTGTGGCAGGGGTAAAGCAGGGGCCAGCTAGAGCTGCTGGCCTCACTTAATCCTTGACATCAGGGGAATGTGGGATGGGGAAGGGAGGCACTGTGGGACACCCAGCTGCTGCAGCTGCAGATGGTGCAAGAGCTGGGGTGCCACGGCTTCAGTTCAGCATTTCTCTTATCAGGGCTCAGCCTGCTCCTTGCCCTGCACACAGAGCATTTACAGCCCTGAAGTATCAAGGGTAAGCAAGTTTCCTTTCTTCAGCAAACTGCCACCTGAAAGTTCCAGCCAGCTGAGGGTCAGTGTCTCACAGTGGGACCAGTTGTCTGTGTCCTGTGCAGTGGTAGCTACCCACTGGGGACTGGCAGGGCATTGAAAAGATGGAGTTACCCTCTCTAACAACACTGCTGGAAAACTGCAGTTTGCAATAAGATAACCTCCTAATCTATTTCTGGATAGCATATTTGAAGGTGCTTTGAAAGGCTTTTCAGTCCCTTGAAAAAAGTCTGTTGAGCCATCATTTTCTCTCTCTTCTCCCTCCTTTGCAGGTGCCGGGTACTGCTTTCCAGACCTGATAGGCACCTGCAGGAAAATGAGACCTCCCACAGCATCCAGGTTCTGGAGTCAGAAATAGCCCTGTGTGCTGAGGTAGGAGTGCTTATTCCAGCCTGTAACTGGATTTAGATCTGCCACAGTTGCAGCTGTGTGGGGGGTGCCGTTGGCTGGGTTTGAAGCATCTCTGGCCTCCACAAGCAGTGTTGGTGCCTCGCAAGCCTCTGCCTCCCGCAGTCCTTCTTCGGGAAGGACACAGCCAGCACAATGGCTTTGGTGCCTCCTGTGCCTGCAGGCTGATGCTCATAATGATCCACGTGATGTGTTTCTTCCGGGCTCCTATTACTGCTCAGAGGCACTGGAGAGCAAATACTGCAGGGAGGGAAGGGGGGATGTACTATAAGAGGCATATCAGGGCAGGGACAGAGGGCGAGAGGTTGAATCACCTTCTTTGATAACATGAAGCAGGAGATGGGGAAATTTCATAGTGATAGGAAACATAGTACATGCTCTGTGCCCCTTGCTCTCCTCCACGAGCCTGGGCAGATCCTGCTTGCCATCGAGGATGCACTTGGTCCTGACACTGGTTTTGGTCTTTTCAGCTTCCTCCTAGGGTTTATTATACCAGGTGTGAAAATAAATAACAACAAATTAGCCTGACCCAGCAGGCCCTGAAAGAGACCAGACTCTTTCCATGTCTGCAGCTACTCAGCAAAATCCACAAGTGAGCTGTTTATCTCCACTTTCTGGCCAGACTGGCAGCATCACATCCGTGTCAGGTTCAGCACTGAAATCCTTTTCCAAACCCTATTGAGAGGATTGTAGCAATATTTTGCTGCCCAATCAGCACTGGCTCCCAGCTTTCGAGGCGTCTATAATTAAAAATGACTGAGTCTTATTGCAGATAGGAGGACCATGGGCAATTTATCAAATGCACCCTATTCTGCTCGCCCAGAGCCTGGAAATAATTGCAGCTGATCTATTCCAGCACGCACAGGGCTCCTACAAAACCTGGGCTGGATTGCTGCTGCCAGTCAGTGCCTGATTGCCATCCCTGGGGTCACCGCAACTCAAGGTGCATTAATTTACTCATTTTAAAGTTTTTTGTGGTAGTATTTCAACCAGTCCTCATATTTCAGGAGAACCTGAACCTCTCATACCCAGAGAAAGGAGCAATTGATTTGTAGAAATTATACTCTAGCTGTGTGATTACTTCACTGAATGTACAGTACTCCCACTGCTAAGTAAATAACTCTGAATTTCTATTGGGCTTTTAAGTATCTTTGTTCTGGAAGATCTGATTTTACTGGTCTTCAACACATCACTAATAACTTACTGCTAGTGCTTTTTTCTTGGTAATTATGAACTCTTGAATTTCCTTTCACATGAGCCACTTTGATTTACAGAAGTGACTAGATGGGCTTCCTCTGGGGCCATGAATCTCTCTTTTTATTAAACATCCCAATCATGATGAATGCTTCAGAGTCATTTTAAAATAAATGCATTATCAGTACTGCAAAATCTATGTGAACTAATATGTAATATCAGTAAGTAGGGCGCTTGAGCAGTATTTTGGGCACAGAATAAATATTTAATGATTTCTGTTCCAAATTTAGTGTGAAAGTGATTTAAATGCACAGCATGCTCCCTGCTTACATATCAACAATCTGACACAAATACCAGCCGGCTCTTCATTGCTTCCTGGGGACACTGCTCGGGTGTGGCCAAGTGTCCTCACCAGTGGCACAGCCGTGGCTCACAATACTCAGAAATTCCTCTGCTATTGATTCAGCAGAGGACTGGCTCAGACTTGGTAAGCTGACTTGATGCTGTTCATAAGGACTTTGCTGCTGCCATCTGGATAGGATGAAATAACATCCAACCCATTGTGTGTCCCAGCCGGAATCTTGGTCAGGGCTGGCAGGAGCAAAGGAGTTTGCAGAGGTGAGGAATTTATTCAAACTGAAAACTCACAGACCTAGAAAGGGGCCATTTCTCCCATTATTATTTTGGAAATGATGGTGATCATCTTGACACTCAAAGACCTTTTGGGAAGAGAACTCTTGTGTCCCCTCCTGAGCTGTTCAGGAATTGCTAGGTTTAATTGCCTCTTCTCTAAGACATTTCTCTGGCCACTCCAAAGGATCATTTTTTAATTCTTCACATGGACAATGCCACTGTCAGGTTCCCTGGGAAATTCTCGATGGATTCCCCTGGGAAAGTTTTAGACTCCCACAAATTCAGAAAGGCTGGAAGCTGCTTTTAACCAATTCATCGTAAATTTTGGAGAAAAAATAAGAAAATTAGAAAAAAAAAACTTTATCTGGATGCAACAAATAAAAATAAACTCAATTTAATTCCTTCTGCTTGGGATCCCCTGCTATTGCAATGTCTCTGCTGCACAAACATTGTTATAGATGAGTTAGAAGCACAGCCCCAAAGCACTACAACGTGAGCCTGAAGTGGCCCGTGGTTTGAAACTTGTGGTTTCATTGTGGGGGCTGCTGCACTCAGGAGACCTGAGGTGACTTGGGAAAGTCAGTGAAGAGCAATGCTTGACTTTTCCCTCTTCTTCTGCTGTAAGCAGCCAGCTTGGATGAGGGGCTGATCAGGGGTCTGACTGATGCTCTGCTGCCAACCTCACCCTTCCCACTACACTTCTGCCTTCTCAGGAAAGGCAACCTGGAAAAGCTCTGTCTTATAAAACTACACACACACACAAAAAAAAAANTTATAAAATTTACAACCACTTGCCCTGATTTGGGATATTTTCACCCAAATGAGAAGCAGCTGGCCCAGTCTCCTGAAAAAATACAGCCATGGTAAACTTACAGACTGATAAATCTCCTAAAGTTTTCACAGAGGAAGTGATTTTCCTCAGCACAAGAGGTCTGGGGCTGTGCTCACACTGCACATTTTACAAGCTGGTAAAGCAACTGCTGGTTGAATTTGTCCCTTAAAAGCATATTAATGCCTCTTTACACCATGAATACCTCCTCTAATAGTTTAATTTGACTTTGATTCTCTAATTTACTGGTGGGAAAGGTGCTGAGTTGCACAGATTTCAGCCTTCTGAGTAATTTGACATCTCTGTACATGATGCCACACAGCAGCAGCAACAAAGAGGAAGGTTTGATGTAGGTTTTAGAAGTGTTCCTTTGGATCCCTTCCAAGCATCTGTGCAGCATTTGCATTTCCCATTAGTCCCCAAGTATTTTTGTGGCTAGCAGTTTCTTAGATGCAAAATTTTCTCCTTCTCTAAGAAACTTGATCCTGGAGTGATATCAAGCACTATACATACACACAAACAAATTAATATCTCTAAATGTAAGTGGTGGTTAAGTGGATAATAATGACAGTAAAATTGCTACAGAACTGCCTTAGTGCCTATTACTATAAAATATTATGTTCTTCGTAATGATCCTAGGACACTATCACTTTTAAATAAATTATAAAAATGGTCAGATTACTTATGAAAAATATTTTTCCTGTATCATGGTTTCTGTGATTCACGGGAACATCTCACTACCTTGGTCTTGAGCAGTGCTCTGAAATGAACATTGTTTGCTGAGATATTGCACAGAACAGAAAAGATCCTGTTGAACAGCAAATAAACCTGCAACAGGTAGTCAGTGTCAGAAGATGTAATTTTTTAGATTGCAAAGTTGCTGAGCTGCTTCCGCCATCACCCCCAGTCAAGGAATGGCTTGTCCTGCAGAAAAACTGTGTCAGCAGGTGGTTTGCAGCAGCTGGTCTGTGATACCAGCAAAGCCCAGGTATGGAACAGAAGCTGCTGTGCTCTCCCAGGTCTAATGCAGGTCTCCCCATCTGGCACTGCCTTGAGGGCTGCATGTGCTCTGGCTACAAGGGCATCCCAGCTTACAGCCACACAGATGCTGGGTTTCCAGGACATCCACCAGCTCCCCATCAGCCTTGATGTGAGCTTATCTGCCTAGACCCTCTTTATCCTGTGTATATCAATCAATCAATCAATCAATCACTCACATGCCTTTAGGACAAGCCCTGAACTTGCAGTTTTGCAGACCCAGGCTTTATTTCTCTGACAGGATTGTGTGATCAAAACAGAGCCACCTTCTAAACAGGAAATTCTGAAGTGCAGGGCTGAAACTCTGTTTAAACACTTGTTGCTTTATTGGCCTTGCTGGTATAATCTCTGGCAAGCTGATTTACTGCAAGACATTCTGTCTGTAGAACAGAGGGACCACGTGTATGTGTGCCTCTCTAGCAGCTTTTTGGATCAAAGAAAACAACTCCAGTCAGCCTCATGTCACTATGGTGAGATGGCAGAGTAAGGATGAGCCAGGTAATGTTGTCCTTGGATAGGCTGGGACAGAGGTGGAGGGGCTGCATGGGGCAGCCTGACTCTGTCAGAGCCAGCAGGACTGAATCTACTGGAGAGTTCAGGTCCTCTGGAGCCCATCAGGTGACTTCTAAATAGGCTCTAGAGGGACCTGATGGGGACCTGACACAGGTCTGTGATCTTGGGCATTGTGCTGTACACACACCACGCTGTCCATGCTTGGTGCTGTCTGTGCACCATGCTGAACATGCACCACAGTTTATGTGTACCATGATGGCATGCGCATTGTGCTGGCTGCACTGTGTGTACCTGCACACAGTTGTATGTACACTGAGGTGTACGTGCCCAGAGCTGGGCACGTCACACATGTTCACCACGTCACACACCCTCCATGTGGTACGTGTGCTGTGCTGGCCCTGCACTGTGCTGCCCGTGCCACGTCTGCTGCATGCGTGGCAGCCTCTGCTTGGTGTCCAGGCAGCATGTGGAGGGACAGCAAACTTCTGTGAACACTTGTGGAATCATTGCTAGCAAAAACACCATGTGGAAGCCACGAGCAACAGCTCATGCTGAGGAGGACCAGCCACAGGACGGTTAGAACCACTGCTGAGGGCAGGTTGCTGTTCTACAATGATTACGTGGAGATGGAAATAACTGTGAAGCCAAATAACTCTAGTGGTGTTTGCAATGAGAATGAAAGAGACAATTTGCTCCCTGGACTCATCCAAATTTCCAAACACATATTCAGATGGGAAGAGAGCCAAAATACTCCCATCAGGGAGGCAAGCAGTGGCAGAGGGGAGAAGAAAAGCAACACTGCTCATCAGATTTCAAACAGCTGGAAAAAGGCTAATATCGGTTAAACCTTGTAGCTTGAAGCACAGTGGGAGGTGAAGAACTCTTCACTGGGGATAACTACAACTACAAAAACCTGCCTGCTGGCTCCCCAGTCATCGCAGGAACCAGCAGTTGTATCACCCTGACAAGCTGTTCCTGAGCAGGCTTCGTGCTGTGCCTTTTCCTTGGAGGATCCCACTGCCATGCCATGTGGTCCTGTCAGTGCGCAAAGGTGTCTGAGGCCACAGACAGTAAGGAAAAACCCCAGAGCCTGCTCCACCATTATGCAGAAGCTTGAACATGCTCCTGTGTGGTCAGAAATCCAGGGGCAGGGACACCTCCCTGCGGAGAGAGAGGAAGATATCCAATCTGCTCTGCCCGGCAGTGACACTACCCAAGCTGAAATCAAAGGACACAGTCAAGTGGTTTTTCACCCACAAGTGGTGAGAATGGATTTTTGAGGCTGACTGCAGCCTCCAAAACTGAATCTCATGCAGTAATTCCTGATTGAACATGCCTGCACTTCAGCAGTGCCTTAATTCAGAAGCCCCAGTCCTTTTGAAAAACCCTGCGGAGTGGGGGAAGCTGGTGTATCTACACGGCTTGCTGAATATTGTCTTTATTAAACATGTTTTGGCCTTTGGCTCCCATTTCATTGTGCCATTTTCTGCTTGGTGACAGCATCATATACTTCGCCTGCATTAACTTGTGCAGAGTCTGGTCAAGCCACTTCTTAAGAGGCAATAAATTATACTGAAGTACCAAAAATGCTGAGCTCAGAGTTGTTCATCAAATTTTTGCCTGACTTCCTTGCACTGTTTTATGGAAAGCTCTACAGCACTGCAAAGACACCTTTCTTTTCTATAATATTTTCTACATAATAAACAACATTTCTTTGTCTAAAAATATCGAAACCAATAAAGGTGTCATGTTTATTTCTTGCCTTCTTACTGTCCTTTATCTGTTAAAAGTTGTAGACGAGAGAGAGAGAGAGAAATCTCTCAGAGGGCCACTTGCCTTAATGTTTGCTGCCCTTTTGCCCTCTGAAATATAAAGTGGAGGACTCGGTAAATACTGCTGCAGCTGATGAAGCCCTCTGAGGGCGTATGTCACAGCATCCATAATTGGTTTGTCTCTTACTACCTAATTTCCCATGGTAATCCATGGCTGAGGAGCTGCTGCTCCTGGTCTCTTCAACAGAGCTTTGTGTCTGCACTAGGGAGGGTAGGGAGTAGCAGGCTTCTCAGGAAATCCATCTCAAAAACACTGCCACATGGAGGGTGTTTTTTGAGGGAAGGTGATTTTAAAATGTTCTCTGCTTGCCCGTAAAACCCCCCACTTGCAGCCGGCTCAGAGGCACAGGACTGGACACAGGACAATGTTTAAAATGGCAGGGTGGTGCTTGGCTGGTCATGAAAACAGCTGAGACCACAAACATTTCTGACATCCAAAGGCACAAAAAAAAAAAAGCACAATTGCTGCTGCCTGTGATTTACAGGTACCACAGGGACTTCGGCAAATCTCTGTGAACAGACACATTCACCCCATCTCTAAGAGTAAGCAAGGGACACAGTAATGAGCCAATCTCTGAAATTGCAAATACAATGTTTATTCTTCAAAGATCTGCCATTACTCTTAATTTTTTGCCTTTAAGAATAAATCCAAGTCTTTTCTACTTTAACAAAAAATTGCTAGATTGCAGCCCTTTAGATATATCATTAGAGCTCTTGGTGCCAAAAAGCTTTGGGTAATTAGGAAAAAATGGTACAAAAAGGGCATAAGATACAAGTTTAATAATGCCACACAGATAATGAATCTCCCCTTAATGATAAAGGGCATTTGTCCAATGTTTTCCAAGATTTTGAAATCTAATTTAATCTGACAAGGATGAATATGAGTAAATAAAACATGAAACTTACCGAGCGGTTGCCAGTCATACAAACACTCCTGTGCTTGTAGCATTGTGTCTTGGTCATTTCACTGGCTTCAGCTGATACTTGAGTTTTTTGATGGGTTGCACAGACTCAGTGTCCCACTGCCTGTGTGATGGTGGGGCAGAAGAGAACACGGCCGCTGAAACATTGACCTTTTCTTTCCCTTTAATTTCCACCTTGTTCTGTAACATTCTGATATTTTAAGTTATGCAATTGAATGTGTGGTGTATGTTGTTAACATACTACACTGCAAACTTTAGAATCTGGAGGTTTGGGGATTTGCAGGCAGTATGGGAGGCAAGGCTGTAGGCTGTTTTGGGGCAATAAAGCAGAGCAGAAGATCCTCAAGCTCTGCTGCTGTTGTGTCTCCAGCCCATGTGGCCACGGTGGTAAAGCTGCAGTGACACCCGTCATGCAACATGGGCTGTTTCAGGACAGGGAAGAGGTGGAGGAAGCAGGAGACAGGACTTGGCAAAAAGAGAAGGAGTGAAAGGGCTGATGGGCCATGGCATTCCTGTGAGATCTGCTGCAAGCACCCTTCAACCTATCTATCACCAAAACTGCAGGTTCTTTACGAACAAGAACCATCTTTTGCAGAGATGGCAGCACAACAGGCTTTTTCAGGCTATGGTCAATCCCCTTTTATGGCAGGTACCTTCAATATGTCTGATAGTTCCTGTCTTAGCAGTCTGGATTTGTCTCCTCAGCCCTGAAAGGAACCCACACAACAAATGGAGATGTTTATAATCATGTCTCCAGTGTCAGGAAAGATGTAACCCAAAAGAACTGAATTTCACTTGCTTCTATGTTGTTCCAAGATAATTTATCCTAACATTTCTCCCAAGTATAGAGCATGTCCTGTGTTGCATCCATAGCTTGAGGTACCTAGGGAAAAATATCAATGGAAGAAACTTTGTCAAACTGCAAAGTAAGATCCTTTATGTTTGACTTCACCAGCGAATCTTTAAATTTTTGGACTGTAGCCATGCTGACATTTATTTCCACAAGAATTCTCCAATAAAACAGAGTATCTGATATTAATGTGATTGACCTGCTGGCCTTGCTGAAACTGCAGGGAAGTAAGTGTGCATTTAATCAATTTTGCTGTGCATGTAGAGGTCATCATTGTGAGTGGTATTGTGGAGATGCTGTTCAGTTACTTGCTCACTGCAGAAAAGGAGATTTTGGATCCTGGTATTATCTAAGGAATTCAATATGTCCACCAAATGCCTTCCTACAAAAGCCTGTTGGGAAGAACCTTGGTGCTGCAGATGCACAGAGTGCCATGTGCTTTGGAAATTTGGTTTTTCCCTGCTCCCTGGATACCATGAGCATCCTGTAATGGGTCACTGCAGAGAGCATGCTCAAAACTGCTGAGTGCAAACTATGGGCTTCCATATGAAAGATTCTACAGTAAAAAGAGAAAAGCAGAATTCCTGAGAAGCTCAGTGGTTGGGAAATGCATGGACTGGTGTACAAGATGAGGAAGATGCTAGCAAGGTTTTGCTCTAATAGATTTTTTTTTTAATTTAAATGAAACTTAACCCAGATTCTGGTTTTGAGGAAAAAACTTTTTTTTTCCTTAAATGAATATGTGACTCTCTATAATAATTTTGATGTGAGCAGTCAGAGTTGACACTTGTGATTTAGTTGTATTTTATCTGATAGCAACCTGATCTGGTGGCTAACTGCGTAAATTAGGCCCACCATCAAGATCCTATGTTTGTTTAAGTGGAACTATTTTCTGTGTTGTTTGAACTGTAAATTCCTAGCACAGGGGCTACTTTTCTATTTTGTATTTATACAAAGCTGCACACAAGAGTATTACCAGAAAATAATTACAACCTGCTGACACAAATAAGTGGAGAACTAATTATTTGGCTCCTATGTGGAACAAGCAGTTATCCAAGTGGGTAGTCATATGCTGGAGGACTAAAATTTCTCAGGAATATAACATGTTATTCTCCATTCACAACATAGTGTGTTGTTTTTTAAGACTCAGACTGTGCAGTGTGAAGGAAACTGATACAATTAGTTTTAAACAATCTGAGCAAAATGCAAAGAGAGGTATCTTCATCAGAGAGGAGGGTGCTGCCTTCATGGCTTGCTGGCCTTTGTCTTCTGCTGAAGCCCCCATAAGAGTGTGTGACCAACTCACATGCTATCCAGATGAGCTGAATTTTGCATTGGGAGCTCGTTGAGAAATGCACAGAAAAAGTAGAGTGCCTGTATTTTAGAAACTAGTTAAAAAGAGAGTTTTCTCAAGTCTGTAACTGTGTGATTAGTACAAGTCTCCAGAGTCTTGCTGAGAAGTGAGAGAGCTGCCATCCCAGAGAGGAGATGTTCGGGACCACAGATGCCAGACCTGCAACCTTGGTGATCTGGGAAAGGCAGCAGCCCCAGGATGCCATCCCACACATTGTATGGCCTGCCAGCTTTCCTCACTCATCTCACCAATTTCGTGGTAGAGTCACCAGGTAGGTGAACACTTCCTGAAGGAAAACAACATGCCATCATCGCTTACATCGAGAGTTTTCTGTCAACCTTTTTCCCTCTTTTAAAATTCTGTCACTGTGAATATCACATGGCTCTGACTGCAGAAGCTGGGCCAGGCTCATATCTTTAAAGATGGCCATAGGATGGCCTCTGATTATCTAAGTCCGTTACCTAAAGGCAGAAACAGAAATAATCAAGAAAAGTATGCTGTCTATCCAGCAGAAAATGCTCATCAACTGATAAATTAACCCCATGTAGAAAAGCCAAAATCAGAAATCCCTGAACCAGTTATCCCAGCAATGAGAAACTGTTTGCAATTTTGGGACATCCTCTTTTGAAGAATAAGCTGCTGCTCACGTGAGTGCATTTATACTCCCAGCCCAGCAAATGTGTGCAGCATAGGGTATGTGCCTCTGATGGAAGTGGAGGTGAGAAAGTGCCTATGGAGAGCTGCCCAAACTCAGGAATTTCTGTGCACCTGTCACCATCCTAAAGCTCTAGAGTCTTTTTCAACTAATGCGAAAACAAGTGGGATCCAACAAGATACTATTTGCTCATGGAAATCGGAGAAAAAGATCTCAGTCACACATCCATTTGGTACTTTGAAAAAGTCACATTTCCAGTGCAAAACAGAGCTGGGTCTGAGGAGGGGTAATTAGGTATAAAATGGCTAAAGGACTAATACAGGGGAGCCTGAGACAATTGTTTCTGAAACACTGTGCAGTGCCAGACTGCTGTCCACAGCAGCATGCTTCTGAGTGCTGAAGTGGATCCACTGACAGTGAAAATGTTTTCATCAGGCTTTGCACTGGAAAACAGCATCTCAGAATGATGGCACAGCTTGAGACTGCAGCCACTACTACCAGATAGGATTAATTTTATTTTTTTAATTTTATTCCAACACAAAGTCCAATGGTTTTCTTTTTTAGAAGTTATTTCAGTACAACAAAACCAGTGTCTCATCTCTTGGAAAGGGCTTCGTTTAGTGTAGACAGATTCTTCTGTCTTTCCCCTTCCTCTGTGTTTCATAGAGTAGTTTCATCTCTTCCATGATAACTGCTGAAACACCTCATCATGCATCACTTAATAGCTGGCACATGTAATGATTCTTCATTTAACTTCCATACAGTAATGATGGATTTTAGGTTATTAGTAGGTGA
This sequence comes from Dicaeum eximium, assembly GCA_013396995.1. Taxonomy (NCBI): domain Eukaryota; kingdom Metazoa; phylum Chordata; class Aves; order Passeriformes; family Dicaeidae; genus Dicaeum; species Dicaeum eximium. Next base: position 648,031 of record VWZP01005527.1, read on the forward strand.
TGATGGCTAAAGTGTTTTAGGATATATTTCCCTCTGAGCAGCTCTCATGCTGGGTGCCAGCTCAGAGCCAGGCAGTGAAGGGACAAGACCCGTGCAGAGATGACACCCTCACTGTCTTGGAGTATACAGATGGTGGTCAATAAAAGCAGGTCTAAGCTGGTGCATCTGCCAGGGGGATGGAGGAGGAAAAGGGCAGTAAGAGCCATTATTAATCACTTGTGGGCTGACTGATTATATGGCATTAAGAAGGAAGTAGCAACGAAAAACTGCATGGACCCAGCTGCCGATGCTCTTACCTCGCTGGGGAATTGCTGTGCTCCCTGTGTAACAAGGCACTGGTGAGCACAGGGAACAGGGACAGTGTCCTCCTGGGACACACCAAGCCTCTGCACCCCAGAACCAGCTGGGACTGCTGCTGGTCCCTCCGAAAAACAGCCCTGGCTAAAAGGCATTTTGGTAGGTTCATGCCATCCCATGCAGGGTTTCCCAGAGTCCTCTGATGGCACAGCCTTGCCTGGTCACAGCCATGGGGACACTGCAGGACACACAGGCTCAAAGCCATGTACTCATGTAATTTAGGCTGTGCCCAAGGCAGCCAAGGATGCCGAGTTCCCAAAGTGAAAATCTCCCCAGAGATGAAAAATGGTCTTTAGAATTTTAATTCCCTGCCCCCAGCTGAACATAACAGAGAGATCAGAGCCTAAAAGTAGAGACCTTCCAAGCAGCAGACACTACCTATGCCAGGAAGAGTTGCAAAAGTGCAATGGTTATTTTGACTGAAGATGAAAGTGTTGCATTGCTCAGCCACACAGGAGGCCGCAAACTTGTGATGGAAACAGTTACTTTAGAAAGAAGGAAAACCGAAATATTTGATACTGTTTCTTGGAATTAATGATCAGATACTTTATATTTTTTAAAGATGTTGAATTATTTATTTTGCAAGTGAATTATCTTTTCTATTTTAAAAATTCTGGGAAAACAAATGTAAAGCAAATTACTTAACAGAAATCCCCAAGAGCTTTTCAGCACAGCTATTATTTCACATCCGATTTCCAAGGAAAAGTCTGTTTAAAGTTTCTATTTATTCAGACAGCTTTATCTGAGCATGTGAAGCATTTCTTAGTTTCATCTGTCAGTTGCTGCCACTGAAATCAAAGGCTTTACCAGGGGGCCAAACCTGTTGTGCTGCTTTATTCCATATTAGTCATCCCCAACTCTCCTCAAGCAGCTGAAGATCACAGTGGTTTGTCCTCCATGGAGGCAGCGCTGTGCTGCTCCTCCCACGCCTTGCCAAAAGGCTATTTCCTTTTGATGAGATATTAGCTGAGAGCAGCTCCTCTGCAGGCTCATCCTGAACACCACCCTTGCTGTGCTAAGGAAGCAGGAGATGCTGGGGGAGCACACAACTCCTCAGGGACAGGGGAGAGAACCAGGCTGTTCATCCTCAGGCCAGCCCAGGAGCCTGATGTGCACAGTGGGAGTCTGGAGGGAGCCCAGCTCCCACTGAGGGGGTGACTGGTATTGCTGCTCCTGATGGTGAATCAGGACTCTTTGACTCCAGTATCAGAAGGCTTACATGATTTATTAAAATTACTCCGTTGTTCAGAAGGAATTTGGGCTGTATGTGCCCAGGTACCGAGCTAACATGCTTTCCTTCTTCATGCTCAGTACAAGAAATGCTTACAAAATCAGAGAGATAACAGTTCTCTATATCATAGGTTGAGAGGAAGAAAACCACATCTCCCCGTATCAGGAGACAGGGCAGAAGAATGAATCTGTGTCCTTGAACACACAGCCCAGAGATATGTTTGCAGAAATCTGTGCAGGGAAAAACGAGCTTCTCCTGGGAAGAAAACCTCAGCAGGCTTTCACCCAGAAAACTCATAAAATGAGTTTGGTACAGATTGGTACATGTGTAATAAGAAATATATACAGCTCCCAGCCAGACCAGCAGCCAGTTCAGTGCTCTGGCCAATCTCTTGAGGTGCTCACTCAAACTAACTTGTGCTTTAGATGCCTGCATCTGAGATTTAGTGCGGATAACAGTGTGCGAAGACACGCATTTTCTGGCAATCCTTGTGCATTATTAAGTTTTCTCAAAGTTGTTCCTTTTTTTATTTTAACAATTTGGATGAAGACTTGTTCTTAGAATTTTTCCTAGTGGGCTGAAGAATTTATGTCTCCGCTGTGTTTGTTGCACTGCGAGGGAAAATACGAACGTAAAAAAAAATAAACACACAAAATGGATTTTGAACCCACATTTTTGGAGTGATTCGAAGTAATTGCAGCACTACAAAATTTCAAGAGTGCTTTGGGTTTCTGGGCTTGCAGAGTTTAGAGCAATTTAAAATTAATGGAGTACTTAAAGTTTTTAAGAGCACTTCAATTTGCAAGTGATCAGAGTTCAGGGATGCAGAGAAAAAGTAAATTAAAATAACTGGAAGTGTTTTTCAGAGCATTTATCGTAACTCTGGCATAAATGGCACCATGTTCAAGGGCTGCCAGCACTTTCATTGTGTCTTGTGTGCCATGGAGCTTTATGACAATCAGCTCTTCAGCAAAATCAACTGGCTGATCATGGCCTCTTAACAGAAAATTTATATTTCTAAACAGCAAAAACCTGTGTACTCTTTGGACACAATTTCTTAGGCAAAAACTTTTTTCAACATATTTGAAAGGACTTAGACCTAGGTGAAAAGTTAGGGAAATCCACAAGGCTGAACTGAAAGCTGCCACCACATGTGCTGCTGGTTGGATGTGATGTGCAAGAGCCCTTGTGGGTACCCACATGCTCACAAGAGTCTTCTGGCACCATTACACCTCTAGGCTTAACTTCCACTTCTCTGGTTTCCCCTGAATGCCCTGCTGCAGGAAGACAGCAGGAATGGCATTCCTTCCTCTGCACAAGGGTCTCTATAGTCATATCTAAAGGCATATACATATGCAGGGCTGAAAAAAAAAATTGTTTTGAACACATTAGTTTACCTTAAAGAAGAGAAACTACCAGATCTTACAAAACCAAAATTAAATAAAGTAACCCTCTGAGATTTCCTGGAAAAATATGCTCATGAAGGTATATCCTTTTGTGCCAGGATGAAGGCAGTTACACTGCTATGAAAGCACTTGTACCAATTAACTTCTAATGTAGATCCTCAGTGGACTATCAGGGCATTTCCTTGCGTATCTATTGAAACTTCTGAGTAAGAAATTACTTCTCAGTTGTTCCATTCATCTGCAATAAATCTCATGACTACAGAGGGAAAGATGCTATCCTGAAATCACAGCTTCCCCATCAGTGTTCTTGAACATATTACCCAGGGATTGTCATTTTTCATCTGAAAGCAGACATCAGAGTTCTTTTTTCAAAGTGTTATTTGAAGTAGTAGATGATGTGGAGAAAAGAGCTGACAGCAGAAAGGAAAATAACATTTGCACGTCTTGCACAGCAATTTGAGAGAAGGCAAGTGCCAGAGGAAGAGCTGTTCCAAAGTGTGGGGGAATGGTGGGGATCTTCCATCTGCAGCAGGGGAGCTACCTGTGCTTGAACCCCAATTTGACTTCTCTCGAAAGGTTCAAAGCTTTTGCTCTTTGTTTTCTTTCAGCGCGCACAGAACAAATCCTGTCAGAAAGAGCTGATAAGATAATTAGTTTCAGAAATAACTCAGACCACAGAAAATGCCCACGAACCTCAGTGCAACAAGTCCTGCCCACAACTGTGGTTTCTGAACATTACAAAGAAAGAGGAGGAGGATGTGAGGAGGAGGATTTTCCTGCTAAGTTAGCACTGTGGATGTGGAAGGGATCAGCTGAAAGAAGCAAAGGGCTCAGCAAACCTACACAATATTGGAATGAGGAGGGGGAAAGGTGAAATAGAAAGAATTTGAATAAGAAATTTTCAGAAGTTTCTTATCTTTATGTATTCTTACAAGAAGAAAAGAGAAACAAAAAGCATAATAGAGGGAACCTCCAATGGTAACAGATATTACCATAGCCCTTTCACTCCCCCAGATCAATGCCATGGGCTACCATTGTGATCTTGGAGATGGAGCCTTGTTTGTGAGAAAGCAACCACCTGAATTTGCCTGCACCACCCTCTTCAGCAGGGCAAAGGTGGGACTTACCTTCCCTGGGAGGTGTTCAAAGCCCCACCAAACAAAGACATCCAAAGGGGTGGATTAAAGCAAATGAACTCCCTGTAAAGTAGTGCAAACACCCCAACTGTATGTGAATTCCCATGTGGCAACTGGGTTGGCACAGAGCCTCCCAGCCTCTCACTAAATGGCTTTGTTGTCAGATCCTGGATGGTCCCAGGTCCTGCTGGGGCACAGACCTGGCAGCTCCTGGTCTTTGGGAGCAAACCAAATCCAGCTCTCAAGAGGTGAGGGGGTGAATCTCTTGGCAGCTTGGCAAAGGAGCCCCCATTTATGTGAGCCATGATAGACATGCAGCTTCTGCAGCCCAGCACGGGGTCAAGAACACCAAATGAGAAGCCATGAGAGATGGGGACAGCCCCCCACACCCCCATGAGTGCTGCCTCCTTACCCTGCCCCTTCAGCCACCTTCCTGTGGGCACAGCATGGTCACAGGAGAAAACCACGGGGCCACCTATTACCAGGAAAAGGACTGGGAAGAGAGGCCACCTGATCCAACATCACAAACCCACTCCCTGCTAATCTGCTCTTGATTATCAAGCTATTTAAAGTTAATCACTCATCACAAAAGCCTGTGCAATATCAGTTAGCAGAAATATGTGCCCTGTAAATTAGTAGTCTTCACTGATGGATGCTGTGTGCATGCTCCCAGAGGATATTGCTGTCCTCTGAATGGGGATAATCAAGCCTGTTTATTTTCTGAGGCATTGGGAAATAGCCTAAAATTCAGAAGGGATGCTTTTAGATAGCTATGGGTAGTTGTGATTTAACTTATTTAACCTATGCCTTGAGTTATGAAAACATTGGAGCCAAGATACTACACTTAAAATTGTGAGATACAAAAGGTGTTTGTTGTGGAATATGATACGTGAATCTGCATACCTGATTTTTAAGACATTTATAGCTAGGGTTTTGGTTGTTTTTTAAAGCCTGAGGTGCAAATAGGCAGTTTAAGGGATTTTGTAAATTGCCTGCAGATTGGGAAGTTATGAGCAAGAAAGGACAATGCAAATGCCTGTTTTGTGCTTTGGTTGTTATTACAATTAATTAGTGCCTTCAGCTTTACAGAACTCTTTGGAAAGCCTCTATAGGATAGACAATGCAATTATGTCTGGAAAAGGCAATCACATCTCCTGCAGAATAATTTACGAGGACATTAAATCAATAGGCAAATCATAATTAATTAAGAAGCTTAATGTGTTGATTTTTTAATGTCTAATTATACTTCTATTTATATCAGTTACAGGTAAGAGTCAAAGAAGTGGAGGCAGAATGCTTTTTAAAGAGTTTTCCCTGTTTTAAAAAAAACCCCAACCATAAAACGTTTCCCAGAGGAGTATGAGCTGAGAGCTTGAATTACAAAAGAGGTAAAAGAGATGATGAGATGGCGAAGGAAGAGCTTCATAAGTAAAAATTTAATCATATCCTATAGTAAAATATTTTTATCATTGAAATACCTGAATGTAAACTTAGTTTCCCTATTGAAATAAAGTACTTAGTGCTCTGCCTCTCCAAACACAAACATGAAACAATTTGACTTCTTGAATTTAAAGCAGGTCTTGCATGATAGTCTTGGGCTTTCTGCTCGTCAGGCATGTGCAAATGTAGACTGATTTGCCAGGCTACCCATGGCAAGGGAAAAGGAATGCAGACTCACTTGCCACATCCCAGCTGTTGGTGTTATTCCTGTAGGGTTTAGATCATGAACCTCTTCTGATTTGCAGACCCTGCTGGATTTAGCTGTGCCTGCTAGTTTGAAGCTGTCTGACCTGCTTCTTCCCTTCAGGTCTCCCCCTCTGGACCTGCAGCCGTGCCCATTGATTTATATCACCACAGGTTTAAATCTGTACAGTTTCTCTGGATATTATTCATTCTCCACTTTCCCAATGACAGAACTGTTCACTATAAATCAGTGCTCTTCTTCATAAATTCTCTTTGTCATCTGTGGTAAGCATGGATTGAAGTTAATTTTCGCAGCCCCAGTGTGATGCCTGTTATTGGTCGTATTTTCTGTGTACTCAGTGTGGTAAAAATAACACTGATACAAATACTTCCCAGAAAACCATAAACCACAGAGAACCTTTACATATTCAGCTAAAATCTTTGCCTGCAGGAGCCATACTGGTTTTCCCGACCCCTGTTTGGAGGTAATGCACAGCTACACCAATAATGCTAAGGACAAAAAAGGGAAATTTGAATAGTTTTGTCACCACTACCACCTAGGTATTTTTCAGGGAATTAGTAGGTCTTCATCTATTAAACTGTGTATGTTTTATCAATTCTAGTAAAAATGTATTAGGCTGAAAAAGATCTCACAGGTTTTTTTCCTTTTTTTAATGCCTGGGCTGCTGTTGCAATGAGAGCTCCAGAGCCAGGCAGGTCAGAAACCACCGTGCTTCATCTGGTTAGGAAATTAAGTGATGGAAATTAAGATGATGCAGAGTAGATTCCAATGAGAAGTTCTACAGTAGGTCTGGAGACCTCAGGAGAAGATTAACTATTGCTCAGACTCATTTTGAACCCCTCTTCAGCCAGCAAGATATTGAAAAGTTTTGCATTAATGAAGGATGGACTCTGATAGTGGTAACCAGTAATATCTATTCAGATACTGACGTCTGTTTATTGTGTGTAGTTTGTTGTGAAAATTTCATGTACAGATAAAGGCAGGTAAGTCCATGACCACTGAACTCTGGGAGGGAATATCAGCTCCACAGACATAAGCTGGCACAGACTAAAGATCCCTTGGAGAAGGAAAATTGGAAAAGAAATTGGAATGTTCTGGAAAGGGCAGTTTTTCTCTCTGAAAAAGGTGAAGGTATAGCAATAATGTCAGTTATCTCTATAAATAATGCATTAGTTGGAATGAAGGCCTGGGTAGAATTTTTTTCACTGTTTTAACAGTTTTTCCTTAGTTGATGACTCCTAAAGGGTACCTGCAAGTCAATCAAAAACTGTATTTTTCATTGCTGGCAATGTGGCCAAAGCACTCAGCAGCTTCCTTTCCTCACTTCTGGGAGCTGTCCTTCATGCATATGAATTCTCTGTTTGAAGAAAGATGGTTAAAATAAAAGGACTTAATTATCAAGCAGAACAAACGAACAAAGATGTTTAATTAAATAAACCCAGAAACCTTGAGGAAAGGGAGAAATCTATAAAACAAGTGAAGGCAGACAGATTTGTCAGCAGTGGTGCAAGGGTTTGAAAGTCCCTAATGATAGCAAAGGTACAAAGGGAGGAGGAGAGCAACATTTTTGCTCAGCCAAGCCTGCAAACAACAGAATTACTGAACTAGAAAGTCAACCTGTCCTGCTTCACAGGGCCATTACAGAAGGAAACATTCAGCAACCTCTGTCTGCATTTTGCAATGAGCAGACAGTTAATGAAGATCTCCTGTAAGAAAGATACTAATATTGGATGAAAGCTGGCTCACTGAGCATGTTGCTCATCCTGTAGCTCGAAGCTAAATCCTGTAGCTGAAAGCACAGCCAGGCAGCAAGGATCTGGTATTGATGGTTCTTAAAGCCCATCAATAAGCTGCAATATAGGTAACTATTAACTATGGTGTTAAAAGAAGCTTTTGAGTTGTTAAACTCTAATGTAAAATTAATTGATTAATCGTTCTTGAACAGTTGGTTCTTTATAATCTATAAATTCACCTTTACTATTAAATAAAATGCCAACTTGTGTTTGCCACAGCATCGACACCAGCACTGTGTACAAAAGTGCAGCCCTTTGCTTGCTCTGCCCAGCCATGAGCATCCTCCTGCTCTGCCTGGGTTGATCTCTCACAGAGTAAAAATGAGGTTTGCACCTCTCCAACCCTGCCACACTGAGTAATGTGAAGTCTGTAGCTCCACTCTCCAGCCAGAAGCAAACGTCTCACTGTCCTGAGGGGTATTTTTTCCCATTTACTGAACACACATCACAGAATTCAACATATTTTCCAAAAGTAATTCCACTAATTATTCACACAGAGTGAAAACCAAAGGCTTTTTGAAATGTTTACTTCCCCTTTATAGCTGGCAAATTGGTTACTGGTTCAGCTCCATTGAAATCACCAGCCAAGGACAGTCAAATTACTTATACAGCATGAAATACAGAAAACAAAACCTCCCTGTTAATGTAGTTGGGTTACAAGTACTTCAGAGATTTTGTTAGTGGAGGTGCAAACGTTATCATCTTGTGCTACTTAAAACCCAACACGTTTCTCACTATGTTTTCAAACATAACACTTGATTTTATTTTTAAATTCTGATGTGGCCTGTGAAAATTTCTTGGAAATCTTCTTTGGAAAGGGCAATACTGAGTAATTCTGTTTTTATCTTTAAGGGACCTTTCAAGCACTGTGTGTGTTTTTCTCTTCTGGGAGAATTGCTCCAGAGAAAAGCAGGTTCTATTAAGAAAGGTGATTAGCAAATGCTTATATAACTTGCCGAAATATAAAATTAGACTCTATTTTCAAGCTGCTGACCTACTAGATTTCTTTGTGTCATGTGGAGCTCTAACACAATAGTAACTGTGAAAGTACTGCTAAAATTGGAGCTGCAAAACTTGTCTGCTTTATTTTTTGCTTTCCTGTTTAACACAACAAAACCGGAGGGTCTAGCAGCGCCGACGGTGCAGAGGAAAGCTGGAGTGGGATGCATCAAGCACGGTGCAGGAGGGGTTTGGCCTTCTCTAAAAAGACTGAAATCTGTCTCTGTTACCACAAGGAGTTGTTTTGTACTGGACTGTCTGGGCAGAGGATAAAACCACTTCAATTTTCAGCAGAGCTGAGCATCACTTTTAACTTCTAAAAGCACTGGGAGCATGTTGATACACAAGATACTATTTCAGAGACTTTTCTCAGCCAAAAGCTAATCACACCCAGTGTCTGCATAATTCTGTGAGGCAGGATAATTCCCTTTGGAATTACCTCAGTTTCACATCAGGTGCTACCAAATGCTCTAGGTTGCAGACATACAGCCCAGAAGACCCAAACCTGGGTCTCTGGGCAGCTCTCCAGACCCTGAGTCACCTCCATGAAAACAAGTTTCACTGGGGTTTGCAGGAGGCTAAACTAACTGCAACTCAAACTTTCCTGTGAATAATTCACTGCCCTGTTAAGTATGTGACTAGTCAAATAAATTTAATATTCCAGTCAAAGAAATAAACCCAATCCATGTATTGTAATTTCATTTGGAACATGCTATTATTTTAATTTGTCTTGTAACCTACACACTGAATAAAAATAATATACCTATTCTAATCTCCTTAAGGAAGAAAAGGTGCTGGAACAAAATGTTTTCCACTCTGAAACTAACTGACAGATCTATTTATTCTTCCATGTATTGATGATGGAGAAGATACAAATAGAGTACAAACAGCACACTTGTCTGATCATAAACCATGGATACCCAACCTGGCTGAGCCTGCAATAGGCTGAAAATGGCAGCCCAGGACCAGGAGTGTGATACTCTTTGGAAGGGGTGATGATGTTGCCAAATCCCAACCATGTGCTCATCAGCCCTGTCCTTATTTTGCTGCCAGAAAAATGCTAAAAAAAAAAAATCCTGTTGTGAACAGCTGTGTCACCTAACAGTGATCCTCTGCAGTGTCACTCTCAGGGCATGCAGCCAGGGCTAGGGCTCTTGGTCTCATAATTAGATGTGCTGGTTATTTGTTCTTCAAATTTTTATTTTTGTAGTAGTTTTAAACATTTGGAAACTGTTTAGTAGAATGTGAAACCTCCTGCAAAACTTGCAGCTCATGGAAATCCATAAACTCTCTAAAGAGGGCATGAGATAGGCCAGTGTCTGAATCCTAGAGAGTTTTCTTGTTTTACTTGTTAAGCCAAGGAAAAGAGAACATCTTGACTGTGCTGGAAAGGTGAGGACTCACACCTCCTGTTCTGACCCGAAGTTCTTCAAGCATTGTTTACCTCATGCATCACTGTAGGAAAAAGTACAAAGGAAAGCACACCAAGATGTTCAGTGGCTGATTCCCCTGTGTGACAGACCATGGCCACACAGAAAATCCAGCTAAGGGCACAAAACCAAGTTCTGTCCATCTGGGAAGGAAAAAGGGGAAAAGGAGAACAAATAGCAGAGCTCAGTTCTGTCAATGGCCTCCAAAGGAAATTACATTTGCTGGTTGATCTGTTTTGCTTGACCTGTTCTGATGAGTTTGAGGGACACTGTCAAGATGATTCATGGCAGCAAAGGCTGGAAAATCCAGCTCATTTTTGGTAACTTAAGACCAAGGAGTGATTTCATCTTTTCCTCTTGAAAGCAGGAATTTCCTTGGTATTGATGGTTTGTAATGAAGACTCTGCATTTAACAAAATACCTCCCTGCAAGTTTTCCTGTAAGACAATTAAGAATAGAGATAGTTATAAGTTTTTATAAGATACACACGTGTGAGGTAATAAGGAATAGTATTTAGGGTGCTGTCTTTATATTTGACATCAGGATATATCAAATAGAGAAGTGTTAATGAGGAAAGTTGCTGGTATGGACTTACTATGTCCTTGATGAATTGACTTCCTCTCCTTTTTTTCCTGCAGTTTCCCTATTTTTGATATTTTTCTGTATTCCAAAAAGAATACAGAACCTGGTCCTGAACCAGCCAAAGGAAGCCTCAGGCAGGACTAACAAAAGAGGTGTTTAAGTGAAATATTGGCCTGATGGGCTCACAGCTTAGTTTGCTGTTAGCTCAGTCACACCAAGAGCCAATGCAATTAACCTAGGGTCCACAGTGGAGGATTCCTAGGTAGTGTTCCTTTTTATAAGGAAAACAAGGCAACCCCCTGAAATAAGAGTCATATAAAATTGTCAAGCTCAGAACAAGATCCCATAATTTAACTAATGCTAAATAAGGAAAAAACTCACACACGTGAGGGATCTTGTGGATTGAGATATAAATGAACATGCTGAACACTTCAGTCTATTTCCAAGGGTGATCTTCATCACTCTTGCTGGGCATCCTGTGAGTTGTTCCAGACCAGGGATGTACCCTGGGTGGGGCACCCATGACTGCTCAGCCCCATCAAAAATTGGTCCTTCATCCCTGGTTCTGTCTCACATTCTGTGTGGGGATTACTCTGAGCACTACTACTAGGATGAAGCTGAGAAGGCTGGATTTTTTTTTAGACGTAGGCAGAAGCATTTCTTGAGTGTCATAAGCCCAACTTCTCCTTTCATGTGACACATCTGGGTTACGGTGAGCTGCCCTGAGGCAGACAGCTGGCAGTGGTTGTGTAACATTACAATCCAGCAGCCCTGCACGAAGGAGCCAAGGAGGGAAAATATAGAAGAAGAAAAAGAAATCAAGTAGGAATTAAAAACTAATGGTGCTGGGGATAGGGAGGATGGAAGGGTGTTTTTCATCCTGCAGTGGGTAGAGGAAATGTCTTTCCTCTTGCTGCTTTTCTCAGCTAAAATGTTGTTTTTTTTCTTTGGCAAGGCTGAGGCAGCCAAGCAGGGGGTGGTGTGGGGGAGTCCTAAAGAAGTCCCAGCCCTAAAGAAGGAACCACATGGTGCTGCTGGAGAGCTGGCAGGGCTTGCTCAGAGCCACAGCACCCAGCCTGGTGCTCGTGGCACTTGTGGAGGAAGCAGAAAGCAAATGCTGAGTCTTCTGTCTGAGGTTTTCCATACTCAGACCAGCAAGAAGAGGGAAATTGCTGCTGCTGCCTTTGCCTTGCCCCTGGCAGCCTCAGGAATACTGTTGTGCCCTGGAAAAACATTCTGCTCTTTTCAGATTACATGAGCATTCACATTCACTCCACATTGGCAATTCCCTGTTATCCAGACCTTTTCTCTCAGCCCGGAGTACCTCAGCACATCACCATACAAAATTGCTGTAGGAAACTGTTTTTCCATATTTAAATTCATATAAAACAAAGTCATCAACCAATAGCTATAATATGAACTGTGCATTCAAACAAGTGTATTTGCATTTACATCTTCCTTCTTTCCACCTTCCCCCTGTGCTCTACTTTGTACCCACCCCAGGTGCCTTTGCAGGGGTGGAGGAAACCAAGGAGCAAATGAAGGAACACCTTCCCTCTATGGACAAGACAACCAAAAGCAATATGTGTTTGCTAAGTGTTCCATGGGGTCACAAAATTTTGGATTATAGCAGCAATGAACTGGCAGCTAGAGCTTTTCTCTCATGAGAGTAAGTCACAGCTGCAAGGATCATTATTCACTGCTCAAAAATGTCATCCCCTAATAAGGCATTCACTTTCTATGCTTAGATTCCTTTTAATGATTTTTGTCTTAGCAAAGAAAGAACATGAGTTAGTTTTCATTTTGAATAGCCTCCTCTGGTGGCTTTATTAAAATGCAAACTGAAGAATGATGAAGTGGACAAATGCTAAATAGAAATGGAAATGCCAGCTAGCTTTGAAGCACTTACAACTTCTGAGAACAGCAAAATTACACAGAAAGTTAATTCCAGTTCTTAAAGTTCTTTAAATTTGCAGAAAGTAGAAAATACTTGTCTCATAACTTCCGTAACTTGACCATCAAATCTTTTACTGTGCTGTTGTTTAAAAACTCATGAGAAAGGAACAACAGTTCAGTCTCAGTGAAAGACTGAGAAATTAAACTGCAGATGTTGATTAGCAATTCTGTGTAAGATCTCTCACAGCCTTCCTGCCTAGCCTTGTAACACCGTTGCTATTTTTAACCGGTTCTTGAAGAATCAACACCAGAAGTCCTCTGCTGTGACCGTGAGGGATATCAATGAAAGCAGATGTCTAATGTCATTAGATAACCTTGTGGAGGGGCAGGTGATGAACGACATCAGCGGAGCGTGGCACATGATGCCTGACTGTAAAGAAACCCCACAGCCCTCTGGGAGGACATAGACTGCAAAGGAACCACCACAGCTCTCTGGGAGGAGATGAGCCTGCAGAGAAACCACCACAGCTCTCTGGGAGGAGGTGAGCCTGCAAAGAAACCCCACAGCTCTCTGGGAGGACATAGACTGCAAAGGAACCACCACAGCTCTCTGGGAGGAGATGAGCCTGCAGAGAAACCACCACAGCTCTCTGGGAGGAGATGAGCCTGCAGAGAAACTCCCACAGCTCTCTGGGAGGACATAAACTGCAAAGGAACCACCACAGTTCTCTGGGAGGACGTGAGCCTCCTCCTCATCTCTGCTGCAGTGGATGTGACACTACCAAAGTCTAGAGGCACGTCAGCCAAACAGGGCAGGTTTCCTTTTGCCTCCCATTTTCCACCACCAAAGGGGTTCTTGTCATCACTTGCTGCAAGTTCTTCCAGGTATCAGCAGTAAATATTCAACACTCCAAAAGAGACCACCACACATGGGTGGGATCACTCAGGGAGCATGAAAACATTTACACATCTCAGCTAGAAAATCAATTTCAATGTTGTAGGACATCATCTCTATGAAATTATTCATGTTACTACTTTCCAGAGAGAGAAAATGCCTTTGAGCCTTCCTTGCTACTGAAAAATACTTTAGATAAGCTGTAAGCACATAGTTAATGGTAAACTGTTTCCCTTTATTTTCACTGACATTACAAAGTAAGCAAAGCGTTATGTATTTCAATGCTGTGGTGACATTTTTTTGGGTGGCTTCTCTCCAGAATAATGATTTCTATTTTGGAGGAGGGGGAAGGCTTCTTTAGGTAAACAGAAAGGGGAAGATTTGGAGATGTGTTCTGGCTGGCTGGAGCCAAGTCATGATCATGGTTTTGTCACAGGACACTAAAAAAATAAAATCACAAGCAAAAAAAAGAAAAACCAGTGGGCCCTTAAGGTACCTGGATATAGAGCTCACCTCCCCAGACATGTTTGTACCAGTGTTCATCATCTGCAGTGAATTTCCAATACAGCTCTGAGGCTGCAATTGCCATATTTTCAATGACTTATTTTAATGCAAATTGATCATCCAAATGCTTTTTGCAGTATAAAAATTACAGCCAAGACTAAAGTGCCTTTTAATGATGCTCTGGTTTACAACTCTGAGATAGCCAGGAGACTGAGCTTTGGAAAGAATATCCAGGGTCCATGGAAAATTTTCTGGTGTGCCAGTGGAAATACAAGACTGAAAATTTGGGTATAAGACACTTTGCTTTATAATTCTGACTAATTCTTTGAGTCTTTAGCATCTGAAAGCTCACAAGGGTATCAGCTGTTGGTAGAAATTCCTTAAAATCAGTATTCTCAAGCTTTTTTTGACCTCACCAATATCAAGTCACTAAAGAAAATTACATAAGAATGGGAAAACCCTGTGACTTTTTGCATCTCTTTTAATAGTGGTCTGAAAAGAGTTTTAGACATAACCAGGAATGTGCACTTCTCTAAAACTCAGGAATTTGGCTCAGAAATCAGCCACATGATTATCATCTGCTACGGTCCTTTGGGCTGAAATCTGGAATTTGTGTCCCATCTTACTCCATAAATCCAAACAGGAAGTCCTTGACTAATTCTGCTGAGCACAGAAGTTTTAATATGTCCAGCTTTTTATCTTACCAAGGTGGTTTTTGGAGAAGAATAAAGAAAAAGATTATATGGGAATCCTGCCTGGCTGAGCATGACCAATGCAGACAGGATCCCTTGGTGCAGTGTGTCTTTTTCTCTGAAACATTAACCTTGTGGGTTTTTAGTAATTTCTCCTTTTTTCCCACCTTTGATCATTCCCATAAGCACTAGCCAGTGCTGACAGCAGGAATTTGTGTGAGCACAACTCTGCCTACATTTCTTTCTAATGCATCCTTCAGTTTTTCTTTTGGCTCTCCTTAGCTCCAGTTAATTCTGATCCTCCCCTCCTACTGCTGGGAAATGATTTTGCCATATATTGCTTATCCCCTTTCATATTTTAATGAAAGGCATGAAAGATAATGGCTGAAATTGTCTCGTGGCAGAAGGATTTGGTAGATGATGCTGTTGTCTACAAATGCACTGGGCCGCTATAAAAACAGAAAGTCTACAATTATCATTAGAAGGTTTGTTAAAATTGAAAAGCAGGGGAATGCCAGTTTCCCATTAATGAAAATCTCTCACTTCCCCTGTTACCCTTGGTGGAAACTGGCAAGCTGTTCCCTATTCTGGATATTGTTCCCTTACCTCCATCCTGCTTTTCTTCCTTTCCTCTCATTTCCCTTCCTGTCAAAGCCTGGATGCCTTCAATGGCATGATGCTTTCACCATTGTGTTCCTCCTTTTGTATCTCACAGAAAAATATGTGGCTCATTAAGTGTAAGCATTTTTATTTGATCCAAATGCATTGTTTCTGTACCATTTTATTTCCAGAACATGCTCTGATCACTGTGGGCAAAGAGTAAAATGTCTGGGAGCTCATGTATGCCAATCACAGCCTGGAACACACCTTCCTCCTGCTTGGAGTGGAGCAGGTCAGTGGGGACCAGCTGTGACAATCATCACATTTTCTTCACAGCTGCACCCTGTCAGATGTAGGCATGGCATCAGGATCCAGATTTGCATCCAGGTGATTCTTCACTAGGCTGCATCTGCTCACAGGTCACTTCCATATATGTATGTATATATGTGTATATGTATTTACACAAAATAAGCATGCACACACACACACACATTTCCATGAATATATATTTATGCATTTATAATTCTGTATAGATATTCATTACATGAATGTAAATGCAAGACTTGGGACTAAATATCAAAACCAGGCCATAAGTCTTGGTGAAACTAGGCAAACTGTTTAGTTTAATAATTTAGGCTATTGAAAGCACTCCATTTCAGCATCAACCATTATTTAATTTTTTTTAATTGAATGAAGATGAAGCTTGTAGGGTAAAGTGCAGGATTTTGTACTTCACAACAAATGTCAGCACCAAAATATTTGGACACTTTCAGGCACTTTTTCCTCTGTTCTGAGCAAAGGAATTCAGCAGAACTGGCCCACTCCCACAAACAGTTTAACTTGTGAAGACTTATTTCCAGGGAATATATATGTTTTTTCCAGGTACTATATGTAAAATTATGCATATGTATAATTAAACCACATAATTCATGTTCAGATTTAACTTTAATCTGAAATTTGAAAAATGGGATACAAAAACTCGAACAAGATTACTTCTGCAATTGCCAGTAGGACACCTACGAAGGAAAAGCTTTCTCACTGTTTTTTCCCAGCCCCATCGTGGGCCAGGAGTGAAGAAATGAGTAAGACAGAGTGACAATACAGACAAATGACAATAAGAGTTGTCTGAACACCATCTTTGCACACAGAAATGCCCATTTTTTCGGTGATGCAGGGAATGATTCATTCCTGCCCTGCAGAGGCACGGCCAGAGCAGAAACCCAGCGTGGGGAGCAGGAGTCCTTCTGTTGCTCCAAGCTCCTCTTCATCCATGGGATGAGTGCTGTAAGCCCATGGGGAGATGTTTTCCCTAAATCTCAGCCACAATTCAATACTGATGTTTATCCACTTCTGAGGAACTGCCTGCTCTGTTCTGGGCCACTTGGCTGAAGCATGACAAGACTCCCAAAACGGTGCAATTTAAAGTGCAATTGTGGCGATTTAGATTTCTTTCACAGTTGTTACGAAAAGGTCTTTTCATCTCTTGTTTTCTAAGGGCTAAGTGTGAATGGTTGTTACTGCATCTCAGAAGCTGTTGTGTGTCAGGGTCCTCAGCACAGGGGGGATAACACAACAGAACATGCACACAAACACACCCTTTCATTTATATTGAATATACAGTTGAACATCTTCCCATTAAAAACCTGTAGTCATGCATTGTGGATGACACAGGAATGCCCCAGAAATGTTTGGCATTCAGTCTGGAACCACAGACAACTGATAATCATGTATTAAAAAATCTGCAGTTATGAATACATGGAATTTACCTGTAGATATCTTTGGGGTAGTAATCAATCAGCTGGGGAAAATCTGCTCTGCTTACTGCTTGCTACCAGTTTTCAAAAATATTCCTCTAACTCTTTGCATGGAAAGGTCACCGTGCTGCTCATTGTATCATCAGTTCTGAGGATGCCACAGCTTCTGGGACAAGCAGGAGCCCCACTTGCAGTCTTTCAGACACAGAGCATTCACGGTACTGGGTTGAATTTCAGGTTATCCTTTTATTTATTTTTCCCTTTCATCTGAATTGGGATGTTAGTCATCAGGGTTATCCAAGAAATGCAGCTTATTCACAAGCTGCCATGTGTACAGAGTGAGGTAGAAAAGATAAAATTCAGAGAAGTATTAGTAAAGCAATAGTTAGTATCTACATAAACGTAGATTTTTAGCCTAACATAAGTAGCTGATGTGTATTATAAAGTTGTTGGACTTCTTTCCTTTGTAATATACCATATGCTCAAGATAACGTGATTATTGTATGTAATTATTGAAATTACATACAAATCCAGCTATGAAGCACATTCAGCATTGCAGAGGTGAATGTCATTTGGGCATTGTCAAGCATTTCATTTCTTTAGAAGCTTTGCTGCCCAAGACCAGAAACATTACCCAACTTGGCAAAATCCATGTGTG
This sequence comes from Dicaeum eximium, assembly GCA_013396995.1. NCBI lineage: Eukaryota > Metazoa > Chordata > Aves > Passeriformes > Dicaeidae > Dicaeum > Dicaeum eximium. Next base: position 665,669 of record VWZP01005527.1, read on the forward strand.
CTTTCCTTCTAAATGATCTTTTCAGTTCTGGTAGTTCATCACAAATTTAAACACACAATTCTGGAAACAATTTTGTTTAATAGTGCTCCTGATAACTTTGCTTGATGGTGGAAGGAGTCAAAGTCACTATGCACAGCAAGTACTCATTTCTGCAGTCAGTTTTGCAGGAGCTTGGGATACAAGATGTAAACACTACCTTTGCAAATAAAACTGAGCATTTACAGAATCTTTGTAAATATGTGTGGAATTGTCCAAAAGTATGGGTCCTTCTCCCACTGGAAACCCCCTTTTGCCTCAAGACCCCAAGTGTGTCCTGTCAGCTTGTAAACACTGGGGCTTGTGCCAGATGCATACAGGACTCTTGGAGCTTCCCACTCCTCTACTTTTGTGTAATTAGAAATAATAAATAATTGGTTGGCGCCCTGCCACTCCTTTCCTGTCACACCATCATGTACAGCACATCAGTTGTAAAGTTAGAGAGAAATAGTATTCTTCATGATACATAAATAATTTTATTGACTCTCTAGTTAATATCCCCCTAAAATCTTGGGCTTCTGTGATCACAGCTGGCATGTTCAGGTAGTATGATGTACAGTTCAGTGGTTTGACTTCCTCAGAAAGGTTTACCTTGCTCACAGGCCCTAGCAGCCTGTTGGTCTCAGGCTTAAAATAGAGCTGTCAATACCACTTTTCTTGGAAGAATGCAATGCTGTTAAGCTGTTATTCTGTGTAAAAAGAATAGAACTTCCAAAGAAAACATTCTGCTTAATTTGGAAAAAAGTAACACAGAAGCTATGGAATTAAGAAACAGACTTCTCTCCCTTTGGCTTGGGTTCCTGCTGTGAGCTAGGCTAAGGGAATCAATGGTGTCCTGACAAGCGATGGAACAATTGTTATCCACCCTCAAGCAAAGATGATTTTCTCTGAATTCTTTATAATACAAACAGCATTACTTACTGAATGGATATTGAAGAGGTTCTCCTGTCCTGCAAACTCTGAGGCTGGGTATCAGTTCCATAAGGAAGCAAGAGCCTTGCCTGGATGTGAGTTCGCTTTTTTAGGGACTGGAACGGCTCTCCCAGAGAGCAGATGAGCAACAAGACATGCATTAACCTCGGGGAGTTGCAGCAGGGCCATGGGTCTGGGCAGTCTCCACGCTCTCACTGCAGCCCCAGCTGCACCCACAGGTGCTGTTGCCTCTGTCACCCCAGGTGTGTCCCAGCGTCCTGCTCGGGGGTGCACAGGCACAGAACTGGCACTGGCACCGGGCAGCGTCTGCCTGCAGCCCTCTGCTGGCAGCTCTGCCCTCCCTGTAGTCTCAGCCAGTTCCTTAAAAGACTCAGGAAGGTCTTCTTGACACCATCAGCAGGCTGGAGTGGGAGCAGTTTACGTGAGATGGGGATGTCAGCCCAAAAGCAGTGAGGAGGGGCTCTGAGCCGTCATCGAAGCCAGCAGCTCGCTCTGCGGCTCTATTGAACAGAGGCACCCGGCTGCTTCAGAGAGATAATTGCAAATTAGCTTCCTTGGGCTGAGGCATTAAATCCAGGCACAGCTGCCCCACTCCCAGCTCGTGACTTGGTTCATATTTTTATGAGCTGTCCAATGGTTATTAAACTTAGCGCCCTTGCTATTCAACACAGAATTGTTATAATATGCCACAAGGAAAGAGTACTGGAAGAAGAATGTACTCTGGTGTTGTGAAAAAGGGATGAGCTTCCTGGGCTCTGTGCAGCACCATGCATGCTGCAGGTGAGGACCAGGGATGGTGGGATGAGCCCCTCCCTCGCTGCCTGCCTGGGCTGGGTCAGGGCAGCCGAAACAGGGAAGTTGTTTGCAGAGTGAGCCATACCAGAAGCAATTGCTTCCTACAGCAAGAACCTGGAAGGGGGTACTGATGGAAGGCTTTGCAGTTGTGCAAGCATTGAAGAAAATGATGGGAATCCACCACAGTTTGGTGAAAGCTTGCAGCAACATAGGAGGAGGGACAGGGTGCTGTACGGAGCGTAACACCTGGAAACCTTGGCCCAGGAGATAACGATGTTGACTTTGCTCATTGTTGATTGGCAATTTTTTCAAGAAGAATGGTGAAAGAGGAGATTGCAGTTGCTAAGTAAAATCTGCTCTTTCCAGAAAGTTTTATTCATCTAGGATTTATGCAGGTTTTAGCATTACTACCTCATGTTTTGCACTTGGAATAGATTGTCCTTTCAAACATGCTGGATCCCACTCCAGCATCCCAGGACTCAACCTGCCATGTGAGAGGTATTTTAAACCCCTAAGCTTGGACAATTAGACTTGTCCTTGCTCACCCAGATCCTGTGCATGACAGATTTTTGGATTTTTCTGAAAATGAAAAGGTCTCAGTGTAAATACCTTGTCTCAGGGAACCTCAGCATATGGTGGTCCATCACTCCACCACATTCCAGGCGCCCTCTTGCCCACGTCTGAATGAATGACTAACATTTGCTTTAAATTTTCTATGCTAATGGCAGCAGCAACAGTGAATATTGTTTAAAGTTTCATATTTTGTAGCTGTCTAGAGGGTTTTTGATGAATCATTGAAGTGAAGATCTTTGTGTGAGATCATTGCTAAGTTATGCACATCTTAGCTCTCCCCAGCAAGTCTCTGACATTTCTGCTGAACAAACTCAATTATTAAGGTGATATGCAGCCTCACAAGGTCATTGAGCGTCCCCTTCCCCAAACCCAGCTCTAGAAATTAGAAAATCTTTCATCTAATTGTTTTTAAGTGGGCTAATGCCTCATGTAACAAGCTTTCTCTTGCATATTGCAGCTCTGTTGAACACTTCATCTGGCACTTCACATTGTTGTCTTCAGTTCGTCAGATTTTTTTTCTCATCTTTGCTTTTCTAGGAACTTGAGCCATTTCTGCCATTGAGCTTTCTGCATGGGTGCAGGAATGTGTTGCCTTTACACACAGTGATGGTAATCTTTTCATGTCAATTTGGAAACAGACTGTCTACATTTCAAATTCTGAATTAATTTTCATTGCTTGAATATTCCTGTACAGATCTCCTCTGTAACTAATCAGCTTTGCCACCAATTTTGTGTCTGGCTAGGATGTTTATTTCAGTGTCCTGCTTTGCTCAGTCCTTCTGCCACAGCAATATCTCCAGTGCCCTCCTTACATGGCCCTCCTCAATTGTTACTCAGAGAATCACCAGCTGGGATTTTTCTTGGAGGAAACGTGGACCAATGCATTTGATTTTCACAAGGTCACTAGAATGCGATCACAGTAATTGGGATGTCACCAAAATATCCATTCAGGACTTTGATCAAAAGGTGGGACAATACCCCTTAGTATGCTAAAAAGTTGCTGACTTAAAAGATATTTTGTAAGCTTCAGCAAATTTGTGAAAGTGGGGTACTTTCAGCAAGGAGGAAGTGTATAACTTTCTACATAGAATTAAATGCTTAATTTTAAAACCTTACACACAAATTATTTCAATAAACACCCCCACAAACCCCTGAGCCAAGGGCTTTTGAAAACCAGGCTCAGTTTGGCACTGGACACAGGTATTGAAACTGTTGCTTAGTACTGCTTTTCCCTGTGTTGTAAACAAGAGACACAGATACCAGAGGACAGGAAATCAATTGGACATAGAAGGATGAACAGTTGAAACACTTTCACTGCAGATAGGGAAAAGCTGAAGGCTTGGTTGGTCCTGCAAAGTACTGTGCTTTATACCAGAGAAACTTTTTGTCAACCCACAACTGCTCATAACAACAGACACAGCACAGGGATCTTCTCTCCCACATATCCTTCACTGCCATCCATCACCATTTAGAACAGAGAAGATCAAAATTTCCACTAGACATCTTTATTTAATTGGTCTTATTTTTTCAGTCACTTGATGAGAGCTGAAGCAATACATGAGCTTATCCAAAGATTCCCTGTCCATCAGAGGAGTGTGACAACCATCCAGATAAGGGAGATGCTGCTCCAAAAAGTGGATCTATGGGAATTAGGTATAAAACTGTTGCTCCTTGGTGATTAGCTGATTTAATGCAGATAATCAATCAGCATTTATTTAGAAGGTCAAAAGTCTTTTTGTGAGACTGCTGTGGCAGAGACAGATTGCAAACCTACAGATTGCAGGGCTTTTGAGGTTTTCCAGCTCTGCTGTTTGTCATCTTGGAGATGAAAAGGACAGTTTGGGCGAGTAGAGTGGTAATTTGTCTTTGCTGGGAATAGTAAAAGCAACATTTGGCACCTGGGTGTTTGTCCTTGTTTTCTTTTCAAAGAATTCTGTCCTTCCAAGTACCTCACCTTGTTTGTTTTTGCACTGTCTGAAAAATGGAGCTCCATGAAATGATGCATATCAGACACCAGAAACAGAGCAAAGCTGCAGCAGGACAGATGCCCTCCAAGCTTGGAGCAGGTATAACCAAGACTGCCTGACTGCTGCATTCATCTGGGAAGGCTTCTGTCTGACAAATGTGTTTGACTTCTCTGAGTACATTGGGGCATTACCAGAGAAGTGTGGAGTAGAGGACATCATCCATCATGATTGCAGGGAAGCGTTTGACAGCGTTCCACAAAGGGACTATGATTTACAAAGTAGGTATAAGGAAACTATTGATATCAATTAAAAATTAGATTGGCAGTTTGAGGGAGAGGAGAGGGATGAGCCATAAAACAAAAGCAGAAGACTGGACAAAGCTGGAATTCTCTGAAAAATGTTCAGGGTAACCCTAATCTAATCTCCCTGACTACTTCAGACAATGAAAAAAGAGAAAGCAAATGTGTAGAAGCAGAGTAAGCCTGACTAAAATGAAATTACATACTGTTATTCAGCAAAGCAAGGGAACAGAAGGGAAAAGCCATTAGGAACCATACTCCATGAGGCATTTATAAAACATAATTTGGAGGGCGACTCATCAGAGCAGCCTCCCACAGAACTCTGCATCAGCAGCAGAAGTGCCCTGTCCCCCTGGGAGCAGCCTGGCCAGAAAATATGGACAGAGGAGCCAGAGGAGCCAGTACATTGCTCTTGCAAAGTGAAAATCTAGCACAGGCTTACTTCAAGGTGCGTAAGGAAGCCTTCTAATAAAACGGCTTTACTAAAATATCTGACTTTATCTGGCATGGACATTTTGGCTGAAGGGTGCCTGAATGCCCTGGCTGTATATTCTCCTGCACAGCAGCATTTTACACAAAAACCTCTGCCATGAGCTGGTCCACCCACTGAGCCCGGCACAGGAGAGGGGGATGTTGGGCAAATGTAAAATGATGGGATTTATTCAGGCTCCTTATGGCACTGTTCAGGGAGCAGGGATTTCTTTTTCCTGTCAGAGGGATTTAAACACATAATAGCCCTCATAATCATTGCATGATCTCTGCACCCTAGCTCTGGAGCACTGAACACTCCACTCTCCCTATCACAGAGAAGCTTTCCTGAGCTTCTGCCAGGGCAGGCAGCAGGGAAGCAGCACTGGGCTTGTTTTGGATGGAAAGAGTTGGCCATTTGGTCCAGCATGTCTTACAAGTTATGACCACTTGGAAGAGGAAGGCAGAGCTGCACATTTCCTAGGACCTGTAGGACACCCAGCTGGGGAATTTTTCATGGCTGCAGCTCAGGAAATCTGCATCAGTCTTGCCTCTTGCATCTCCTTCCTTGCCATCTTCTCTTTGGGCTGGAAGATCTCTAGAGATGAACTCTTTCTGGGGTATTGTGCCACAATTTTGCAAATGGACTCCTAACCCTTGTGGCTGCTGCAATGCCTCCAAGGGATGCCCTCCCTGACTGGATCTGGAGTGATCCCTCCTTGCTCCCTTGCAGGTGGCTGGCCAGGGCTAATGTTCCTCTCAATTTGTGCCATGGGTGGGGGGCAAATGTTCACCTCTGCCAAGAGCACACATCCCAAAACGGCAGAGGGAAAGGCACAACAAGAAATGTCCTGGTTTTGCTCCTGCAAGGCTGAGGGTGTGAAGCTTGAAATTTGTGCTTGTTTTCTGTTTTTTTCCAACGCCTGATTATGGCCAAGAATTTCATATAGACACAGGAATTTAGTTAGATTGATGGCCCTTGTCTCCCTAGTGACAAATGCCACGCCTGCCAGACACTTGGCTGTAAACAGCCTTTACAATCATTCTGCTTTTTTTAAAGTTTAAATGCCCACTAGAGAAAAAATTAGTTTGTGATGTAGCCTGGCCTTGGCTAAATTAGTTCATTCCTGAGCAAGCGAAATGAATACACTACTCTGGGAGGCATGAGAGCTCCTCATAAAGAACAGCTAAAGGGTGGATTTAAATTCACATCAAGAAAAACAATTAGAGAAGCATTTGGGGCAGGAGGGTAATGTTAGGAAGCAGATCTATCCAGCAAGTGTGTTGTGAGAGTCCAGGCTGCGTCACAATGACAGTGAAAGACAGAGGGAGGTATAAGTGAGCCAGGGAGGGATGAAACTTTGGTTTTCCTGCAGTCACCAGGAGCAGTGTCACACTGTCTCTCTGAGGTGCTGCATCAGCATCAGGCTCTTGTGAAGCTGTGCAGTGTGAAGAGAAACATTCTCCTTGGTTTAAGGACACCAGTGTATAAATCACTTGTGGAGGCAGGAGCCGTCTGAACATCCAGGCTTTATTAGTGGGAAAAGTTAACACTCCTCTTGGAGCCTGCAGGATCAACTGGACACTTGAAGGACCTTTCTGCATACATCAGAAATGTTAATTGCTGGTGCCTCACAGGAAATTGTACTTGAGATTCCTGATTTTATACTTCTGGGGGAGAAAAAGCCCAGGTGGAGGCCAGAGCCCCATGGTAAGAGGTGTTGACACAGAGGCTTCCAGGGTGGGGTCTCCAGTTAGGAGCAGAAGCCACCCACACAGCCATGCAACAGGAATGAATTGCAGCTGATCTTTTCTCCACCATCCTTATGCCAGACACAGATGCCTGACACCAGACTCTCATGTGGCTTCCACCTTCAGTCTGCTGCCCACGGTGCTGCTCACAGCCTGCTCCCCTCTCCCTTCTGCCACAGACAGAGCTGAGCAGTCTGTACTGGAGCCAAACTATCCCTAGGAGCTGCATGGAGCATTTTCTGCACAGGCTTTATTGAGCAGGAAATTTGAGCTGCTGTTCATGTGGAGTGATGCTCTGTGGAAACCTGTCACCCCCAGCCAGTTTCTACCCTCAACACAGGCTCATCTGAAGTGAACAAGCTGGTTTGAGTCAAGCCCTTGGTGAGCCAGAACAAAGTCTATGCCTTATATAAAAACAAAACTAGGTGGTTCCCCAGGGGGCAGAAAATATTTGTTACTAGGAAAAGTGTTGCAACATGCCAATTTTCAATTCCCTTTATTTTTACGCATCTTTCAGAACTCCTAACTCTGCACATTCAAAAATACTGTTCAAGAATTAATCTCCTCTTAGGTGACACTTTAAATATCAGCTCTGAGCCTAGAGTAAATATTCATGGGCAAGATATAAAACTCTGAAAACAGGATTTAATAATGGTAATGCTGACAAAACCTCTTCTGCAGCAACGATAGCAGGGGCCTGTTGTATACCCAACAAACAGCTGGGCTTAAAAGTAGATGGGGGAGAGCAAATTTATTATTACCTGGGTGCACTCCTGAAAGCTTCATAATTCAGAGACCTTCCTTTTCAGACTGATAAAAGTCTCAACCTAGAGACAGATTAATGATTCTAATTTCTCCACTTGTAGTATTTTATTAGACTCGCTGTGGCAAAGTGGTATTTTAATGGGCCCTATGTACCTATTTCTTCATGTGCCATAAACAGCTTGTGTTCCATTATGCCAGTCAGAATACTTTGGTTAAAAATCCTAAAACTGAGCCTGATATTCTTCTCCACAAGAGACAAGAAAAATACCTGGCAGGAGCTGAGTGTGGAACAAATAGGAATTTATTTAGACTGGGAGAGAAAGTACCCTCTGATTTAGTGTTCACCTCAGGTCCACATTTTATGCATGTGCATAAAGAAAGGAAAAATTCATTGATTTGCTTCAGAAATACTTTATGTCTTGGTGGAGCACAGCATGTAAGTTTCTGCTTAAGTCTATTCCCATAAAGTGTTTAAGCAGCTGCCTATGTCCCACTAATGATAACATAAGATTTATGAGCCAGAGCTGATGTTCTCAGAAGCTTTGCTGTCCTGAGGCCTGATGCACGTTGCTGGATTCTGGACACGGCTGGTCATGCAGGCTAAGGATGCAGAAAGGAAGAGCAGAGTGGTCATTACCTTGTCACTACATGATGGCTTGCTCAGACTTTCTCCAGATAAAGCTCTGGGGATATATTTTAAGTGTATCAGCATATATACAGGGAGATTTATTTTTCAAACCTTCCTCATGCTCTCAATCATGTGAGTAGTTCATCCCCAGAACTAGCAGAAATTTGCATGATCAAAACTAGTACGAGAGCATTCTCTATCACAGTGATGGGTGTGAGAAAGCCAGCACCAACCCCTCTGAGGTTATCCAAATCTCTCATCCTTTTCTTCCTCTTTTCATCTGCAGTGGCCTGAGAAGGGAATTTTCTCAGAAGCACTCAATCTCCAGGATGTTTTTTGCAGCTCGGTGCTGTATTTCAGGCAGTGCCACAGAGCGGTGCTTTACGTGGGTGGGAGAGGAGGGGATGGATGGGCTCCTCCTGCTTGGGGTTGGGACATTCTGTGCTGTGCTGTAAACGAGGGTAATAGCAAGGGAAACTCTAAAAATATTTGGCATCATATTTGTGAGACTGTCTTCTTTGAGAAGGAGGCCCAAGCCCCTGTAACAACCCCACAACCAACCATGTTTTGTACAAGGGAACGAGCCTGGCAGCATCAGGGAATTTGTGCAAAATGATTAATCCCCCACAAAAAAACCCAAAAAACCCAAAACAACAACCAACCAACCAACCAACCAACCAACCAAAAAAAAAAAAAAAGGAGGGCTAATTTGGAGGATCAAAGTCCCCTAATATCAATGAAAACCGTTCGCTTCTGTAGGGTCCAATTTTCCAGCTCAGAAAGGATATGCAGGGCTCAGTCCTGCCTGGGGCACATCACAATGTTATCCTCACCCCTATTTTCTCATTTGTCCCTAGGAATAGGTGGCTTAGCAGAAGCAGCACCTCTCAGGGTCTCACTCACATGCTGATGGAAGTATAAACTTCCATCTAGAACCCTTTGGACTTGGAAACAAACCTACAACAACAGCTTTGGAAAAGTTCTTGCTTTTGCTTTCTCCCATGCAATCATGCAGTCATTAAAATTTACTGGTTGCTATTTCCAGAGAAGATTTGGGAGCTGAACTGAGGGTTCCGTTTTCCAAGTGCTTTTTAGTGTTGACACTGCAGAAGAGTCATCTGTGACAATTTTGATTTTTCTGTCATTGCTGCTTCCTACATGGGATTTATTTTTGTAGGCAGGATCCTTCAGAATATGTCTTTTTTTAAATTCCATTTTCATTTAGCAAAGTAGCTTCTGTGGGCTGTCCCCACTCAGATATTTTTATACCCTCTAGAAAGCTGAGTTTCTATGCTGATTATGGACGTGAATCGCCATCTTCTGCGCTTTGCAAAGGAATTATTTTAAATCCATATTAATATTGTGGATTTCAATAGGAATTCTGCCATGGTCATTTCCAATGTCAGTCTACACAGATATTTGTGTTGTACACAATGTGACAATTAGGTTTTTTCTGAGGTGTGATATCCATGGATAAGGGGACTGTGAAATTCATTTATCGGATAAAACATCATCATCTTTTCTCTTCCTTCTGGACATCTTTGTCCTCATTTTTGTATTTATTTTTTTATTTTCATGTTATGTTAAAATTGTAGATAACTTGGGGCAAGGAACATCATGTTTTATTAGTAATATTGCAAGACGTTTCTGAGTAGAATTTATGTAAATATTTAGTATATGGGGAAAAGAATTGCTGTGTAGTAGCAAATTTAAGCATTCAGCTGTCCAGGAGCTCATTAGTCCTCTGTGCCTCCCTAGAATCAGATTAAATGGTGAACACCAGTGAGCCCTCTGATCACACAACAAAGTTTTCAGGGCATGGGATTGCATGTGCCATGTATAGTACAAGGCTCTGGTGTGGTGTCTGCCATTATGTTTCAGATACTAAGCAAATAAAAACGTGTATTTCCATAAACACTGTAATGTGTGCCAAATACTGCCCTTAAGTATGCAAATATATTTTCTAACATAGTCAAATTGATCTGTTACTATATTCTAAAGAAGAATTTGGTGCCACTTATAATAGATAAATACCAATCACTTACATGTATCCCAATACCTGCATTTAAACAATTGTTTTTACCCTTGACAGTTGCATGGCCCTGTGAACACAGCATGATTTGGTGAGCACCCATGGCACGGGGCTGGCTGGACCCCAGGATCCAGAGTAAAGAACTTTCAGGGAAGGGGAACAGTCCCAGACCCACAGGAACTCAAAGGAACCTGAGTTACTTAAAATTAGAGATTTAAAAAGAAATGCCATTGCACAGGATTAAAGAGCTAATGAGAAAATTGGGATTATAAGTGTCTGCAGCACTGTACTCTGTTGTCTCTGTTATTCCCAGGCAAACCTCAAGTTTTAAATCATTGTCAGCTCTTATCTTTTTCCTCATAAAAAAAGTGCAGTTGCCATGTGCCTTCTCTGAAACCCTGCAGGTGGAAATGTATTTTTCTTCCCAAGGGCAAAGTTATTCACATTTGACCAAAATGAGAATGATTAGCATTAGATGAAACAATTAAAGAAAAAAAAAAGGGTATAGCTGAAACCTTTGTTTTGCTTGGAATGGAAAGCTCTGATTTACTGTAAACAACTTAATGATTTTCTTTCATTAAAGATTCAAGTCAGTTTTCACAAGGGAAAAAAGCTAGTCTGTCCAATGAAGAGTCTGATATCAGTTTGAAAGTATTAAAGCAAAGTTCTCTAACATTCCAAAAATATTTCTTTTGGAAATTGTCAAAATGTCATATTTTCCCTTATTTTATTCTCCACTCCCTCAGCTCTTTTCAGCTGTAAGTTTCACACTTTTCCCCCTTTGAAATACACCTTGTGCAGAGATTTTAATACTTGTTTCAGTAAGATCATTATCCAAAAGACAACTTTTGCTGCATGCAAAGGGCCAAAACATTAACAACTCCTACAAGGGCCCATGTAAATGGTTTCAGTTTCTCACTTACAACCCACAAGTTCTCCATAGGCAGAGAGTATCTTAGTTGGTTTTGATTCCTGACCTTTGTTACTTTGAAATAATCCACCACAGATGGATGCTGCTCCTTTATTAACCATACTGGTCTTTCTAAACATTTAATCATCAATTTGACTGGGAAAAGAGGAGGATAAAAGTAATTTTTTTTTTTTGGTTGGAGAGCATGTATTTTTTGTGTTAAGAAGTTGCATAAGATTTCAGCTGAATTTACTTACTAATTTCTAAAACAATTAATTCTTCTTTAAACAGATGTTTGGGTTTAAAATCCTTGAATTTTTTTACCATGTTTCAGTTCCAAATCTCCTGTTTGAAGCCAAAGTTAATAATTTATGACAGTGAGCAAGCATGGCATGTGAAAGCACTGCCCCAGATTGCAGCTTCAAAGTTCTGCCTTTTAAGGCACCTGTAGTCACACAGCTGCATCACTTTTGGGGTTTCAGGGGCTGGGAGTGACCTCTTGTCCTTCTCTGAGACCTTGAAATATTACATGAATGCTTGGAAAATAAACCTTTAGCAAAGGCTGGCTACTGGCTGTTTGCATGCCATTTTCCATGTTGGTCTTGCTTTTATTAACTATTGTAAAATTCAGTCTCTCAGGTCCAGCAGCATCCTCCAGGACACCTGGGCTTTATCTCTGTTGTAAATAATCCTGCAAGCGCCTCTGCAGCACGCTGGAACTGAAATAATCAATATATATTCTAATAGACAGGAGCAAAGTGTCCTCGAAGTGTAAACAGGGCTGTGTGAAATACAATAAAGTAAATTTAACTACTAAGCTGTGTTAACTGGGGTGATTTTTTTGCAGTTGGGAAAGGTAATTTATGTAATGATCGTCGGAGCTGTTGGACTTTCCACCACAGATCTTGAAGGTCATCGGCTGAGTTGGGACCTTAACCTTTCCAAAGGTAAAGAATCTTTTCAATTAGACTGGACCTCATTATTAATTTCCAAGCCATTCTCTCCTTCCTTGCAGAGCTGGAGCTGCACAGGATAGTTCTGCAGTCTGCGTGCAGCCCCAGCATAAAACAAGACCTGCAGCTCCTGAGCACCAGCCACAATTTACCCACAGCCTCAGCTCAGGGCTGCTTTTCTCCACAGCAAACGTAGTAGAAGAAAGATTTTTGCATTTGCCAAAAAAGGTTGTATTTTTAGGCTAATAAATAATTCCAAAGTAGCTGGTTTCTGCTTAGAAATGCTCTTTCAAGGGAGAGTGGCTTCAGATGAAGTTTTGAAATTTAAAGTGAATAATTTTTTTTTTTTGATTGTGTCAAAATGCTTTATTTCATAATAGTTCAGAGCTGTTTCACCTAGACCTTGGTATAGTAGAATATTAGCTGTGATAATAGGATAAATACTAGACTATAGCTTTTTTCATGTTATTGAAAAAAAATCTGGTCCTGTATCACAACAACACGATCCAGTATTAATGAAAAGAAATGTTCCCATGTTCTCAAATAAAATAAAACAACAAAAAAAAAGTGTTTACAGGAAAAATTTAGGTTGTTTTCCATCTGGGGTTTTTTCCATTTAGAATGAAAACAAACCTCAGAATATTCTTCAGAGCTGAGAACCTGGCCCGTGTCCCCTGAGATTGCCACGTTCACTGATTCAGCTGCTGAAACCATGCTAAATGAAAACACAAAATATCTTACAAGACTCAGAGTCAGCCTCTACTCTTAAGGTGGCCTTTTGGGGCCTTTCCTCTGAATTGAATCTGGTTAGGGCTGAGTTAATTTATGGTGCTCTTTATCACAGCTCCCTGACTACGTGATGGACACACAACACAAGCAAATCATAGGTTGATAGAGAGAAACTTTATTGCATTAGGGAAGAAAAGATTTTGTCACCAGGATGAGCAGTATGGATAAAAACCCCATTAATTTGAAAATAATAAACAGCAGCAGAGGTAGAGGGAGAAAATTTGCCTTACAAAATAAACAAATCAAGAAAACTAGACAAAGTCATTGACTCTGAAAAGGCAGAGCCACTCTCCCCGCAAATAGTGATCCCACGGGTTTACAAATTGGTATGTCCTCACTGCTGCAAGTGCAATATGGCCTAGAGAGCTTGTTGATCTTTAAAAAATATTTTAATTAGAGTCAATAATTGGTCAAATAATACTTCTGAAATCATCTCGCTGATTTCTGTAAAGACCTGAAGGAATTAGCTCTGTTGTACCAAATCCTGGGAGCCAGCAGCATCTAAGGCTTATCTCCTGGAAAAGTGCCATGGTCTCACATATTCACTTTATAAACCATGTCCCAAGTTTCTGCCCACAGGGATCTTACCCTGTGATAAGGGAGGAAATGTACAGTTTTGCAGAGGAACAGGGATGCACTAAATAACCCCTGCCAGTAGCAGGATAGTTCACTGCCAGCTCCTGATGCTTTTTTTAATCAAGCAGTGCAATATTGATGGCCTCTGCCCAAGCTCTTTCACTAATTGCCTTCCACTGTGAACCCTGCAAATGTGTGATAAACCCAAATTTCCACCAAAGATAAGGCTGGGATAAAGATATATTTTGTGAGGACAGGCGAAAGACAGGAAACAGGAAATTGTGACAATAAAGGGTTTTTAGGAAGATGTTTTCATTGATTTCTCTGGATCTTGAAATGCATAATTTAACATCTTTTTCTTTAACTCAGATAAAGAAGCTGCCAAGCTCACATCCTTACCCACATTTTTAAGGCAGTCTGTAACACTTCCAGAGGAGCTGTGTTAAGGATTCAATGTTCTCTGCTCATTTCCATTATGTTTACTATGCAGCTGTACTATTAGGTTTCTGCTATTTCTCATACTACAGTATGTGAAATTAAAGTTCTCAGATCTTCAGCACAAAAACCTAAGATCTCATCTACACAAATGTCTAATTAATTTTAGCTTCTGAAATTTGTGTTAAAATTGGTATTTAAGAGGGATTAAAAGCATAAATATGAACATAGCTGTAAATTGGTGGGATACATTCTAACATTACAGAAAGCTTGGAATCTGATGGAAGACCTTTTCACAACTGCCTGCTGTTCCTTATAGGAAATATGCATTAAACAACCTACAGATGAAAAGGATGAGATATTTGAGCTGACATTTTTTTACCATCTGAGTTAACTGCTCTGCTCTTTAACTGTGAAGAAAATGACACTGCTTTCAATTACACACTTTATTCCCCGTTCTTGAGGGTTATCACTAATACACTTTATCCTTGGAGATGTTCAGGGCTTAGACTGTGCTGCAAATTATGATGGACAAAGCTAAATCCTTTTTAAAAATTCATTTATTTCTCTTTATGGACATTTCCACTCAGAGGCCTTTTTGTGCCCTCCCTCCAGAGCCTTCAACATTTTCAGCCTTACAAGGAAAGATGAGGGGAGCCCTTTTCTTTAAGTAGCTGCACTCCATTGGGATATTTCAAAGCTAAAACTGCTGGAGAGCTGGAGGATGATGCAGACAGCTGCAGAGAGGGTCAGTGTGAGTGTGAGGCTTGGCTTAGATGGTGCCTGCTGCCCATGAGGAGGATTATGAACCTGGCAAAGTGCCAGTGCAAAGTGTTCCCTTATGACAGCTCCTTGGGTTGGGAGAAGCTCATCTACACCCTTTTCCCTAGAGAGATGGCACAGGAAAAAGCACACAGGATGAACACCAGCTGAGGGGCCCCAGAGTGCCATCGGGGAGGGGCCAAGAAGGTGAGGGTGGTCACTGCAGAGGTGTTTGCAGAGGAGACCCATCCTGCCCTGGTGTCCCCAGAGCCAGCCCCAGCAGCATCACAGGGAGGTGGCAGCTGCTCAGTGCAGATCCACCAGGCCCTCCTTGGGCTGGGCAGGGCTCTCACCTGCTGGTGCTGAGCACCTCCCACCAGCCTGCAGATGAATCGAAAGAGGCTGCTCTGATGTGGTGGAGGTGTCTGCCACCTCTCAACATTCAACAATCCACTCTCCAGATGTGCCTGCTCATGTTGCCCCTTCCACTGCCCAGACTCATCCAGAGCATCCATCTTTATAAATCTCCCTGTGCTCTGGGCCATCTGCCCAGCTGCCCTGGGGTCTGGCTGCTTAACTGCATTAAGGGACAGTAATTTCCTGCTGAGACAGCCAGCCATCTCCCGCATTTCTAAATTTCTGTTTAATTTCATTTTCTGTTTAAATTAATGGGTTTTTCTCTATGCATGTCTAATAGCAATTTCTCTCCCAAGAGAGGCTCTCTGGGTTTTCTGCCTCGAGCATTGACTGTGCAGCTTTTGGTGGGACATCAGGTCCCACCTGCGTGGTGCTACCAGGAGATGCATGATGGGAATGTCCCTCCATCCATCTCTTTGCTGCACCTGGAGAGTCAGAGCATCAGGACCTTGGCTTTCACTGTGCAAGATGAGGCAGGTTTTCATAGCAAGTGAGGGCACACTCCTTCCCAGAATGTCCATGTCAGGATCTGAGAGGGTGACAAATCTGCTTTGCCTTTTTGTTTCCATAAGCCCTGTGCTTGGAACAGAAAGTCTTCATGCCTCTCATGTAGAAGAAATTATAGGTCCCTTCCTGAAAGGTGAGCAGGTTTCTTGTCCTAAAACCAAAATTGTCATACAATCACAGAATCATAAAATGGTTTGGAAGAGATCTCAAAGCCATCAAGTTCAAACCCCCCTGCTACAGGCAGGCACATCTTCCACTATATCAGGTTGCTCCAAACCTAATCCAATCTGGATTTCAACATTGCCAGCCACAGGTTCTCTGCACACCCTGTTGCAGTGCCTCACCATGCTCTCAGGAAAGACTTTTTCCTAATGACCAGTCTACACCTACTTTTTTCCCATTTAATGCCATTTCCCTTTGTCCTGTCACTACTTCACTCTGGTAAAAAGTCCTTCTCCAGGGACCTACATGGACCCCCTTGACTACATTTCCCAGGGGTTCTCAGGTGCCACCCAGGGTGTGGTGGGAGAGACAGAGCCCCTCTCATTTGTGTAGAAGCTGTGGGTGAACCTTTCAAGGTGAGGGTCCGTCCCCTCACTCTCCTTTTTAAGCAAACAACTACAACTTTTTCAATCAAGGAGGACAGCCTGGCTTCCCATATCTTGCCTTCACTCTATGACTTCTCAGTTTCTCAGAAAACCTCAGTGTTAACCCACCTTTGTAAACAGCCTTTGAGGTGTTTGGCTACAACAAAAGGATCTGTGTGTTTGCATTAAGCCATATGAGGGGCTGTAATTTTCATTTTGCAGAAACCACTCAAACCACTCAAGAATTAGCATGCAGAGCTAATAGGGCTTTCAAAGAGGGTCAGTTCATTGATATTACTGGAAGTCTCAGAGGTCAGCCTTCCAATGCATTCAACATTCCATGGCACAATTAAAATTGCTGGATCTCCTGCAGGTATTTTCCATTTTAATTTACCAGCGGAACAAAGTGGAGAAAAACTTAATGCACAAACAGTGGGTTATGCAGTGCTATGACATTTGCTCAGCTCTGTGAGAAGGAAAATAAACTTTCCAGCAAACAATTTTAAGCACGTCTTTGTGTTTAAGACTAACAGGTTTATATGGAATGAGTCATGGTGCCATATTCTGTTTTTAAGCAGCGTGACGCAGTAAGCATGAGCCTTTCTGAAGGTACAGCACAGGACCTGCCTGCAAATCCCAGCTCCTCAGGGAGCAGGGGGGTCACCTTCTGGCAGGCACAGCCTCACCTCCCTCCAGGCACTGAGAATTTGAGGGGCTCTGCCATGCCAGGGGCTGGGGTACGTGGGGGCAACGCCAGCTTCCATGGGCATCAGTGGGAATTCTGTAGTGGTGGATGTCTTCAAGCAAAGCATTAGGTTTTAATTACTTTTGGGGTTAATTTTTCAATTCATAGCAAATGCGATGGGGTGGAGCAGTGGCTTTTGGAGGTGAGAGGGGCCCTGGCAAGGTGCCCTCACCTGTCCCCTCCTGGTTCGTCCACTTATTTTATCTCTTGTTAAACTCAATGGGAACAAAGACCAGCTAAATTATCTTGGGATTTTCTTCAAGTGATTCAGCAAAACTGGAGCCTGCAACAAAAAGCTTTTTTAACAAAAATAATGACAAGATGGGTCTGTAGACACTGCAGTACTGTGTTTGAACAAAGTGCAACTTTGATTTTAATTTTGAAAAAACGTTCATCCTTCAAGTCTATGCAATTTATCACCTTAGTCTTCTCCATGCAAAGGTTTTTCAAAAACATTTCTTTTTAAAAAAAATCTATTGACTCACTGGCCCTGAGCTGACTTCTGCTTTCTGCTTGACAAGCCAAGAATGTTTCCATTTGGATAAAAACTTGGAAAATGCCAGGAGATGGAAAAACCTTCCTGTCTTTCATCAATGGGAATCACTTTGTCCACTCATTTCCCTTCCTATAAGCACCTTATGGGCTGAGTCACACTGAGGTACAAGTCTCACATGGCTGGTGGCAAAGTGCCAGGAGGCGATTAGAAGAATTAAAACGGATGAGAACTGATCAAGCAAAAGGTAGGAAAATCCCAAATGCTTCTTCATTTTCAGCAAATACTGTCAGCTCCTGTGTTGTGCCAGCTTTCCTGAGAAGTACTTAGAGATGCAATAAGTTTTTTTTGTCAATAAGGGCCATCACAAAGGAATTGAAGAGCAAATGGATGAAAATAGGTGTGTGCTGCCCACTGTAGCTGAGCGAGGTCCTGTTGGTGCCCTGTAATTGCTGGTGCAGTTACAGCTCTGTGGTGCTGTTGCCGGGTCCTCTGCACTGGTGTTTTCTCCTCCACACACAAGAGCAATGAATCACAAAGCTTATTATTCCTTATCTATGTTTTACCTCCAGGGAATTCAAATGAAATACTGGCATGGAGGGAAGCCGGCTCGCTGCTGTGGGAGGATGTCAATATCTTAATATCAATTTGGAAAGATAAGCTCCCCCAGATTTAAATCTCAAAAGAGCCTCTGATGGACTGAAGTGCAGAGAATGGTCCTCATGCCAGTGAAGACTGAGCAGGTGTCAGGCCTAAGAATCAACAAATTTTTGTTGCATCATCTCCATTTTTAACAGAATCATCTCAAAATACTGCAGTCAGCACCTACTTCAACCAACCACTGTGAAGATTACCTAAAGCTGCAGCAGTGCCTTGAAGTCAAATAATATGTAGGAAGGCTACTTATCATTAAGGTGTTACTAATAAGCTTATTTTAAACTCAAACTAGGTTACTGAAGCAGTTTCATAGAAAGCCCCTGCAAAATACAGTGTTTAGAACAATATTAGCTGAGAACAGAGGAGTAACAGTCTTAACAAGAGCTGTAGACCAAGAATTGGGCAGTGCCTTTTAGTGGGCTCTGTGCAGCAGTTGCCACAACCCAGTGAGGTCTGTCCAGAGCCAGCCTGCATGATGAGCCTGGTCCTGCAGCCTTCAGAGCCCTTCCTGTCATATTTTCTCTCCCAGTCCCAACTACCCTTGGAAAATTCATCACATCTGAGAAAATCCCACTGGCCATGATAGATCCAATTGGCTTTTTGGCTCTGTGCCCTGCTGGGGAGGGGATGAAAGCTGTGAAGGCCAAGTTGAAGCACTCCGTGGTTTCTATACAAAATGGAGTGGGGTGAGGGGTTTAGTTGAATTTTAAAAAATTTATGCAAGATTGAGTCCTCAGTCATGGTACTGTCACAGAGCTGGGTTTGGCAGTGCCACCAGGTCCAGACCAAGACTGGACTTTCTCCCTTCCCTTGTGCAAGGTGGTTCTGACAGCTGCTCAAAAGCTTGACAAAGTTTGCTGTCACTGGTCACTGGAGGGAGGAGTGTGGGTGTCCCAAGCCTAGTGATGCCATGGTTTGGCAGGCACCAGCTCCTGGCCTTGGAGCCTTCACCTGATCCAAAGATCATTACTTTCACACCCTAAAGATTTGGAATCCTAACAAATGGGGGTGAGGGTGAAGCCAGATTGGTTTTGCCTCAAATCCTGTGTATTAAATGCACTGGGTACACAGCTAAGCTACACAGCATGTTTTCTTTTTGTCTGCCTGTCTTTCCTGAGTGTGGGAGACTTTGTTAGTGGTGGTGGGAGAGCAACAGTGAGGAACAGACCCCTTGATGGGGGTCCAGCATCATCATGGCCATGAGGAATCACCTAAATTGCTCTTCATGACAAAGTAAGCCAAAAATGTGAACATGGGGATAAAAAAAACAGCCAAAGCAAAATGAGCCTCCTACACTTTATTAGCTAATTCCACACTGCAGTTGCAGCTATGCTTATCCATGAGCTTATAGTGGATTTTACATGAGATTTCAGGGTATGTGCTGATTATACAAATTATTTTGCATGTAAAGGGGCCACAATTACCTTTGCTGATGAAGATTCTCTCTCCAACCCACAGGCTCTGGATCCCTCAGGTGTCACCAGGTCCCAAGGGTTTGCACTCCCACAAGCCTCCTCTTATCCCAAGCAATCCTGGGATAATTGCTAAAGCTGTTAGCAAAGAGCATGGCTGAGGTACATTACTGATGTAATGATGATAAATTGATAAATGGAGGCTTTCACTAATCCACACTGGGCAACAAGGCTTTGCACTCCCAGAAAATGAACCAGATGTTGACGTTGCTGTTCAAAACTGGGAAAAGCACGAGCGTTTCAGCCCATCCTGGGTTTTCAAAAGAATGCACTTGCAGAAGAAAGGGGACCTTTTCCCCTAATTCTCTATGCATGAAGCTAAGAAAGTAAACTATTCTAGAGCAGGGCATCTGGAGATGAAGGCTGAAGTTGGGTGAGCTGATGGAGTAGCACAAAAATGTGGCTGTGGTGTGCAGACCTGGCTGATGAGGGGCTGGTTGGGGTGCTTCATTGCAAACATTTGCCACAAAAGAGACTTGTGGCAATATTTGGCACAAGATTCTACTCCAGGAAGATCCATAATTAAATTCAAGTTAAAGTCCACAAGGTCCTGTGCAGTACTCTGTCATCTGTTTTAATCAGACTGCAGCAGATAATAAACCCCTCTGTCTGGAGTGAAACCTGAGGGAAGAGCAGACTCATATCTGACAAAAAGACAAAGTGCAGGCTCATCCTAAGTGACTGATCCACAGCAGCCCCGTGGGCCATGGGAGCTACTGGCTTTTTTCTTTAGAAATGGTTATTGCTGCAACAAAAGTTGATTTCTGGATCTTGGAAGGCTTCTTTAGCTAATTCACTTTGGCCTTCTAATACTCTAATATTTGTCCATGACTGTACTCACCTGCAATAAATTAGGCTGAAATATTATACTGCACCTGAATCAACTGACTTCTTTGCTAGCAGTAAGATACTAATTTTTCTGCAGCCCTGTGTTTCCTGGCCAGTGCAATAATCACTGGGTTTTTTAAGTTCAGTTGAAGCAGTGTTCTGGATCTCCTTGCTACTCAGTTTGTTTTATTCATTCTCTTCACTCTCCCTAAAGTCATGTCCTAAATGAGAGCCCCAAAACTCTCATCAATTATTCTTATGAGCTTAATTTACAGTTATGCATCAATGTAGGACCTAAGAATATTTATTTCTGTTAATAATTATTTAAACCAGTTTTTATTCCTATGTCTACATACTGTCTGAAAAGTAAAATATCATGAAAGATTGGGAGCTCTTTGGTTTATGATGAATGTTAAAGAAAAAAGGCTGGGCCAGATAATCCAAGGAGGTGCCTTCCAACCTGGGTTGTTCTATGTTTCTATGAAAACAATTTACAAAACCCTTGTAAAACCAGAAATGAGGAGGACAGGTTTCTGTTTTGTCCATTCATATTAGACTGAAAAGTATCTTGAACATAAGTTTGTTTCTATGCAATATGAATTTAAACCTAATTTTCATTTTAAGATGCAGTAATTAACAACAAAATCACTACTGATTGGTGTGGCAGCAGCCTGGACTAGGCACCATGAGGACAAAGAGAGCATCAGGGAACGCCACGAAAAATTTCCTCTAAATTACATGAAGCTGCTAAAAATGTAAAGCTTTAATTATTAGCTCATAATACCAAGTGAGAAAAGAAAATGCTGCCATAGTGACAAGGTGCAACACCAGCACTTCTGCACTTCTTAATCACGTTTGTTAATTATGGCGACACATGCTGATGAGGAACAATGGGCTGGGGACTGCTGGGCCAGCATGCTGAAAGGCACTTGCAGGCAAAATCTGCTGACAGGCAGAGGGGGGGACCCAGCAGGGACAGGGACAGGGACAGGGACAGGGACAGGGACAGGGACAGGGATGCTTTCCCTTGGGAGTGCTGCACAGGCAGAGCATGGAAGTCCCCCACTTACAGAGAGCATGGGAGGCGCTGCTATGTTCACATCTGCCTTTTTTTGGGGTGACAAAGGTGCGTGCACAATACACAGGGGACACCCAGTTGTTGTCCTGTCCTTATTCAGGCTGTTCCATGCACCCACTGTGTGTGTGGGCATCACAGGAGACAAAGCTCCAGCACAGGAATGCACCCAACTCTGCCCCACTGCCCGTGGGGAGAGCCCTGCTGCCCAGAACACCCCAGGGACCTCACAGGGACGCCTTCTGCAAGCACTTGAGATGAGTAGGAAGGATGCTGTGTAGTAATATATACCTGGAATCTTCACATTTGCATTTCACGCTCCTCCATACACTCAAAAGGACCTTTTCCCAGCTAGCTTCACTTCTGTCTTGACAGAACCAAGACAGCAGGAAATATCCTGAATTTCAGGGACTTAAAACACAACCTCTTCAGAGCACAGCTGAATTCTGACCACAGCTGAGATGTCTACATGATACTTTAAAAGAGATAAATAATATAATAATAGATAACAACAAATGTAAAGTTTGTCATAATTAAAAACGCAATTTCCCTTCTTAGCCAGAGGGAATATAAGCTTGTATTTTTTCCTTTGCCATTAATGTTCTGACAGTAAATGTACTGGGTTTCTGTAATTATCAACCCTTTGGAGATACACACAGACCCTTGGCCCACAGCTTGCCCCTTGATTTATCAGACAGTGGCAGCCAAGGCTCTGCCTTTTGAATGAAGATGGAGTCACTAAAGGGAGCTCTGCAGATGCTGCTGTTTGCAACAGAAAAAATAAATAGCTGCAGCTTTGATCTGAGCAGTTACCCCTGTGCACAGCACACTCGTTAATTATGTCTAACGGCGCGATGCTGCAGGCAGATTTTAAGAAACTTTTAAACAAAGTTTGGGGCCTCAGTACTTGTAATTTTGTGATCTGTGCATGGGGCTAGAGAGCTCCTGGAAATATGTAACACATTCCTGAGATCTGCTGGAATATCCTCACGGTCCTGGCTCTGACGTGCTGGGATGGGGCTGAGCCCTGCTGCCCACACACCTCAGCCCATCAGCAGCACTGCATTGCCTGGAAGGGCAGGTCTTGCCTGGACTATTGCACCTTACAGCCTGGGCATTTATTTACTTCTGGACAGCGTCTGCTGTGTCTTCTGGTTTTCTTTTGTCTCTGAGATAATGCCCAGTGCAGGCAGTTGGTCTGAGACAGCAGCTCCGCCGGGGAGCCGGGGCCGGCGGCTGGGAGCCATCTGGGTGCTGGATATCAGAGATGCCGCTCATGTCCCAGGCTGATTAAGGCAGAGATAATAAGCAGCCAGATTCGCTGCTTTTGGGGATGTGGCAGCTGCCAGCAGGGATGTGCAGACTGTGCAAACCTCAGAGCATCACCAGAGCTCTCGTCTCGCACCCATCCCCTTCGGGGGCCAAATCCTTTCTCCCGGGAAGATGCAAACTCGGACAGAGCTGGGCAGTGAAAATCGGCCTCTGGAAGACATTTTGTCTTTTCCTGAAGATTACGAGGCAACTGCTGTGCTCTGGGTTTCCGAAATGCTGCTAATGCTGGCTATCTCAGCTTGCAAATGAAGGTGAGCATCCTGTCAGGCTTTCAGGTGAATTGGGCTCATTTTCGCCTGCAGACTTGTGAAGAGGCTGCATAATCTCTTCACAGACCCCGAAGAAGACTGTTCTGGCTCTTTCACAGGTTGTGGGAAAAGAGAGCACAGAGCAAGTCTGAGAAGAACCCTGTACATTTTAATCACCTGATGTAACTGCAGAATTCTTAAAATATCATGAAACTGGTGGTGAATTCTTAAAACTAAATCAACAGCTCTCTCTGTTCATAAATAGCAGCTATCCCATCATTGTAAATTTAATGAAGTGTAAAAAATGCACTTTGAGGGGAAAAAGCAGAGAGGTATAAGAAAAAACTACCAAAATAAATTAGGAGTACTTTTTATAAAGCACTGCTGCTTAACACATCACGAACATCTGATGGAGGCTGCTCACCAACCTGACAGGAGTCACCAGCACCATCAGAGCCTGTGGGTGCCTGTGTAGCCTCTGGGATGACGCAGAAGGTTCCCATTTCTGTGCCCTGTGCTGCTTGTGGGCACCCTCGGCAGCACAGTGCTCAGCATCATCACATCACGCTCTGGTTTCCAGGCTTTAGAAACAGCTCATGCAAGGAAAAGAGCCCTCAGCCCAGTTCTGCTTCCTGAGGGTGGGAGCCTGAGGACTCGGCTCCCCAAGCAGGTGAGGGGAGCACGGTGCCTGGAGTCTGGGGTCATGCCCCAGTCGATGTCTGCAGTGGATAAAGCACCTGCATGGAACCCACATCTCTCCACACACAGACTTTTGACCCCAGAGAGTCCTCTGGTATTCCCAGAGCCAGCAGCAATGGGCAAACTGCTTCTCTCTTCCATCTTTCAGAGAGTCCTTGGGTATTCCTGCTGCCTTATGTTGTCTGGAGCAAATATCCTCCAGCCTGGGAAGTTGAGAAAGAATCAACTTTCTGTGGGAAAATGTGCTTGGAAACAAGCAAGAGCGTCATGACCTCAGCTGGTTGTCCCCCTGCTGCAGGGATGTCCCTGACGCCTTTGGGACACCGAGGTTCCACTCCCCACCACCACAGACAATCCCCCTCACCTGAGCACCCAGCACCCACCATGCAAAGGCCAGCAAAGCCCTCAGCCAGCAGCATCCTCCTACAAGAAGGATGCTCTCCCAGACCATCTCCTGCTCCCACTTCTGCCTGCACATTCAGTTTCCCGGATTTCAGCAGCGTCTGGCACCTCCCAGAAGCAGCACCAGCTCAGCTGGTGGCTGTCTCCACAGCTCCTGTCACCCAGATCTGTCTGCCGGCCACAGGGAGCGGCAGGAGGATTCCTGGCACCAAGTCTGCATCAGAGCAGCTGCGAGCAGTCAGGAGAAGGAGAGGGGCACTGCATTACAGCTGTGCTTCTTTTCACCCTCTCTTCTCTGCCTCTTCTATGAGAAACACCCCGCAGTCCCATTCTGATTCCCTGTTAATTTTGCAGAGTTGGGCTGAGCGGAGCAGGCTGCAGGAGCAGGGAGGAGGAGCGGGAGGACGTGGCACAGCTGTGCTGGCAGCAGCTCCAGAGTGTGACACTCTCTGCGGGGACAGGGGAGGGCTCAGCCTGGGTCCTGCCCAGTGCCAGGCTGCTCACGGCTTCAGACACAGCTCTCTGTGACTGAACCCACGACTCTCATGAGCTAAATCCCTCTCCTGCACATCTTAACACATCTGAGCTCCAAGAGGCTTACTACACTGCTAAATTAATGCTAGAAAATGAGCTTTTCACCTGCTGTCATATTTAATCTCTCCTTCTCCTAAAAACATTTCCTGAAAATGTGAAAGAGCAAGAACCTTCTAAGATATTTTTTAAGTGTAAAATACTGAAGTGACTTAATGACACCTTTATCTTTTCTCCTTTCCTTCTCAGATATGTTCCAAGCTGTGCCCATTGTATCAGCCTTTCAAAGATGCAGCCAAGCTGGTGCTGTTTCACACATGAAGCTGTCACACCTTCATCATGTCAAGTGCAATCATCCAGCTAAGGGGGAATGCTTCTCCTAGACACTGGTGACAGGTGCCAAAGTCCCCTAGGGTTTGAAAAGTCCCCTCGGGTGCTGTGTGATCCTGTGTTACATAAACTTCTGCCCTGATCTACACCCTGGGTCGTCAGCTTGTGAAGGCACCGAGTGCCTGAGCATCACAGGGCTGGGGATAAGGCCCCGCTCGTCTTGCATGGCTCAGCAGTGCCAGCAGCAATGGGCAAACTGATTCTCTCTTCCATCTTTCATTGTAATATATCTCCTTTTTATTACCCTTCCAAGTGGCTCTTATCATCTCAGACATCCTCATAATTTCCAAGAGTATTTTTAATGCTTCTTCCCAAGTCCCCTTCAGTTGTCTTTCACATGTCACAGCTCATATGGCTGAGGCTCATTGTAGCACCGTGTCTGTCTCCGCTTCCTAAATCCCTGCAGATTTTTGGGGTGGTATTTCAGTATTTCTGAGTTGTCTTCTGTTTGTACTGTAATGTTTTATGTGACAATATGCTGGTCTTGATACCTGTCAAGAAAGTTAAACAACTTCCCATACTTGGGCGAGCAACAACAACATATGAAGAACCAAGTATTCAGAGAGTTTTGGGACAGGAAAATCCAAAGAAGCAGACAAATTACAGGTCAAAAGTAGTGTTGGTCCTTCCCTTGACACGTGAGCTTCTGTGACATTATAGGTTGCTCTGTGGTGTTGAAGAGCCCAAATGTGCCTGAACATGGGTTATTGTATAACAGCTCTTTCCCTGTGAAACTCCCCACTTAAGCTTGCTGAACACCTGCATACCTCAATAAATACATGAAAATTAAAACAAATGTCTAAAAATTTTAGAGGTTTCTATACAATTAATCATTTCTGCATATTTAATTGAGGTAGGGATAGGGATGATTTAGCCCTTTTCATTAAACACTCTGAAAGAGCTCAAGTTCCCCTTGATAGAATGTGCCAGAGATTTGCCCTCATAAAAATCTCCCCTCCACAGACCCCTATAGTCTTGGATGTGCTGCCTCAGGGCATTATAAGCCAGTCAGAGACCTGGAATAACACAGGACCAGCTACTTTTTAAAATGTCTTAATTTCCATGTGAGCCTCAGTTATGGTACCAAGAAAATCCTGTAAAATATGTAAAATAATCCTTTGTTTCTGAGGCGAAGGCAGAAGAAATGGGAAAAGATTATTATTAAGACTTTCTTCCAAATGGGGGTCCCCTGCTAGCTCTCTCAAACCCAGAGAAAATCAAAATGACTGAGGATGAAATGAATATGCATGCTGGTTCTGTGTTGCACTGATAAGAGCCTCTCCAGCCCTGCTGGCAGCACCATCCGGCCTCACTCCCAGCTCCCTGCATCCCTCCTCTTCCAGGAGGCAGCACCCAGCCAATGGCAGCTACCTGCACGGTGTGAGGAGGAAGGAGCAGAGCCAGCATCACTGTTGCAGAGGCTTTGGATTTTGGAAGCCCCCAGGCACTGCTCTTGCAGCTGGGTGTGAACACACAGCCGTGCTCATCCCTCTGCGGGAGCTTTCCCCTCCCAGCCCCACTGTTTGAAGGGAGGGAGGCACAGAGGGACCTGCAGGACAAAGTGATGGTCTCAGCTGACAACACAATGGGCACCTGCAGCCTCGACAGGTCCCCACCCCTGGGGATGGAACTGAGGTGACTGCAAGAGGCACTCTCTCTACCCCTTCAGCTGCAGCAACCTCACTGTCCTAGAAAGTTAATCAACCAAGTATTGCTCTTTTGTACTTAATGTACAACTGCTTATTTTTGCCAGATATCCTAATCTCTCACTCACCCTTGCCCCTCAAACTGCCAGGGACCTCTCTGTTGGGCACAGAGTCCTGTGACCAGCAAAGCCTTCATGTCTCAGCATCACTCAGAGCTGTGCTCAGTGGGGGAGTCACATGCCATGCTTTGCCCCTCTGTGCCACTCTGCTTGTCACCAACCACATCACCTGCTGAGACAGAGAGCTGTGCTCTGAGCTAAGCAGGTCCCACAGCTGTGCCACTTACAGCTGAGGCTTCTGGGCAAGGTCTTTCCCTTGAGCACTGTACACAGCCTTTGTTTTGCATGGCAAAAGCGGCCGAGTTTTCGTCAACCTTTCTCTTATACCCCCAGCACCATCATATCCCCACTCAGGACATCTTTGTTTGAGATCAGGGCTCACCAGTGCCCCATTAGATCCATGTTAGGAATACAAGACACTCTTTGCTGCTACATCCTTGGTTCCCATTTCCATCATACATACTTTATGTCCCTCAGCCTGTTAGCAGCAGATAGATGGAGAGTAATCAGTTCCAAATAATACACCCTTGATTTACAGCAGAAGTGCTCATTAAAAGCATTACCTGCTGTTTTGATTCTACTTATTTATGTCCCATATTTATTCCCCAGGGTTCAGATTTTCTTTGTGGTGAAAATGCCTCAAGCTTTCTTTCTTTGCTAAACTTCATAACCTTACACTGTTTTCAAAGGCTGTGAATATATGGAACGGGCTCAAGCCTGAACTGCTCTTTGAGGAACAGCACCTTTACTGTGTCTTTAGCCTGCTGTTGTGCTAAAAAGATGCTGGTTCCTTACGTTTAACTAAGTTTTAGAAATCATAATTCAGTTTTCACATAATCATGTCTCATCTATCATAACAAATAACATCTCCTGGGGACACCATCACAAAGCAACTTGTGGATGTACCAATCTGTTAAACATGCCACATTTCACTTGTTGATTACAAATCAACTTTGTATTTGTCTGAAAGAGACACGGAGTCAGGGAATCACATAATCATGGAATTGTTTGTGTTAGCAGGAACCTTAAGGATCTTTTTGTTCCAACCCATCTGCCATGGTAGGGACACCTTCCACTAGACGAAGTTGCTCCAAGCCCTGTCCAACCCGGCCTTGAACAATCCAGGGAATGGGGGACATCCTCAGCTTCTCTGGGCAGCCTATGCCAGAGCCTCATCACATTCACTGTAAAGAATTTCCTTGTAATATCTAATCTAAATCCCTCTTGACTTAGTTTAGAACTGTTTCCCCTTTTTCTATCACCATGTGCCCATGAAAAGGTCACAATTCACTGTTGAGTAACTCAAACAATACAATTTGGTGAAAGCAATTAGAAGCACAGGTCTGCAAGTAGCTGTGAACAAATAGGGGAGGAAAAAGCCTTTGATTAACCCTTCCCTCACAAGCTGCTGTCCCTTGTCCCAGGGGTGCTGTTGCCATCCTGCCTTGCTCCTCCTATGGGCTGGTAATGAGCTGCAATCCCTGAGGTACCACGCGGAGATGCTTCTGGTGTTATAAACAGAGCTCTATGTTTAAACTCATACTCAGAGTTGATGCAATTTAGCGCCACTGCTTTGCCTGCCAGCATAAGGCGTGTTTGTGCAATATCAGGGAGTTTCTTTACCAACAGCAGAGTATTAAGATGCCGATGTTGGCCCCCTCGGGCGTTGTGCTCCAAAAGCGACGCCAAGTAATGAAAGGGAAGTTTGAGGACCTCACCCTCAGCCAGACCATGAATGCTGCACAGCCTGGTAACTCTGGAGCATGGGACTGCTGCAATAGCCTGCAAGCCTACACACCCCACTTGTGCAGAGACATTGCTTTACTTTCTTTTTTCCTTCATGTCCTCACATGTTTATTCGTTATGAACATATATGGCCTTCACACATTTGCCAGTTCAGCCAAGGACATTCTAGGTCACAGCACATGTAATGATATCCTGGCTTTATTTTTGAGTACATCTGAGCCTCAGACAGCCACCAGCTCAGACAGAGGTAATTCCAAGTGCCGTGGTGCCATTTCTGCAGCCCCATTCCCATTCAAGCTTTCCTGGGGCACCCAGGTAGAGCTGTACAAGGCTTTGGTTTCTTTGTTTTCTTTGTATTCTTATTTACCTTGACACACTGCTTTCTTTGTATTAGCTCTAGAACATGCAAGGCCATACAGATGACTGGCCTGTGGTCAGCCCAGCTGATGTCCTGAAGCTCCACAGCTGTTTGCTCCAGCAAGAAGGAGAGACAACAGCTCCTTTAGCAGCAACCCCAGCACAGACTCCTACAAGATATGGTGTTCCAGTACATTGCCCCTTAGTGTGTACCCCAGGCCTTGGCATTTTATCAGCTCTCCAAGAATCCCTCTACTATTTTTCCACATCCCTTTTCTACTGGTGGAACCCAAACTGGATGTTTTACATCAGGTTCTTTGAGGGAAGGAAGAAGACTACCTCCCTTCTGCTGGGAAGGATTTCATGGATGGTTTTGGACATACTCAGCAAGAAAAGTTAGGAAAACAATTTCCTCTGGCTTCTTCAGGGAAGTCAGATCCATGCATTTTGTGAGGCCACCTGTCCAAAAGAGCCAGATGCTCTATGCCAGCCCTTTGCCAGTAGCTGCAGGACGGGTACCACCTTTTCCTTGGGCAAAGCAGGAGGATTTAGAGAGCAATTTTATGTGCAACCATGAAATAGCACAGGAGGAGGCAAGGGAAGCACTGCGGGATTTGGGGATGCATGACAGACTCCTGGTGTGGTGATGGTTTCAAAAGACGCAGCCCGAGGACCACCACCACCACCGTCCCCGCCCCGGGCGCTGCCCAGCGCTCCCTGCGCATCCCCGGCCCGCGGGGGAAGCAGCGGCTCCCGTCGCAAAAGGAGACGTTCGGCCCCATCAAGTGGCAGCTGAGCAAAGTGCAGGAAAACGCAGCTCAGCTGCGTGTACTTTAGCATTAAATATTTATGTATCTGCCTACTGCCCTGTCACAGCCGGAGTTAAGCTCTTTGGCGAACGAAAAGGCTGCTGGCCACTAGTAACAGCCCCGATTTAAATAGTCACACTTGATCAATGGCAAACATAAGAAATATTAACTTGCTTTGCAATAATAAGTTTAGTTAATATAAGCATTAATTGTTTTTTTTTCCAAGTACCGACTTTTATAACAGCTGTTCTTCCTTGAAGTGTTGCCAGGTTTGTAAGGTGTAGTGTAATACACATGCAATTATGTAGTGTAATTCTTAGAAATGTAGCTATGATTACAGTATGTGTCTCTTCTCAAACAAATGAGTGTACAGCTACCCTATGTCCTGCATAAGTGGGTTACAAATTAAACTGTTTTGGGAAAGGTTGGTTTTAGTGCCAATAAGGGCTGCAAATCACCTCATTCCCTGACCCTCACCCCAGCACAGCCCAAGCAGGGACACAAGTGCAGCATTGCAAACACAGTTTTCCCACTGTTGGAAGCTCGGTACAAAATGAAGTTTGGATTATTAGATGTATTTCCCATCACATGAACTACAGTCTTAGAAAGCCCCAGTGTGTATTTCAGCACTTGAACATTGTCACAGCAGTAAATGGGTATGAAATGATGCTGTTAGTGGCGCTGAAGGGTTGTCCAGGGTTACGAATCCTGGGGCTTGTCATCAATCAATAGTTGACATCCTGGTTTGTAATGCTGCCTATGCAGGTAGGGAAAAGCAGAGAACAGGCTCTGCTGTTAGCGAGTCTCTGCAGCACAGCTCAGCTCAGTTTCAAGTACACTCAAGAAATCTTCATGAGACAGAAAGTCATGAGAAAGCCTAAGAGACTTGCACAGGAAGACTTTTCCAGTAGTTCTTGCTAGAAGGGTTCACAAGCCACAACTCACAGTCCTTCTCTTCCCTCCTCTACTTGCTGATCCATCAATGATATAATGGCTTCTTGGCATGGTTAGAAGGGGTCTGTCCTGCTGAGAAAGCAGCTCCCTCTCAAACAGAAGTCTGTGTTTCAAAACTCAGCCAACCTGGGACCATTTGTTATTACCATCAGTACACTCAAAATCTTCCCATTAGTTAGGTATTTTCTTTCTCTAGTACCTCTTAAGAGTCTTGAAAGCAATTCTGTGATTGAATCTGTTAATTATTTTCTCTCCTCCTCACCTTCTGTTATGTTCATGTAAAGAAATATCAGTCTAAACCCTCCTTCTGTGCAAATGAATGCAGACCCCCTCAAGAAAAGATCAGCTCCTTTGCATCTGCCTCAGCATGAGGTACCCCACAAGAAAACCCTGCATTTCTGCTACTGAAAACCAAAACCTCATTTTGATGAATATTGATCATGACAGTCTTGCTGCTTTTGGTTTCAGAGCACAACTCTTCTGATGGATCACACACATGGAAAGCCATCACAGGAGCCACCCACCCAGAACCATTTCCATTGCCTTGGACCCAATGGCTTGTGCTGGCAGCTCAGAGATTTATTAGAGGGCAGAGAGCTGGCCTGAAAGCAAGGAGGCTCCAGCAGCCTCCATTGAAATTCAAAATAATTCCAATAATCTGCTGAAAGGTCACCGAATAGTGAGTAATTCAGCAGGCAGCCGATAGCGTTCCTGGCGTGAGGCCTAGTCGTTCTCACAGATAACTTGATAAGTGGGGCCATTTTCCCTGAAAGGCAAAGCTTGGGCTAGAAACACAGCCCTCTCACTGGGAGCTGGGATTTTTGGTTTAAATTCCTGTTAGAGGATTTCTAACACCCCCAAGGCACCCAGATGGATCCCAGAAAGAGAAAATGAGCAGAGGATTCGTGCTCCTGACTGCTGCACCAGTGAATTACCACGCGTGTGAAACAGCAGCCAAAAAACAATCGCAGCGCTGGGGAAAGCACTTTTGTGGAGGCAGCAAGCAGGGCTCTGTTTCTGGGTGCATTTGGGCAAAGAGGGACGGTGCTCAGAGGGTGCTGGGGCTCAGAGAGTCCCTCCTGCACTGCCATGATGCCTGCCCACAGCAAAGTGCCCGCTGGCCACTCCCGTGCTGGGCTGTGCCTCTGGCAGGTGCCTGGTGCTCATGGCATGCCCAGCCAGCCAGGGGGTTTCCAGGCCATCCCGCTGTTGGCTCTCACTGTCCTCACTGCTGAGAAGTGGCACTGGCACCAACACCACCTGAACACCAAATAATTCCTCTTGCAGCATCTGGGGTGATGCATCCTCCCTCCAGGGCAGGGAAAGCGGCTGCTCTCTGGGCCAGCTGTGGTTGACTGGGCTTCTGCTGGGACATTTGGGTCAGATTCCCAGCCAGCAGCAAGGACCTTCATTCCTGAGGTCAGTTGTTGGATGAGGACCAAGTTCAGGTTGTGAAAACAGCCGAGTTTGGTGTTGAGGCAGGAGAAATATGCAGCTGCTGCTTTGGTCTAACAAACTCACTGTTCTTTACATTCCCAAGGATCTCATACAAAACCTCTGATCTGCTGTAATAAATAGAGCATGAAAATCAGGTTTGGGCTGCAATTTTATCCATGACATTAGCTCTGCCTTCATTTTTCTCTCCTGCAGGGAGAAGTCCTAATGAAAAAGGCAAAAGTCAATGCTAATAATCTGAGTAGTATTTTTCCTTCCTTTCTTTCAAGCCTGAGTCAGGTGGATTTCAGCAAGTGGATTTACAGTTCAGAGCCTCACTGCACGCTGGCTAAGTCACCACAACACTGACATCTCCTAGTGCAGCACCTTCCAGTCCCCAGCACCAGAAAGGATCCACCTCACTCCCAGTCTCACATCTTCCTGCAGCAAAATGGCTGATAAAAATTGAAATAAAACCCATTGATCAACTTCTTTCCTACCAAAAAGCTCAGTTTTCTCAGAAAGGGTGCATGGGAGTTATCTATTTTTGATTGTTTTTGAAGATTTCTGGGACCTGGGAGATCGCTGGTGTTACAGGCCCCAGGTTTGGGTCACTCACCCAGGACTTATGTCTTGCCCCTTTCACATCCTCTCCAGGCAAGGCTTTTCACAGTCTTTTCTGTACAGGCTGATATCCACCCTGGTCATGCAGGGTGGGAGGCATTTTGCCAGGGAACTCCTGGTTTTGGGATGCACTGGGAGCATCCCCGACCATACTGAGCTGCTCAGAAGCAAAGTCGGGATAAAGTCATAGCCAGGCCTGTCCAAAGCTGTAAAAACCCTGATGGGCTCATCCCACTGCGTGCTTTGCTGTACTCACTCATCAAAGCAGAGCATGGCAGCATGGTGTCTCTCTCTTGAAAGGGACTGGCAGCGAGTGTGGGTGGGAACGCAGCCGTGGCTCCCATCAGAGCATCAATCATCCCTGCGCAGCGCGGCCGCGCCGCCGCTCGCTGAGAGAACAACCCGCAGGTGCCAGAAAACCACATGGCCCAAGCAGCTGCTGAGCACTCAGCCAAGCAAATGCCAGGGATGGCGAGGGGAGAAGCAAAGCCTTCAGCCACTATTCCCAATTAGGGTAAGGACTACATTTAAGTTCGGTGACAGGCTTGGTTATTACCCACAGTGAACTGAGCAGGGAGTTTAATCCGGGATGATCGACTGCCAAATTCAGCCCCAGTGGGAAGCTGCCCTGAGCTCTGCTGAAGCAGAGGATGGTTTCCTGAAGTGCAAAATGCTGTGGGAATGTCTGTGCAAATCCAGGCAAGTTCCTCACTTTACAGAGATATTTGTTGTAGAGATCAAAGTAATTTTCTAATTCAGGAGAGAATTACTTGGCTAATATTGTAGCGTGTTGAATGAATAGTGCCTGGATAGTAAAACACTCCCTGGCTTGACAAAAGTTCCCCTGTGATGCTTATCT
Source organism: Dicaeum eximium (assembly GCA_013396995.1). Lineage (NCBI taxonomy): Eukaryota > Metazoa > Chordata > Aves > Passeriformes > Dicaeidae > Dicaeum > Dicaeum eximium. The sequence goes on from VWZP01005527.1 coordinate 699,273, forward strand.
AGAGAAAGTCAGATTACTTTCCAGAAATTCATAAGCAGCAGTTCCTTTCCATCACAAAAGTCTCCTGTTGCTCCACTAATATTTTCCAGAGGATTATTTTGGAAGAACTTGCAGGATCGAGGCCTTTGTGTCACTGCATGGTCCATTTGCTAGCTACAGCCCTATTAGTGCTCCTTTCAGCTCCACTTGCTGTGGGAAATCTGGCCTGCTGCTAATGCTACTGACCTCCCAAAAGACTTTGGGGTCCAGCAGTGGCAAACGGTTTATAAAAGCAAGATGTTATTGTAATTAGCCAGAGTTGTTAAGTGCATCCTGGCAGGTAATGAGTACGTGACGTATGTCTGTACAACAATTCAGCAGTGTAAGAGTGCTGAGAAAGAGCTTGTGTTTTCTAAATGCTGTAGGTTTTATAGAAGGGAATGAGGCCACAGCTGCTTTTCAGAGAGGAGCCACGTGAGAGTGAAGCTGAGAGCTGCTAAGGCTGTGGGAAAGGACAGCCCCAGCCCAGCACCTCTCCCCATCCCTGTCATCCAAGTGAGGGGGTGGGGGCTGTCCCATTGTGGGTGTTTTCCCTGGAGGTGACCTTTAGGAGATAAATCCAGCCACCCTGGGGAGGTTGGGGTGTCACCGTGGGAGGGTGACAGGGGACCCACACCCCAAACACGCTCATGTGGCTGCGCCCAGCCACCACAAAAAGCCAGGTCGTGACGTTGGCTTCTAAAAGGCGCAGGACTTAACCACAGTTGTGAAGTGTCATCAGCTCCTGCTGCCAGCACAGAAGTCCCTGCTGGCTCCTCCTGCACATCTCCTGTCAGCAGCAGGAAACCCTCCTCTCTGGAGCTGTTGTGTCCGGGTTAATCCGAACAGTAAATGTACAGCTTGAGTGTGAATCAACATCGTGATTCATCCTTCCTGCAATGGATCCTTTCACTGTGATTAAAGAGCTATTCTGTAAGACATGAACTTCACTTAAGACTACATGGTTTATTTGGGTTTGGGAATACAGATGCGGTCCTGTTCAAACTGCCGTGCCTGGGAGCCAATGACAGAATATAAAAATAGCTTATGCTGTCAGCATGGCTTTTTCTTATTTGTATTCTGAGTATCATCACTTTGGCAGGCACAGGAAGCTCTTCTTGTTTGCATTTTATTTTGCCTGCAGAAAATTTACAGTTCAAATGACTTCTCTATGCTTCATCAGACTAATCGGATGACAAATTGGTTGAGCTACAGAGAAGAGACCTCAGACAACAGAAAATTGTAATGGAAGAAAAAATTAAATGCCTGCTTTTGGTAGGAACAGAGATTTTGCTTCCTACCTATCTCAGTTTTCATTTTTTCTTTCTATGTTAGCGCAAATCTTTGTGAAATGGAAATCAGATTATTTAATCTCATTACAAGGATCTACAGGCTTGACCTCATCATTTTCTTCAGTGACACAGAGCTTTAGAAATACTGTCCTTCCTTAACCAACAGAAACAGCCACAGCCTCTATTTAATGCTGCACTTCCTACTGCCACTGAAGCCTCGTGAAGCATTTAGAACAAGGCTTATTTTGTCCTCATCTTATTTATCATTTTTGATGTCTTGCTGCTACCCAGAACAAGCAGTTTAACAAATACCCAAAGATCTGTCCCTTTTTCAGAAGGGAATGGGGAGATGGGAAGGGTTTTCTCTTCCTTGCTGTGCTGGCTGACCTTGCCTGGAGTGACACAGAGCAAAAGCGATGAAGATACATTGCCCTAGTTTTCAATAAGAGCCTTAACACAGACTTAATGCCAGGTTTGGAGCTCTGAACTGCCCCTGAAAATAAGTTTGCTCTTAAATTTCTATGATATATTTTTTTCTGTGCAAGGACTCTCTTCTGGGCTGGCGTTCATTTCACAGGCAGAACTGTGGCACCATCTTCTGGATGACTCTTTAGACAATAAATAATAACCCACCTAAAGGGAAGATGCTTCTTTATCATCCCTAACAATGAGAACAGCTTGAATATTCATTGACTGTGCACTTCTGATTACAGCAGGCTTTAAGTAATTTAATTATGCCATTCATTTTGGAAGAACTAAGAGCTAGTCAAACTCTTGATTGCTGAATTTTGTTGTGAGGGAATTCAGATTTTTGCATCTGAGAGGATATTTCTACCTACAGAGCAATTACAAGTGCCCCACTTACTAGACACAGGGGCATAACTCTTCCTACTGTGAGGTTATGAGCTCAGGCTATTCTGTAGTGAACCAGGAGTGGGTTATTCCACCTCAGATTGTTAGTCATGGAAACTTTTCATTTTTGTAACAAGCAAATGGAAGAAAGAGGTGCAAAAGGACCTTTGAATGGGGAATTCCTGTGAATGTAATGCACAGCCCAACCCACCTGCTACTGCCTAACACAGGACTAACTTTACAGGCTTCTTAGAATCACAGCTTTCCTGAACACAGACCAGTAATTACAGTGAAACCCTTAAGGCATCCAGCTACCTAAGGGTAGCCAGAGTGCCTTGGCACTAGGGAGTTTTAGGGAAAAGTGCTGATGCATGGCAGCTCCACTGCCCTCAGCTGCCAGATCTGTGCACCCTCCCAGTGCAACTGATTTTCAAAAAGAATGTTTTACTCATGTACTTGTGTAATTTTATTTGGTGGTGACCACTGTAAATTCTGTAGCAGGTGAGATTATCTGTTTGATGCCAATTATTGACTGTGGGTATCCATCATGGTTTTTTATTTCTTTATTTTTATAACACTCTGATACTGGTTTTGGTTCTTTTTTACTGAAATAAAAATGTCTTTGGATTGTGTTTTGATTGAAGATAAGGAACTGAAGGCTGCAGAAGCTTTTTACCTCCTCTGGCAGTTCTCTGAGAAATATGAAGCAAATGGGCTGCAATTTACCTCCTTTCTGCATCTCCTCCACATCTCAGAGTCCTCACTGCACCCCCTTGGGGACTCATTGCAGCAGTTATCACCTAACGTTTGCCTGAAAGGCAAATCCAAATACCCAAACCATAGCTGAGGCTCCATGGCTTTGGAGGTGGCTCTCAGATATTTCTGTCCCTCCTATCTCAGGTCAGCTGCTTTTCCTTGTGATGCTCCAGGGTATGTTCACCTATACTATCAGTCCTCATTCTTAAATCCAGAGTAGTAAAGCATCAGCTTATAAATTTTTTATGATCAGCATCATAAAAAAGGATTCTTTTTTCTCTGTGCTTGAGACCATGCCCTGTAATGAGGAAGCACAAATCACATTCCCATCCATACAAAGCCAGAGAGCCTGGACTGTGTGAGCTGTCTGGTGTTCTGCATTTTGATTCCTCTTGTACGTTATCTGTGGTCCTTATAATCATACCATTTATCTTGAATGAGGGATAATTGGGTTGTCGTTCATAGCTCCATATCATGGCAAGCACAATCATTCCAAAGGAATGCCCTGACTGGTGCAGCCTGACATTTATACTGTGCGATGTCACGGATGGAGACCTGCTGCAGCTCCCAGAGCCAGCAGCATGTTATCACATCAGATGAGAGCTCATGCTGCTGTATCCATAAGCACAAGAGACAACATAGGTTGTCTCCTTCAGTGGCAGCTTCAAGATGAAGTATCTGGCTAGAAATATGCAGGGAATCAGAGACCCAACCCTGTCCCCAGGAAATTCACAGGATTCCTATTGCCACCAGCAATAGTTTCTGGAACTGCTCTCACACTCCTACAGCATCCAATACTCCATCTCTGCTGCAAACAGCAGCCACAGCTGCCCAGCTCACTCTGGTATGATGAACAGGCCTCTGGCCACCCCTCACTCACAGCACAGCCCTGCTCCTGTGCAGAAGCCAGCTCCTGGAGCTGCTCCAAGGTCCTCACTGGTCACTGCTTACCCTTACCTTATTGCCACTTACCCTGCACCCCTGCTAATCCTATCAGTGGCAGTTTCCTCACTCAGGTGTCCAGTAATTGAAAGTACTGGGAATTTTGACTTGCATGCTGTGTTACAGAAAAATATTATGGCAAGGCATTAAACTCCTGCTGTGAAATACAACACCTGCCAGAGAGAATATCAGATATTCCTGCTCCTTTCCCTACGAGCTTATACATGATCAGGGTACAGCAAGGCTTGGAGAAACATGGGCAAAAGTTGCCCCTCTCAGGTGGCAAAACAGGTATGAACTTTCAGGGAAAAACCTCTGTCTCTCCCTAGATGTAAACTCCAGCTATAGAGAAGAGCCTTCTCCTGTTATAAAAAACTGTGTAATTGTTGGATTTCATTATTATATATTGTGTCTTGCAAATCATTATTAATCGCAACTATTTTTATATAGTACAGTTTGTAATCACTTTTAACTGCTTTTGATATAGTATAATTTATTATTTTGATATAGTATAATTTGTCAGCTTTTTGTGCCAATGTCCTGGCCCCTGTGTAGCTTGTATTCTCAGAACATATTTTATAGATTGTATTTTATTTTGTGAACAGTGTGATAAACATATATTATAGTTTTGGCTTTCACAAAATATTAAAATGGCTGCTATGTGTTGTGCATTATAATGTTAAATTTTACAGAAGTAGCTGTAGTTGTGAAATAATAACTAATGCTTTTATTTTTGTAACTAACTGACACTAATGAGAATAACTCAGATATATTTGTGAAATAGCTAATGTTGATTTAAAGCACTTGTGGAAATAGCTAAAACCTTCTGCATGATCAGATAAAACTTAAGGAACAGAAGTGATAAGGACTTCTGCCACTGACCCTTCAACTATTGATAGCTGTCACCTGCTGAAACAATGGAACAGGGGGCTGTTGTAAAGAGGTGACACACGACTCTCAAAAAGACAATTCACATTACTGCACATATTCTAAAAAGGCAGGTCAGGGGTCAAACCAAGCTAAAATATTCCTGGAACATGTAAACAAGTTTAAAAAAAGTTTGAATATGTATAATCTTTATAAATATGTATTTGACCAATGCAATGAAAAAAGTATATAAGAAGAGTTGTTATGGTTAACTGGTGTGCCTCTGGCTATGGCTGAAACAGCACGCAGTGCTGTTATTGTTTCTTTTATCCCTTATTAAACTTTTACAAATTTTAAAGAGTGAAGCCTGTTTCTGATACTCCTCTGCTCCATTTCTCTCTGTTCAAAATTAAACTTGAGCTGTGTAATGGAGCACAGATGTCTTCTCCATTTCTCTCTCCCCAGATTAGTCCACCTGCACAAAATAGCTCCAATGAGAGCTTTTCATGTCATAGCTATATATAACATGAATTTGGGAAAGCATATGCATAGTGTCATTAAGGAATCTGTACAATGAAAAATTATGTCTATTGTAGCCACTTGCTTGGTTTTATTTCGATGTTATCCTTGGTTATTTTGATGTCTTTCTATGCCTGAATCCAAAGCAAAAGCAGTTCATTGGAATATACAGGTGCTTTGCTCTTCTAAGCCTCCAAAAAACAGAGGTCCAGATGCTCTGCTGCAGATTAGAGTGGGACCAATGGTGTGCAGATGATTTGCAATCTCCAAATCCAGTCATGTTTGGATCACCTTCTCCCTGTCACTTTCTTCACAATAACGTGTGTGACAGGGTCTGACTGCACAGACATTTAGGAATAAGTTCTTATTTGTGCAAATTCAAGGGCTCCTGCACAAGCAAATGCATTCTGGTCACTACAGAAGTCCTTACAGAGCCATTTCTTCTCCCTCAGCAACAACACAATTACCTATGAAGAAAATCAAATGTCAGATCTGCTGAGCATCCAATATGGACCTGGTTTTCTTAGCAAAGCTTTCAAACAAAGCATTTTTCTCTCAATTTCCAGAGATTCCAACACATGACCAAGAGGGTAAATTAGTCTCTAACACAAGTAATAAACCCTGTCTCTGCTTCGCTCTGAGTTAAATGCAACCAGATTTGGAAATCATATGCTCATCAGAACCAGGCAGGGTTTTTCTTCATTCTGGAAGAAAAGATGAACTGCCCAGATAGCAGCTGTGGACAGTATGAAGCTTGTCTACTCATATCCTCTGGGAGAGGCAGAGACATGCCAGGGAGGAACCTGGGACTTCAGTGTGGTTTGGTGCTGTTGAAAAGTCTGTCCAATAGGAGAAAATAGTTTATGCGTGGACAGCACCAGAGCAAGGAATGGGAGATAAAAAAAACATGATTATATTTGGCTGAGAGATTAAAAGGGGCTGCTCTGCACGCTCTGGTGCTGACAGATCTCATTATTAATCACAAGCCTTGAAATAGTTAGGGATATTTTAGAGTTGTCGCTTGAGGAACAGTTCCAGATTTTTTTTAATGAAGTGAAAGATTTCACCCCTAAGATTGTATAAACCATTGATCCCTGTGTATGCTTAATTTGACTGTGACCATTCTAAGCTTTATTTTAGCAAAACATTTTTTAAAGTGCCAAAACCTGTGTTTAGGAAAAACGAAACTGAGCTCCTGAAAAAAACCCTAAAAATAGGTTAAAGATGAATGCTAGCTGGCTCTCCTGGATCCTCAAGCTGAAGCTGAGGTGAAAGCAAGAGCCCAGGAGCAGCCTGGAAGGTGCAGTCAAACCCACTCTGTGCCGGCGCAGCAGCGGCTGCAGAAAGCGACATCTGCTCTGGGATAATCTGCCTTTCCTACAGTGGCTTTATGCGAGGGAAGCCCCGCTGATCCCCGAGGACTCGTTCCAGATTTAGCTCCGTGTGGGATCACCAGGAGCCCGACCCAGGCTGCCGGCCCCAGGACGGAGCAGCCCCGGCGGGCGCTGCAGCATCCCCGGGCCGGGGCAGGCACCGGTGCGGCTGCAGTGCAGCGCTGCATGCCCTTGGTGCCTCACACTGCACTGAGAAGGAATTCCTCATCCCCAGGCACAAATCGGGCTCGCCCCAACCTCTTGACACGCATCAAACCCTCAGCAAATCACAGCGGGCACGGCCTGCGAGAAGGGGGCAGGGGACCCGCCAGGCGCTGCGGCTCCGCTTCAAAATTGGGGTGTCGAGATCCTTCTCTCCGGAGCTCACATGGCCGACTTACAGCCTTTGGGTGACAGCTTCCTCACCCCAATCCTTTATCAGCATCTGGACATTTTGATTTTTTTTTTTTTTTAATTTGCTCTTTGCTATCCCGAAGCCATTAGGAATTTCAAAACCAGAGGCAGAGGAAAGCCCCTTTGTGCCCTCTGGCTCAAGGAATGGAGGATGGCAACATAGAGTTAGACTAAGTAATATCCTCTATGACAAATTACCCAACAAAACGAACAAAAAAACTAATATTATTAAAATATTTAGGCTTCCCTGATTTTCACTTCGAACGTCTTTCTCGCAAACTTAGATTAACATGTAAATATGCATATAATTAAGCCATTACAGGCAAAAATTATCCTGTCACCATGGAAAACCATGAAATATTTTAGGTAAGGGGTCTGATTCTCACTCATACTGCATTCTTTATGTTGTGCCAGCAAAATAATGTTCGTTTTAGGCCTTTTTGCTTTACTGAAAAGGTGTAAAAAGGCTTTTGTATAGATGGATAGATGAGGGTTGAGAATGAACTGTTGTTTTGTGATTTAGGATTATATTTCACCTGAATTACAAAAGGTAGGGAAAAAATAGCTCAAATACCAGAGAAGTACCACATTAAAATACAAAATTAATGAATTTCAACATGTATTACTGAAATGTTTATTGCTTATCAATAGTTGTCAATTTATGCTTCCCCCCATGACCTAAATGTTTTGCTTTTACGAGACAAATGTGGATTTCCTCATAACAAAGTGAATTGGTGTAAAAGAATGAGATGAATGACAGCTAAACCACCCCAAACCCTGAAGCTCCTATATTCACATGGAGCAGATTTTGCACTAGATGTCCTGCTTGGGACCTGTGAAAATCATCCTAAGAATCTATTTTCCTCCTGTTGTTATATGCACATAATTTTAACTACTGGTAAGGGTTGTAACAAAAAGAAAATACCTTTTAAAAACAAAATAATGTTGTTCTGTTTTTGTTCATTCAGTGATATGGTTGTTTGTGGCAATAGAGATTTTACAGGAAGATAAAAAGATCTTGCACCATGCTTTCCCATCAAAGGAAAAGAAACGTGTTATGAAATACTTTTTGAAAAGCATTTAACTCACCTGATCTTATATTTTCAAATTAATCAAATTATTTGAATTGATAGTGTGTTCAGTATGACACTGTACATATGGCCCTGGTTTTAAATCAATAAGCCGCAATAAGGCATTTAATATCAATCTTTTAATGGTAAATACCATGATTTTTTCTTCTGAGATGTAGCTGGTCCTGAGGGCTCAAACCCTCCAACAGTGAGTAAAAACTGTGAGGAGATCAGCCTTTCAGCTGGGGAACTCCTGTCCTTTGTTCCTTCAATCTGTTACCTGCCCATGATCTTTTTTTTAAAATCCTTTCCTCTAGCACAAGAGGACTGGATCAGGTACTTCTACACATATATACATTCATTCACTTTGGTTAAGACCTCATTAATATTTTAAGATTAAAAAGTCCTTGTTTTAACAAATTCCTAAGAATTTATTCTTATTTTCCTTCATTTCATGTGACATCTCATCCTTCCATCATATGACACAAAAAGAGCCTGCAGACATCAGTCACTGCCTCTCCCTAATCTCATCCCCCTAAGGGCAACAGCAGGGTTGGGGACTAGAACATGCTGGATGCACACTCCAGTTTTCTCATGCACATGTTTGGATTTTGAATTTCCAGGGCTCCTGTGTTAAAATCGGGAGAGGAAAGAGATTGTCCCACAGAGACTCACGAGGCTTTTGATTTATTTATAGAACATCCAAACCTAGAACATGAAATACTGCTGAGGAACAAGACTGGGCACAACAAGACAGATTTTGGAATGTGCTCCTCTCCGTCACACCAGGAAAAGATGTTGTCAAAACACAATTGAGCTTTCAGTCTAAACACTACCAGCACTATCAGATCCAGCCTCAGAGAGAAACTGTGAGAGAAACCTCCATTTTAGTAGAGGATCTTAACATTCTCCCAGGAGCCCTCTCTATCAGTAATCCATTCAGCCAGACTTGGTTTCAGGTTCAAAGCAAAACCCCAGCACGAAACTCTCACTGCACAACCACCTCTCACAAGGCTCTCTCCCACATCAGTGACAGCTGCTGGAGAGCCAGGAGACAAAGAGCAGAGAAGAACCACAAGGCAAACTCCCTGTCTGAAAGTACCCACATTTGCCCATTGAAACCTGGATTTGCCCATGTTTTTTCTTTACTGACAGCTCCCACACCATGGTACCTATCCAGGGGAGTTTAGGGATGGCTACACAGCCTCTTGGACCAGGGGCCAGCAGCAGACACATGGGAATTGCTGTTCCTGGCCAGAGAGACTGAGACTTATGCCTTTTCATGGCCATATCTCACCACTGACCCAAAGCTGTCACCCAACACATGAGCAGCCAGAGTCTGCCCTTCCAGTCACACTTGCTGAGCTCCCTGCTTAAGGCCAGAACAGCTGGATTTGGTCACTTGGCCACACACGGACCTTTTACAGCTTCCAGTGCTATGGGGAAACACTGCAGTGAAGTCACTGCTCCCTTCAGGTGCTGGGACTGTCACCCACTAAAGTATGGGGTGCAAATATACATCTGTGTGCATGTGTGTGTATATTTATATTTATTTATATACACTTCCCCATCCCTGGAAGTGTCCAAGGCCACTCTGAGCAGCCTGGTCCAGTGGAAGGCATCCCTGCCCATCACAGGGGTGTTGGAACTAGATGGTCTTTAAGGTCACTTCCAACCCAAACCATTCTGTGATTCTCTGTGCACACATGGAGATTCTCTACAGATCTCAAGCCTCTCCAGGAAGTTCTGGTACACAGAGGTCATTGAAATAAACTCTATGGCCTTCATAAAGATCAGACTGCTCTAGAAGTTGCTCCTGCCAGGGCACATTTGGAGAAAAGCAGTGCAGTATCACTACATTGCCTTTTGTTGACAATAGCCTGGGGGTAAAATAACTTTTTTATTTCCTTCTCCAGCCTCCCGTTCTTCTATAGGCCTAGCAAATGCTCTCAGACAGCCTGATCTTACCATTTCTCCCAGATAAGTTATTTCACAGATCAAGCCTTTGTTTTCCATCCCCCAGAATGACTCTGAGAGCTGCCATAGCCCCCAGCTCCTTCTGCACCTGAAGGATGCTCTTGAAGGACTTCAGATGTTTATGAAAACTGAACAGGAAATGTAGTCAAAAGCCAGAGTGTGAGGAAGAGAGACAAGAGGTGATAACGTACAAGCAGGAGAACAGAAAGAAAGAAGATGCTGCATAATTCCCTTATGCTACTACTTTTTTTAAGGTCTCAAAACTCAAGATTTTTTACCATTTCTAAGAGAAATGACCTTCAGCAAGAAAAGAAAAATCTATGTCTCTTGGGAGGCATGTAGCTATAAAGGTGACCAAACTAGGGAACACTCAGCAGTTCTACCCAGACTTAGGAACAGCTCTGTGCATAACCCACTGCTGCCTTACACAAAGCTCTATTTACCACTCTCATCTCCCCTCCAAAAACAGGCAGTGGTCCTGCTGGGGGACTATCCAGAGCTTTCCCCATCCCATGCTTGATTTAACAAGATTTTGGGAGGAGCAAACTCAATCCCTCTCTCCAGCACAGCCCTCTCTACCTCTGCTCAACTGCAGCTATTTGGGATTTTTGTGATGGGTTGTGTCTGCTTTCTTTTTGATTACTGTTTTGCTTATATTTCTGAGTTTTAAATTTCTTTTTGTTATTTTTCCATCCATATTTTTCACTTCATATTTCATGCTGCTTCTTCTGTTTGGTAACACCCTCTCACTGTGGGTTTTGTGTTAGTAGTCCCTGCCTGCCCTCTGTCCTGCAGGGTCTCCTGATGTTTCTCTTTCCAACAAAGAAGTGGGGTCTGAGTTCTTCAAAACAAAACCAATTGTCACTTTCTCTGTACCATCAGGGACTGATGGGTGGTTGGATAACTCTAAAAGGGTATTTCTAACCAGATGGGAAGGCTAATTTATCCTCATGAAAACTGGGTGTTGCTTGGTAAATTGGAATAATACCATGGCTGGCTCTCTGTGTTTTACAGCCCTTAAAAAATAATTTTAGGAGTATTAACTAAACTCCCTCAGAAACAAATTGAGAGCAGGATCTTTCCCCTTTCCCACTGTCCCTGGGGCAGGGGAGAGCCTGACCAGGATTTGACTAATGGTGAGGATCCAGTCTCTGCTCCACTTCTGTGGGCACCTGTGAAGCTGTTGTGAAGTCCTTGGTGGGGAATTAAGACTTCAGTGCAGCACACCTTGGGCTGGGAAGAGCTGATTCTGTGCTGGGTGAGCTGCACCTCTCCCTCTGAGTGCCTTGCAAGGCAAAGTGAAATCAAAAGGCTGTTGAAATGACCAGGAAAAAGTGTGCACTTTTTTTCCCACTTTTTTCTTTTCTGTAATTTAATCTTTCCACCAAGCCTAAAAAAAAAAAAACCTTGATTTTTAAATTTATTTTTTATTAATTCCAATTTGGTCAAATCCTATTTTAAAAACACACCACCCTGGGAGCAGAGAATGGATTTCAGTGTTCTCAACACTGCTATAGTACGTCAGCAACCAGCATGACATGTACGCCAGCTTTAGCCAGATTGCAAATCTGAAAGAAAATTCAGATAATATTTAGCATGAGAAAGGGTTATTATATTCATTGTTATGGAAAAGAAGGTCCCCAGATATTGTTTTAATTATCTATTGTTATAAAAAGTTTATTTTATGACATAAGTGATCTCCTGCTTTCAGATGTTAGAGTAATGACTTCAGCACATGCTGACAAATGATTAGCAAAATTTCCAGTTAGATGCAGAGACCACCTTATTAAAACCTGAAAGTTTACAGCACTGCTTCTTGCTCAACCCCAGAGCCCGAGAAAGCACTTGAGAAAACTGTAGTCAGTGTGAGGAAAGCAAAGATAAAGTGTGAATTGCCTGCAAGGAGGGCAAGAGTGGGGGCTGATATCAGGGATGTTATAGGCAGTTTTTTGAGGCTGTAGATTCTTGCTTTCCCTAATTTACACTTTTGTAGTTCATTTAATGTTTCTGATTCCCCAAAAGCAGCATGTAGAGAGCTGCTCATTTCCTAAAAGTTTCTTGAAATTCTATTGCAGATGACAGGAACTGGTGCTGTGCTTGAAACTCCTCTATCCACCCATCAAGTACTAATTAGGTGCTTTTTACAAGAACATCCAAGCGGGTCAGTGCCTTTAATGCCTTGCATGCCCAGGCTTTCACCAGGGGAACCTGCTGAGTGTTTTGATCTGATTTGGAGCATCCCCCCCGTGCTGCTGTGACCTTGCCTGGGCTGCACACCAGATGAGTCTTTGCCTCCCAGCCTGGCCCCACCTGCAGCCCTGTGCTTGGGGCACCCTCTGGAAACGATGATGTGAACTTGAATTTTCCCTGGCTGGAGAAGAGGCTGAATTTCCCTCTCATGGTTTGCGTGAGAGCTCAGACCAGCAAGTAGCAGCTTTAAGGAGAAGGAGCTGTTGCTCTCTGAAGTGATGGGGCACCAGCTCCTGACTCCAGGCTGTGGGTGCAGGGGAGTTGGATGGGTATCCCCTGCATGGGGATGGTGTTTGGGGTGTTTCCTGTCCTTTGCATTTTTATTACAGCCAGCTGTGAAAAACACCTTCCAAGCTGCAGGGCTGTGCTGGTGTGAATTTGGGGATCTTGGTGAGTTTGTATTTTCCACGATGTGTTATAAGAGATTTGCACCTACCATGCTGTCAAAGCTTTAATCCAGACTGAAGGAGGTAAATAAATGCTCCCCTAGCAAGGTAAGGACCGGTGAGATACCTCTTGGGATGTAGAGATGTGTATGCAGTATGCCTTCCTCATCCCTCCTTAAGGATGTAAGTGGTGAATGTGCTTTATACCAGCATTGAGGAGCAAAGTTTGGGTTTGTGGTATTTCTCCTTCGATCCTGGAGCTGGCAAGGTGAGTCCTCCCCACCACTTGGTTAGCCCTGACCCTCAAATTCCTTACCCTGAAAAGAGATTTTTCTCATGCAAATCAGCAGCAAGGTGGGTTAGGGTTTTGTTGTTGCTCTTGTGCCCTAAATGGGCACTGGGCCAGGGCACAGCATGGGGACATCTCCCTCATGGGGCTGGGACAGTTGAGGGCATCATCCCCATGCAGGATGTGGTGCAAGCCCCTTCCTCTGTGGTTATCCCAAAGCAGCCCTGGTTTCTGCAGCTCTTCCTTGGAGCCAGTGCACTGACATTTTCCCCTCTTCCTTTAAGGAAAAAGAAAAATTCTAGCATTTAAACATTTGCTTTGGTACAGGATGAAATGGAAAAGTAGGTCAGATTTGAAGTATCCCAGCCCTGACAGTGTCCCTCCTAGAGCTCCAGACCCAGGTTTTTGGGGAGAGACTGAATATGACTGCAGCAGTGCTTCTCATGCTCATTTGTGCTCTTCATGTTCCTGTGTATAAAATTACCCTCAAAACACCCAGGACAAATTATATCCCCATGATTTTAAGGGACTAATTTGGTTGCCAGTGACACATTTATGAAATGAAGTTACCCCTGTTTAGCTCCTTTGAAACTTAGCTGGGTTTTACCATGAAGCAAGGTTTTTTTGTTTTGTTTTTTTTTTTTTGCTTTTAAATAGTCTAAGCTAAATTAGCTGGAACCTAATTACAGAATGCTTTTGACTAAAGCCAGACAATGTGCTCTGGAAGCTAGGATCAAAAATGACAAGACAGGATGGTAGTGAAAGATTAGGAAGGAAAAGAAAAATGACTGATTAGTTTTTAAAATCAAATCACGATTGCTTTTTGTACATGGAACAAAGGTTGCAGGCAAGTCAGGCAAACCTTTTGGACTAAGGAAAACTTGACTTTCAATAATATAATTTAAAATTTTATTTCACAGGCATATAACTGAAATCCAAAAGAAAAAACTAAAGATTATTTCTGCATCTATTCTTAGAGATCAGGAGAGAAAGAGTTGTGAGCCTTGTGTGAGATCTAGAAATTTTAATAGTTTGACTTGTAGACATGATACTTTTGGTCAACATCAGCTGTGCAGCCAAACAGCTGGCTGCTCTTGCCTTAATCACTGAACCTTTAGAAAGTGTTCCATAATTATTTTCATGCCATACTCTGAAAATAACCCTGTTTAAAGAAATTGTGCACGTTGCTAGAAAAACAAATGCTGATTCAACAAAGCTCCTTTCAAAAATACTTTTGTACCTTTAGCTTAATAATGAGCAATAGCCTCGTTGCTCTGCTGATTTGAATCCTGAAGACTTTTCATTGTCTGGCACCACATTGAGATGTGCATTTTTTTTCCATGCTATTTTGCTCTAAAACAAGCACATGTGGGTTTCTGTATGCAGACTTCATTCAGCTTCTGAAGATGGAATATTCTGCAGTTCTGTGACATTTCAATTTATTTACTTTAGTGTACAATGAGGGGGGATTGGTGTCCATGCTTGGCCCTATCATCTGCATACAGGGAAAACTGAGATATGAGATTCCCTGGGAAATTAGGTTTAATAAGGATTATTTATAGCCAGGGGTGTACACCCAGGATTTGAAAATGCAGTGGGGGAGGGAGCTTATGGGTGTTGGAAAATATGGTACAGGACCTGGCTGGGACCTAAGAGTCTGGTCTCTCCCATGGATCACCATATGTGATTCCTGGCCACATGGAAGGCAATTCTTGGCTATCCCAAAGCCTTATATTTTGTTGCTCTTCTGTTATTAAATTTTGGAGTGAATACACCAAAAAAAGTGAAGCCAAGCCATGAAATGACTGGCAATTGGCTTTGGGATGGGTGAGTGAACTCAGTGCCAGGAAAAGGTGAAAAGCTCCCTGGTGCAGAATACAGCCCCAGGGGAACCTATTGAAACCTAATCAAAATAACTGAGAGATTTAAAAACAACAGAAAGATCCAAGAGATGGCACCAAGCTCTCCTTTCTAGGGGATAATGTATTGCAGACAAATTTGATGGAGACCCCGAGAGGATGGAGTGACCCTCGACAGTGTGGATCTGGAGAAGAGTGACAGGTAGAGTGTGAGACTGAGGCCTGGCTGGAGCTGGGAAATCTGGTGTGCTAACGCCATATGGTCCTCCTAGCGCGTGTGCGAGACCTCATTTCCACACCCAACTGCTCACAAAAAAATTGCACTGGTGCTATCACCAGTTGCCTTAAATTTGCTTCAAACTGGGTGACCCCACCATCTGGCCCTTGCTGCTGCAGCTTGGATGACCCATGGGTCGTGGGCTTTGTGCTCTGCCACATGCAAGGAAAGATTCTTTTTCTGCTGTTTACCCTTTGTGCACACACCTGTGTGCAGATACACCTGGCTTACATTTAATGTCCAGCCTAGGAGAACAGGAGATTACCCTTACCCTTCCCACACCAGCAGGTGGAAGTAAGATTTAAATCAAAGACATCCCAAGGGAAACAAAGCCTCAGTGTCCTTTCCAGCCCCTCAGGGCTGGCATGGCTCTCACTGCTGCAGTTCTGGGCAGGAGCAGGAGCACTGCCATCCCTTAAGTTAGTGTCCCCATCTTGCAGTGGCTATTTCCACATTCCCACAGGGAAGGTTTGATCCAGAGCCATGTGCTGAGGAGTGGTGCTGGCACAGTCATGCTTCCATGGATCTGCTGCTTTCCAGCCCATGTGGTCTGCAGTCCATGGGTGTGCAGCAAAACCCTGAATTCACTTGGGCTGGTGCTTAGACCACACTGTAGGAAATTATTTATGAGAACACAGGTTCAGGCAGCCTGGGAGAAGTCTAACACACATCTCTTGGCAAAGCCCTTTGAGAAAAACTTTTCCAAGGTAAAAATGAGGGGTAGGCACATATTGATGCTTTTCCTCCTGATACATAACATCTAATAGATGCAGTTCTCACACTTCCCATTAACCAGGGAAGCTTCCCACCTTCTACCCAAACAAAATCAAGGTATGAGCTTCCTAGAAACAGGAAAGAAATCACTGCCTGTAGCTGGACAAAACGCTAATCCTGAAATTAGGACTTTAGCTTTTAAACTTGCCCTATTAGGACTTGGGCCAATTNGAGAATTAAAGCTCCACTAGTCCCATGGAAAACTTTGTCCCCCAGCAGTGGTGCAGGACTTCCATGGCTGCTTCCCCTTAGAGCACTGCTGGACCCTTTCCAAGGAAAGGAAAGGGCAGGAGCCTGTTGTGTGTGAGATTCTGTGCCTATGAAATACTCTGAGTCTTTCTAGCCTATTTTTCATTCAGCATGGAGAGTTTTAATTGCACTTCCCTGGCTTTTATTGATTCATGCATGTCAAGCCCAGTTATCCAGGTGTGAGAAGAGTGAATGTAATGTAGTGTCCTGGGGTACAGCTTCTTGCTTTATCACCAGTAACTGCAGACTTACCATGTCTGCTAACCTGAACATGCATTTCAGAGTGTGTATTATTACATAGGATCAAAAAAAGTGTGGAGCTTTAATGTCATTTACAGAGCAAGGTTTGTACTGGGATGCTCAAGAACTGGGAGGGAGGTGCTCTTACTTCTGAGCTGACTTGGATAGTGTTTAAAGAGAGCAGGTGTGAAGGCCAGAGACACTCTGCCATACCCAAGAGTAAATGCTGACAGTCATCTAGAAGAGTTAACAATGGCAAGAAGAGGCACTGAACACTGGCTATAACCCCAGGTTCCCGCCATGGTTCTGCAAGGATTTCCAGCTGAGGTGGGGATGGCCAAGCACTGAGGAACACCAAGATGAAACACAGCTGGGATGGTGGAGAGGGAATGAGAAAAAAACTCCCAAAAAAAGCATGAGTGAGCTCCTCTATCTGCTGAAAACCCAAGTGTGCTGACCTAGGGAACAGTGGGGGAAATCATCCCAGTTTGCAACATGCCAGTGGTAAAGGTTTTAGGAGCATTTGCGTTTGTTTTCCTTTCTTTAACAATTTTTGAAAACCAAAGTTCAAGTGCTACTAAAATCTCAGGCTTATAATTGGAGGTAATTAATAAATGGTTAGTGAATTAGGCTTCCAGTTCTCTGTGGCAGTCAATGGAGATTGGGCAGATTTTTTTTCCAGAATACACTACTGATAAAATTAAGGAAAAAATATTCTTCACATCTCCCCCAGTCTACTGCTAAGTTATGCCTTTACTAAATGTTTCAGCATTTTTTTGACACTCTCAGAAGGTTTTTGAACTGCTTCAATACATCCACAGCTGTAAGTCTCTCCATGAAAGAAACCTATTAAAGGAAACAGCACATGAGAGTCACAGCAAACAGCAAGTGATGAAACTTCCCACAGCCACGGGCTTTGTGGTGAGAATACCAGACACCAGAGCTGGAAATCTCTGCAGGGGGGAGAATGGTTACCCTGCTGCTGCTCTTGGGGACCAGACTAATTCACCCTCATCCTTGTGAGCTGCTTCCAACACAGGATATTCCATTATAATTTCTTCTTCAGGCATGAGAACTGAAGGCAGGTGGTTTGCAGCGACCTGGCTCTGCATCTCTGTACCAGTGGGAGAAGTTCTGGCTGAAAGTCAGATGGATGATTGTGCATCCCTGCCTGCTTGTGCATCTTGGAGATTTATGGGCGCCCTGTCCTTCTGCCTCTGTGAGGGCTCTGCCTCCCACAGCACTGGGCCACCAGCAGGCAATTCCTAGAATTGCTGAGAACTGTTTCGTATTTCCTAGAGGATGTTATATAAATAAATAAATAAAAGCATACTTGATAGTATTTTGTAAGGAAAATTATCCATTTTTCCTTTCCTGTTTTTTCTCCTAGGGTAAAAAGAAAGGAGCGCAGAAAATACAATAATTTTTAATTGAAAAAAAAAAAAAGTAATTCTGACCTGAAAGCTGTTTTTGATATGGTTTAAAAAAATTTTAAACTTTTAAAAACCTGGACCCAGTCCCACTGCTGCCAGACTTCAGCTGAGTTTGTTCCAGATCTGTAATTTTGACACAAAATCGTCTGCCTCAAGTTCCAGTGAAAACTTCATAAATTCATATTTTTCTGACTCCCACCCTGCCCCTCCCCTCCCCCCCATCTTGTTTGCTCCAAGAGTGCATTTAGATCATTGTTTGGGGTTTTTATAATAGAGCTTTAGTCTGAGCAAAACTAATTGACTTATTTAACTTTTGCAGATGGCTGACTCCTTGCAGGCAGTAAAAGCTTCAGGTATTTTTTAGGCACATCTCTGACCTACTTATGGCTGAAATCCTATTTGAGCACTGGTGTCCTTCTGGTGGCACAACTGGTTATCAGGGTGGCAGTGAAGTTGAATATGCAAATGTTTGCAGACTCGGGGTCTCAATCTAGAGACTGTTGTGCTCTTAAACGGGTTGAGGGATTTGTGTCCTGAGCCTTTACTGGGGCAGGAATTTGCTCGATCACAAAATCCTCCCAGTGCCGTTTAAATGTCCCAAGGAGCTGGAAATGCTGTCGGTGAGTGTGGATGGACACGGGGAAGCTCCGCTCCCGCCGGGCTGTGCCGCCCGGGATGCGTCAGGATTGTCAAGGCTCTGCTGGGAAACGAGGCCAGGACAACAGCAAGGCAGAAAACGCTGTTCTGCTGTCAAGGAAATGCTCGAAAAGCAGGAGGGAGCGAGGGCTGAGAGCGCAGAGCTGCAGCCCTGCGGCCGCGGGGGAGACGGGCGAGTTCGTCCCGGGAGGGGGAGAGAGGACGGAAGAGCACAGGGCAGCGGGTGCCATCCCCTAAAATATTCTAAAATATTCATAGTTTCTGTGCGCGCGGTCAGGAGGCAGTTTGTTTTCTTCTTTCTTTTTTTTTTTTTCCACATTTTATTTTTCCCGATGTCTTCCTTCTCCTTCCTGCCAGAAATAAAATTTTAAAAAAGGAAAACAACAACAACAACAACAACAAAAAACCCCCCACCAAACAAACAAAACAACCGAACCACTAATTTCAAAAAGGATAAGAAGCGCCGGAGCGGCGGCCGGGCGGGG
>VWZP01005527.1:718309-864748 GCA_013396995.1 Dicaeum eximium
GGTTGCGGGGGGGCTGTCGCCAAAGTGCGCGCCCGGCGGAACAGGTGGGAGCTGGGCCGGGCTGAGGGGCAGGGACACGGGGGCCGGGGACAGGGACGTGGGGCGAGGGGCCGGGACTCGCGTCCTGCAGCGCTGTGGCTGGCGGGGCGGNGCACCGAGGAAAATAAAATCCTCGTTATGCATTTAGCAAACTTGTCTCTGGGCCGAGCGGGGAAGGAGGCAGATAATTGGTGTGCGGAGCAATGTCACTGTGTGTTGCTCTGATGCTCATTCGTAGTGAAGTCTGCAGGTCAAATGACATCCATCGCCGGTAGGTCTGCGGGAGCAGAGAGCCTCTCTGAACGGAAAGTTCAGAACATGTCATGGAGGATTAATCACATTCCCCTAACGCCGACTGGCTGGGGAATTATGTAAGGCGTGTATTTTGGGGGGCGCATCCCTGCGCGGGTGTGTTTATCCAATGTTGGCACCTGCAACGTGCAGCCTGGACCAGGGTGCCTCTGAGGGGTTGTTTTGGTGTGCTGGGGGCAGCTGCTCGCCCCAGACTCTGTCCCTGCTCGCCAGAAGCAGCTCCTCTTCCCCGCTGGGCACCTTGAAGCATCAGGTCCTGTGGAGTTGGGTGATGGTGATGTGGTGGTGCCATGGCCTTCGACGGGGTGGCCGCACAGTGGGGCCACCTGCATGCAGCAGTGGATGGACAAGGTGCCTTGTGTTCTTTGCCCAGTGCTCTACAAACCCACCCAGCACTGCTGCTCCTGCCTCAAGGAGAAGTCAGGACATGCAGGGGCTGAGCCCCAGGTGCTGGTCTGAGGGTGCTTCAGCCACTCTGCAGTGCTCTCTGCGGGGCAGAAGGATGGGGAGCAAAGCTGTTCCTATGGCAAATAGCTGCTGGGAGCGTGGTCTTTTGGTTGTCTGCCTGATGAAGCTATGTCTGATGGAGCTTGGGAAGTGAGCCCTTCTGGGAAGGACTCTGGGCTGATGGGCTGTACCATCGAGAAAATTGTTCCCGCCCCAGTCAGTGTGTTGGCATCCTCGGGACAGCGAGTGGGAACCCTTCTCTTGGCACTTCCCTGGGTCTGTAACTTCTTCCAACAGCCAAATATAAAAGCTGCCTTTGTCACGGTTGGAAGTCACAAGTGGAACTCTCCTGGCTGCTGCGAGTGCACGTTGCCTGTGTGTGTACACAGCCTGCACACGCGGCTCTGTGTAAACAGAGCTCTTCTGACACGGCCAAACTGGGCCAGCCCCTGGCAGTAAGGGACTATAGGAGGAGAGTGCACAGTGTGTTAACATTTAAGATGATCTGAGAAATTACTTTCTCTCCATTTGACATGTATGTGGTAAGTAGGATTAAGCACAGTTTAGTTTATGATATTTCAGAGTGTGGAAGACCTTATTATTTTTATTATACTTGAAAGGCTTTTTGGATTCCTGAAATTCCATCTCTATTCAATTAATATTATTATTCCCATCTTCTTTCTCTTCTCACCATGCTTCCAAACTGTTGTCCACCTCTTCCTACCATATCCAGTCCCAACTCATTGTCCACAGACTCCTTTTATCAGCCTAATCACAATTTTAAACATTAAAAGAAGACCAAATGCTCCAGTCAATTCCGTGTCCGCTTCCATGTCCCCCAGCAGCCTCACAGACCTTGTGGCACTTGATCAGAACAGTCAAATTACACCCCTTAACACCTCCCACTTGAGTCCTAGATTGCATCTGCAAGGAAATAAAGTTCATAGCCCAGCTGGTGATGCAGTGATTCTGGGCGTGGGGTGGCTCTCGTGCCTGGGGGGAGGCTCTGTGGTGTTGCAGCACAGATGGCAGAGCTGTGGGAGTTCCTCAGAAAGGCTGGTAGGGTGGAGGTGGTGCAGGCTGAAAATGTCCTCAGCTTGTCCATGCAGTCCAGCCTTGAATTCTCACTCTCATTGTTTGGGGGTTTGGGGTGGCTCATGGTGACTCTGGGGTGAGCACGTCTTTATTTGTGAACCTCTGCTGCTGGAATTCCTGTGTTTGTGGGTGCACACGTTTGCAGGTCTGGAGGCAGCTGAAGTGGCTGTGGGTTTCTCAGATGTGAAGCTGTAACCGTTGCAGAATTAATCTTTAGGTGTGCAAGTTCCAGGTTACCTGTGGTCTGGCTCAGCCACGGGCTTCTGTCTTGAGGAGCAGGGACCTTATCTGACCTTCTCAATTTCCTACTTTGATGGTCACCTAACACCCAGAGAGAACCTGCTGAGATAAGGCTGGTTCTTCTGAATATTCATAGCACTGTAATATGTTTTCATTTGTATTTCCCATGTACATTATAATCTTATTTTCAGACAAGAAATTGCATTTAAAAGGCATTAAGAAACAACATGGGCTCAGGCCTGGGAAAGGTTAAGAGAAAGAAACCAAGAAAGTGACTTGTAGCAATTATGCAAGAGTTGTGTTTTTGAACTCTACCTTGGCAATAAAGCATGTGGATCACAAATCTGAACTTGGAAAAATGCACACAGCTGTACTGGGTGAGGCCTGGGTGATGTACTGGGTGTTTCCAGCTTCGAGTCAACTCATGACATATGCTGGGGGCAGGGAAGAACTGTTTAAAAGCTTTATTTGTTCTTGCTCCTTTTTAGTCCCTTGGCTGTTTCTCCACACATCTTTACATGAGAAGAATGTTCTTCTGAAGCTTATTTCTCAGATAATCCACTGTGGCACTACAACCAGTAGCAATGTCACTAACACTCTTACAACTTCATTTGAAAAATGACTCTTATACGTGCACCTGACAATAATGAATAAGGAAAGAAGAAAGAGAAGAAAAATGTTCATTTGTCTCCCTGGATTAATTTCAGTCTGTGACTCTCTGGATGTGTTTAGGCTGCTTTTATTGGGGTCTGCAAAAAGTGAGCAAGACAAGTAAGTTTGTCACTTTTGGTCTATTTGTTTTGTACTTGCTGCCTCTCTGGAGCCCTAGAAGAGGAAATTAAGTGAAAAGCAAGGCTCTCCCCATGCCATGTGATGGGTATAGGAACTACCTGCTGTACTCAGGCTTTTACTGGCAAAAATATTTTTGTAAAAATGGGAACTTTGTATCCCTAGCCTGTGGGGGCGGAGTGGGCATGGGTGATGGTGGTGGAGTGTGTGTGTTTATTACATTGTAAATTGCAACAAACAACTTTCCTTCTGCAAACCCAAAGCAACCCGATACTTGTCCAGTTCCCTGTAAAGTAACAGGAGCTGCAATGCAGTCCATGATGTCTTTGCCTGTATTCCTCCATAAATAGCAGGGATGCAGAAGCTCCATCGTTGCACCAGTCAGGAGATGTTGTGATTGCCTCGATCATTATCTATAGGTTGGTGTTTTAAAATACCTTGCAGCGAGCTCCCATCTCTACCAACTTGCAGCTGTGTCTGGGTTGGTATGGGCAGGGGGTATTTTTGGCACAAAGGCCACACTGTAACTTTGTGTAAGCCAGCACAGCTTTTATCAGGGCATGTGTGAATCATTTATGTTGCAGGACAAATCTTGTGGACACTATGGCTTTTCTTAATAGGACAACTTGGAAGTGAACATTAGGATGTTCAGTGAACTTAAACGTGTCTGAGTTGTTTTATTTCTTGCCTTTATGCAAAGAAAAAATACATTGCAGGCCTTGCACGACTTTCATCACTGCTCATGAGCATCTTCATGGGATGTACCAAAGAGTTCCAAAGCATTGCGGGGCATTTGGACAACAAGTCTCTGGGGGAAATTGGATGAAGATGGTTTGAAAAATCTGTGTGTGGTGGTGCACATAGACCAAGCTAACCTTGCTTTGCTTCCTTGACTTCACAATGTGATCACTTGACTGGTGAGCCAGGAAGAAGGGCAGGCTGTTCCTGCCTGGCAAGAGTCAAGCTTGCTTTGATGGTACAGATTCTGAAAGGGGTAGCACCTCTTGCCTTGCACACAGATGTGTGTTCAGAAGGCAAAGGGAATCTGAATCTTGAGAGACTGATGATAAGTCTTGTCTTTTGTCCGAGTGCTGATTGCTCATCTGGCCGTGGAGCGCTTTTGTTGGATTATATTTGCATGCATATGAATGGACATAAGTAGCTGTGTGCTTTCAAGTGTGCCCTAGAAAAGCCTAGATATCTTGAGATGCTGAAAATAAATGGGAAAGAAATAAGAAGGTAATGCTTGCATGAAACATGTGTGATTAGTAGTTTGCTCTGTCTAGTGTATTGTAGGCCTGAGATGTTTTATAGTTGCTTGACAGTCTTCATCACATTTGCATATATTTGTTTGTTTTTTGCTTAACCAGAAGGCTGCTGGCTACTCTGGTATGAGCAGACACTTAGTTGATGGAGCAGGGTTAGCTTGCTGAAGCTTAATGCTCCTCATGGATACAAGGTGGAAGAGTTGAGTATTTGATCTTCTCTACTCAAATATTAAATGAAAAACCTTAAAAAAAGTAGTATTTCTTATTGCCTGGTGATTTTGCTTATTCAATGCCAGGATCATATGCTACATTTAGTGCTGGGCCCATCCATCTTGATGTGTAAGAAGCACATACACATGTTAAAAATGTATTGTTGGGTCTTTTGATGTCTGCCTGGGGGTGTAAGTACCTAGCTGTTCTTGTAAACTAGGTCCCAGTTGCTACCTTAATGGTCTTGTATGTGTAGTGTCAGGTCAGTAAAACATGTGCCACTAAATCAAAAAATGTAAATCCATTTCTATGGTATTTTAATATTAGAAAGGTAATTACCGTGTAACTAACCCTTCTCTGTAAGCTGTCATTAATTGGATGATTTCTTATAGGCAGCTTAGCATAATGCATGCAAAATACACTGCAGCTCTGGGCAGGCAAAAATTGCCACGATGAACCAACAAGATGTGAGGATCCAAGAGCCCTGAGCCCTGGGAACAGGCTTAATTTGTCCTTGGCTTTGGGCCTGCAACTTCTGAGCACTTATTGGGGTAATCTGCAGGCAGGGAACTCTGTCAGACAAGTTATTTTTACTAGGAAGAACCCAGGAAGTGGAGTTTGCCATAAGACATCAGGCTCTGTGGTGTGCAGTAGGAAGGATCTGAAAAGTTTTTGTAGTCTCTGCAGGCAGATGTGGAAGCCATATGTCACTCTGCCAGTGGGACTGGCATAAAGGCAGCAGAAGCACTAGCAATGCCTACATTGTGTTTGACTTTGTGGTCCTAAAGTCTCAACTTCTGAGAGTCTCATGATTCTGAAACCTCTGGCTTTGATAAAACATATGATTTTAGATCAAGGTAGCAGAAGAAAGATGGGAGCTCTAAAGACTGGAAACCCAGAACACAAGTGAAAGAACAGGAAATATGTCTTGTGATCCCATGTTTTATGCAGTCTGCAGAGAGCTGACTGCTTTGCTGTTCACATCCATGATTATCTGCATGCATATCTGGTGGGAAACTGAGAACTGTGCTTGTCAGCAAGTTGCTGTTAAAATGGTACAAATGCTGATACAGGGGGAAAAGAAAAGGTCAGCAGTGCCTGACCACATTGCAAATAAATGACATCTTTCATCTGGAAAATGCCTACCATTTTCCATTTTAGGACCATGTTGTGATCATGGAAGAGCTGATTTTAAAAGGTCACCTAATAGTTCATTTAAATCCTGATGGTTCTCAAGCAGCCCAGAGCAACCTGGTATAAAATAGTTCTGTAGAATTAGCACATATGGTTGGGAGACAGGGCTCCAGGAGCAGGACATTTTGGAGTTATGTGCTGCTGCTATGGAAGTTCCTGGGAGAAACTGGTAAAATCTCATGGTAAGCCATTTCAATGGCTGCTCTTATCCAAGTGTGGCTGTTTGAAGCATTAGGAATAGAAGATGAGGAAAGAGACTCATTAATGCTAAATTTGATTATATATGCAAACCAGGTTTCTATGAAAAGAAGAACAAAAATGATCTGACTTTCAAACTAGCAATAAGATGTGTGGAGATAGATGGTTCTGCTATTAGACAAACAGTTAAAGTCTCCTTGACAATTTTTATGAGGGCGATGTTTCAGTCATCACTTCTGTAAATCAGCATCTGCATAATTGGAGCTCCGGGTAAAAGCCCTGCATGTTGACATCTCTGGATTCAGATGTTGCAGTTGGGAGAGGACAGGCATGCTGGAGATGCTTCTGATAAAACCCTTTTTATCATTTGGATGCTCAGGTCCCTGGTTTAACCTGCATTCCTGGCACTGTGTGTGGTCCCAAGGGGCAGGAGATGTGGTTGGGCAAAGTTTTCCATCTGCTCCAGGGGAGAGGACCTTGTCCTGAGCAAGGGGAGAGGCAGAAAGCAGGTAACACTGGGCTCTGCACAGGGAAGACAAAGCTGGACCTCTGCAAGCCCAGCTTTCCCCTTGGGCACTGAATAAAAATGTATGGGCCTAGGGTGCAGTGTGGAAAGCACCACTTGGCTGTCTGTCTGTCTGTCCAGCCCAGCAGCTGCCAGAGGGGTCTGCATGGATTTTACTCCCAGGGGGATTTACAGAGTGCTGCTAAGAACATTATAGACAGGAACATACAGTGTGGAGATGCTGTGTTTAAGATGTTTGTTCAAAGTGGCATATGTGCTGCAAAGTGTGACATTGTTGCTAAGGTGACAGCTTGCTTGCTTTTTGGCAAAAGCAAAAGAATGCTGAATATAGGCAAATTGTAAGCTTTTGCTTTAATTTGCACAGTTTTATCTTCTGGCCGTGGTAGAGACTTCCCAGGTTTGTGTTTGAAAGCATTGTTTTCCCATTCTGAATATTTCACTCAGTTAAAAAAGCTAATAGTGCTTCCCATTCTTAAGGAAAATCCTAAATCACATAAAATGGGGATTCCAATTATTATAATTGTAGGTATTATTTATGTAATTGAAAGGCTTTTATATATAACATTTATTTAAGTAAGGAAGTATTCTATAATGATATTTTATATAAACAAAAATATTAGGTGTTGCAGGCACATCCACGAGGACATGCTCCAGATTTTTGGATGGAGTGTTTGTACGCATTTGCAAGTGCTCAGATCTGAGCTGGAATGGATTGTGTGAGGAGAGCTCCTGTGGGTCAGGCTGGTTGTGGTGGGAGGGAACAGGTTGTTGTGTTGGACAGCTTGGGTCCTGCTGTGGTGAAGTATTTTCATAATGCTGCCAGGGGAGAAGGATCAGCAGAGGATTAGACTGGTGTGGCCCCTAAGGAGAGAGGGTTTTCCACATGAGCAGCCATCTGTGGCATGAAGCAAATGTTATGGACCTCAGTGAGAGCAAAGCAGAAAGGTCTCACAAGATGAATGTCAGCTTTGGCCCTTCCAGCAGCGGGGTAGGTGCATGACCCAGGGAAAAGGCTCAGGAAAGGCTGAAGCATTGTGCTCATTGCCCTTTATTGTTTTACCTTTCCTTTTTTCCCCCTGATGTTCTAATGGATGGATAATTGTGTTTCTCTGAGCAAGCTGTTCTGTCTGTGCCTTTTCCAGGATGCCTTAGCATCTGGGAGAAGGCTGTGTTAGAGGCAGAGCCTGTGGGAGCTGCTGAGCAAATACTGTGGGGAGCAGAAAGCGCTGCAGCCTGAGGCTTGGGATAAAGCCTCAGGGATTGTGGGGAGCTCTGAGGGCTCCAGGTCCTGGTGCAGATGTTCCAGCCCAGTTTGGCAGGGCCGTTGCAAGGCAGAAGTTAGTGAGGATGTTTTCAGTGATCAGACCATGACACAGAGGCTTTTTCTGGATTGGAGAAACCTCTTTGATAAGAAGACCCTATCCTAGTCACTAAAATGTTCAAGAGGGAAGTAGTGTTAAGGAAGCAGGAGAAAAACTGAAGCAGGAGGATTTCAGTGAAGTTTTACACATTTTCAGAGGAGAGGTGTACAGGTCTAGACCTGCTGTCAGAAATAAATCTGATTTGACGCTCTTGCAGAAGTCCCAGCCTGTCAACTTGATCTTTATTCTGTGAGAAATACCAGAGCCTGCTGTGAACATCCTGACTGAATATGCACTAGAAGTACTCAAAAGTCTGAAGTATAGAGGGTGAAATTCTGCCCAGAAGATTTCAAAATAAAATGCTACCCAACATCGGCAAGTTCATTGATACATCAGGAAGTGATTTATAGTAACAGCCCTACAGTCGCTCTTTGAATTTCAAAGAGAAGTTTAATGTGTTTGTCCTCAGTCTTCTCTTTTTCCTGGTGTTAATGCTCTGCCCTCCTGTGTAATTTCTCAGGTGATGCAAATCCAAAGTATCTTTGGCTTGAAGTGATAAACCCCAGCTCAAATCCTTTGTCACGTGCATGTTGGGTGCCTGTATTGGGGCCCCGTGTTTGGCATTCCATTTGACAGTCTTCATATTAGGTGGAAAGCCTCTGTGGCATCCAAAATAGTATTAAAGAAGTAGCAAAATCTTCCTTTTTAGGTTCCCAAAAATGAAGGAGACATTTGGCTTCTTGGTTCAGCCTCCCTGAGGTGGGCTGTATGGTCTATGGGTGCTTTAAGCATTCAGCCCAAAATACCCCAGGAAGTATCTTACAGTTATTGAACAAGCAAAATTGAGCATTGCTTGAACTGTTTTCAGAATAATCTTGTCCCTGGCTGTGTGCTGGAGGTATGTTCAAGGCAAAACCAAACAAGACAAGGCCCCTATCTGCACGTCTAAAATTACATCGTTGTGTACCCCTGCTTCTCCTCACACAGAGACCACGTTGCAAACAAAACACCACTTCTTTGCATCAGTTTTTTACCTCATTTCAAACAGCCTTTGTATGGAGGGTAGAGTGTCTTGAAGTGGTTGATCATGGGCAGGTTACACCTCCCTGTTGGGATTGTAAGGCGGAAGGATGCTCTTGGGTGTACCTTGTGCCCAGCCCAAGGGGCTTAGGTTTGATACTGGAAATTGGCTTATTACTGCAGAATATGTATATAGCAATAATTATTCTTTGAAGCTGAGCAGTTTCTCTTAGTGTTTTTTTAGGGACTGTGCTTGAAAGCCAAAGCAAGCGTGGGATTCCCCCACTGCCAAATCCAGCGGCTGATAAATCCGGCAGAGCTCTCCTGATTGCCATCTCCAAGGGCAGTCAGCGTGCTGGAATGGAATTAGGACCCGGTTTGAAAGAAGATGCCTGCCAAAAAATTAAACAATAGATGCCTTCTTGTTTAATTTTAACATTTTAATTAAATTCTTCGCTGCTCCGTGCCTTTGATCTTGGTGAGCTGATACACATGGTGTGTGCTGTTGTGTTGCAGCAGCGTTTTGTTCTAATCTTTCACGCCGATGCAAGGATGCATTTGAGGATGGATAAAAGTGCAAAAGCTGCTCAGTGCCAAGTACTGAGTGCATTGCAAGCTGCCTTTTCCAACTGGTGACCCATGGGCATGTGGACAGAGGGATTACTCACAAGCATGGCTCAGTAGAGTTTCTCTCTAAATATATTCACTCCCATTTTTAATCTTCTGTGAACGGTGCTACAAGAAGAGTTTCCTTGATGGAATTACTCATTGAGAGGGTTGAGGCCAAGAGTGAAGATTTTATTGTGAAAGGAATTCAATTTCAAGTGGAATAATTAATAAACTTTGATTCTTCAGTTGGAGAGCAGAAGCAATGCTGTATGTTGTTGATTGGGCACATCCATGGTTTAATCCCAGCCAAGTGCCCAGTGTGGGAGCATTTGGCAGGCAGCTGGCTTTCCTTGCAGCCAGGCACAGAGCAGCAGGAAAGATATTGGAAGGAGTTTCCTCGTGGATTATAGGCTGGGGCAGGTCATTGAGGATCATGTGGAGTATTTGTCCTTTGTGATTTGGGTTGTACCTAAGATGTCAGGGAAGAAACTGTCATTGCTACATCAAAAGGAGTCATTGGTAGAGCTGCTTTGGGAAAAGAAATTTCATTTACTCGAGGGAAAAATATTTCTTAATCTCAATTTCCTTTGAAAACTGGCACTTTGATGAGATCATGAACAGGAATATTTGTGACAGAGACTGCAATGTTTCAACACAAAATATTTCTGTAAAGAGATACTCTACAGAAAGGGTTGTATTCTCCTCCTCTGCACACCTTGCTGAGATGCCCCAGGCTCACTCCTTCTGGAGGAGTCACTGATGGGACCCTTTTGCCCATTGGAATGGGTTTAGTCTGGCTGTGGCAGCTGATTTCCAGAGCAGGTGCAGTGTAATGGGCCAACCCAAACTTGCTGAAGGCACATCAGTGGTGTTCCCAGGGTAGGTGTTGCAAGCCCTTAGCACTGGCACTTAGAAAGAAAAGTCAAGATTTTTTGGAGAGATGACAGCTCTTTTGGAAAAAGACAAGTGAGTCTAAAATGCAGAAAATTGCTTTAGTTGGAAATTGTGTGCATATATTGCGTGCCTGGCCCTTTTTCTGGCTGAGCGTGGAGTTTTTCAGAGCTGTGCAGGGGCAGCTCCGCTCAGCAGAGGATCGGCATTCCCGAGCCTCCGTGTTTTGCTGCGCTGGCTCCACGGGCTGTGCACGGTCCTGGGGCTGCTGTGGCTCTGTGCCTGTCACTGTGGCAGGCAGCTCTGTGGAGAGGGCGCCTGTTCCAGCACAAAATCTGTGCCTGTCCAGATTGCGAGGCCCTGGCAGGCAGCGGGAGCTGGCTCCACAGTGGGCTGACATATGCAGGGGATGCTGGCTGTGCCACGGGGTATGAGCCTCCTGCCACTGCTGCTTCCCAGGCAGGGATGATGCCATGAAAATGAGCTCCTTGCCCGTGGTCCTCCATGGCCCAGCGGTGGTCCCCGCTGCTGGGACCGAGTGCTTCACCACTTTTTTTTTCCCTTCTCTTTTTTTCATCCTCTCCACCATGGCTTTCACAGCAGAATGACAGCAACAGGAGAGGGAGATGGGGTTCAGGTCTCATGGCAGAACTGATCCAGCACAGCTTGTGTTGCTGAGAAATCAAATAGAAAGGCTCTTTCTGCCGTGCAGCTCATCATGGCATAGTTCACTCATTTCTAAAAATGGCTTTCCCTCTTCAAATTTATGTGCTCATTAGTGCTGGCCACCCATGGGTGCAGCGTTGTTTGTTCATGCAGCTGGAGAGGCTCTGACAGAGCTCATAAATGTTCATTGTGCAGCTTAGTTCCCCAAAAGTAGTGACTCAGCAGTGATCAGACATCTCTCATGGGACAAACAGTTCCCAGCTATTCCCAAATTGCACGGAAACCCGTGTGTCACTGGACTGCCAAGAGACAGGGCCTGAGTACCCCACATCTGTATTGCTTCTCCACAGAGAGATGGCTAAGCGTGTCCTGGGTGTTAGGACAAGAGTACTTTTGCTTAGTTTAACAGAGAATTTATTTATTTTTTTTTCTGGGGATTTTTACACTCCACCCCATGATGCGCTTTGGGATGCATTCAGCTTTCTCTTCTGAATAGGGCTCCAGATGATGGAAATAAATTATCATAAATTAGAATAGATTGCACTCTTCAGCATCTCTACATCTGTCATTATGTTTCTTTAACAGTTCAGTTTAACATTTATACACACTCTGACAGCAGCTACTGGTGTGTATGCTATAAATATTGGCTTGCAGAAGACATTAATGGAGTTTAGGTAAACGTTTGATGCCGCTGAGATTCTGTTCCATATGGTGGTACGCAGAAAAATCAGATTGAACACGCCACATATAGTGGTCACATATTCCCTATGGACTGGCCTCCTGGCATTGCAGCAGCTCACCACCCCACCAAGAAAGCACAGGTGCCTTCAAAGAGGAAGGTGAGATTCTTGCAGTCTATTCTGATTTTTTACCACCTCTATTTGTCTGTGGTATTTAAAGTCAACATGTAGCATGTAGAGATGGGAAGTGCTTATGAAAAAGAGACATCTCACAGAAGCAGCAGTCAGGCAACAAGATGTGGGAATGCTCTGCTTTGAACGTGTCTAAGGAAAACCCATGGGATTTTCTGGCCCAGGTGCCATTTTGTTTGACAGTAACTGAGGGGCAGGGTGAAAACTTTGTGCATTGGTTGGTCACAGTTGCTAAACCTGTAATTTTTGACTCTACCCCTGATGCAACTATCACCAAAACAACATGGGGTGAGCGTGGCATGAGGGTTTGAGGAGTGTGGCTGGCATCCCTCAGTTACAGGAGGACAAACAGCTTGAGACCATCATGACAAGAGGCAGGAAGAAATATATTCCGATTCCTCTGGTGTTCCTTCTGCAGTTCAGAATTTGGGTGTCTCCCATAGGTTTGGGGTTTTTGCTTTGTTGGCTGGGTGGTTTTTGGTTTTTTTTCTGGGTTTGGTGGTGTTTTTTTGGTGGGTTTTTTTTTTTTTTTTTTTTTGCTAATTGCAACACTTTGATTAGTGTAGCCTGCTGATGTAGCTGCGTCCTGTGCAGTTTCTCTGATTTACCCCACTTTCAGACTAGAAGGAAAGTAAGAGGTCTTTGCCAGGCTCAGCACTGCAGAGGGGCAATTGGGGTAAAGCAGCCCAGCCCCTGTTCCTGATGTGGGGCCCTGGGAAACATCTGGCTTGTGCTGGCCCTGGGGCACATCTGCTGTAGAGAGCAGTGCCTGCTGCATTTGCCCCTGTGTAATGCATTGTAAGTAATGAAGTAACCATAGTGTACAAACTGACTCAAAGCAGGGCAGTCTGAGGAGAAAGTGCTCTTCACACTGCAAATTGCTAAAGGTCTTTATGATGCCAGTGAATTAAAAAGCTGAGAAGAAAAAACCCTCCAGTGCTGTAAGTTCAAGATTAATCTTTTAAAGGCTGCTGGTGGGGAGGGTAAGAGATAACTTATCTGAATGGAAATGTATTTGAACTCTGTATCTTGTACAGTTCTGTGTTGGTGCTAAGCAAACAGCGTGTTCCCTGTCACTTGGAGAGCTGGAGACATTTTTGTATAGACTGAATAGGTTTCTGTGTTGATGTTACCCCTTTTGATCTTAATCATTAGTCAAGTTTTCAGTCCTTTGCAGGTTATTTCTTTTAAAAGAAGTTGCTTCAGATGTTTTGGTGATTCACTCTTGTTTATTCACACTGGCAATATAGAGGAGCCTGGTGTGCTCCTGCATCCTGTGAGCATCTGCAGCCACCTTCCCCCTGACTAGGCAGAAACCCCTCTCTTACCTTTGAGTTTCCAGGTTTTGTTGTGTTCTGACTGCTT
The DNA here is from genome assembly GCA_013396995.1 of Dicaeum eximium. Lineage (NCBI taxonomy): Eukaryota > Metazoa > Chordata > Aves > Passeriformes > Dicaeidae > Dicaeum > Dicaeum eximium. The sequence goes on from VWZP01005527.1 coordinate 731,412, forward strand.
GTGTGATTCTTCTGCCTCAACTTTCCTCTGCTTTTTTGCTCCTGCAGAGAAAAAAAAAAAAAGTTTTGCGAAACCATTAGCAAAATCTTTCTGCCCAGAGCAAAACCTTGGCCGTGAATTTCCTTTGAACACTTACTTGTGTCTGAGCTTGAGGCTGGCATTTAGGTCTCTTGAATGGTGCTTTAAAGGAACTAAACTGTACTTAAAGAAAGGCAGCATTTACATTGGCCTGATGCTAAAGACATTTTAGCTCGGCCAATGAGATTTTATGGTGAGCCTTGGTCCAGCAAGGAGCCCTTCAGCCTTCTCCAAGCTGAAAGAGAAGCTGAACTCTGGGGAGCAGTTCCAAAGCATTGAAACTCTTTTATGATTGTTTGTTGTATTTGTTGTTTGCATCTTTTGATTCTTTGAGGACTGGACAATTTAGATCTGCACAGTCTGGGTGCAACTAGGACAGGCATGGGTTTCTTTATGTCCTATTATAAACATGCAGAATTTGTGAAGGAATGTGCAGTGAGAGGAAATTCATGTAAACAATCTGCACTGGATCACTTGTCATGAGGATATCTCTTTGAATTATGTATTTAAATAACTGCATTTTTTAAAAATTAGGCTCTCATCTACATTGTAAAGATACTTTTGGCTGGAGAGGAGAGAAAGGAGCCCTTATTTTGTTTGTTTTCAGATACACATGATGTTCTTATAGGAAAGAAGTCTGTGTACTTCTTTTTCATCATACCTTTTAGCTTTCACATATGGCTGACATTCATAAATTCTAATGCTGTTTCTTTTAAGCTTTCTACCCCCATTGTAAACCTGGAGGTGACCCACTGCCAGTTCCTCCTGTCACCTGTTCCTGGCTGAAAGGCCCTTTGGGGTAGGACGGGAGAAAAGTCACACTTTTTGCATTCCAATCAGTGCTGGATCTCAGAGTTTAAAAATATCACAAGTGAAAAACATGGATGTGAGTCATACAGAAAGCACCCTTCATTTCTCAGGAAGTAAAAATATCAGAAAAACACATTCTTCTGATGTTTCCTCTTGTTGAGAGGTAGCCACATCTAAGATTTCTGTTTGAAGTGTTGAATCATAAACATTGGTTCCCTGCTGTCACAGTGACCACTGGGTACAGGAGACGCCTATTAAACATTTACAGCTCATACTGTGCCAGAGCTGCATCACAAGTCACAAGGGCCTGGGTGGGCTTTACATGAAGAGCAAAATGTGGAGAAGGCTGCGGTGTCATTTCTTGGGTCAGGATACTCCAGTGCTCAATCCCAGTCTGCAGTAAATGCCCCACTTCTGGAAAGTTCTGTGCTCACTTCAGACCTAAACACTCATTCATATCTAACACATGTGGTGCCATATTCCTGGGCAGCATATCTGCCTGCTTTTGGGGGAGTGACCTCTTTCTTTTCAGTCATTACCTTTGCCTCTCAGGGGCTGCGAGACCATGGTTTTGTATCAGCTTGCTTTAGTGTATGTTTCAAAATGCATATGCATTTCCCTCTGTTTTTACAAGATTAATATTTGAAAGGCTATTTAATACAAAAATGCCTAAAATTGTTTAAATCTGAGACATGCTGGAGAGATCAGAGGACTCTTATCAGCTGTTGAATTAGTAATGTTGAATTAGAAATGAGAAAATCCTTTTCAATTTAAGTGGCTTTTCTCAGAACTTTTTGCATGTTTAATATCTTCATTCATCCTTCTCATAATTGTTCCAATTTCAGCACTCCCTGAGTATCCATGCAGATGTGCACAATGCACACTGTTCAGGCCCTGATCCATTCAGCCAAGCTTTAAATCCCTGGGGACCATCAGGAAGCCCCCAAACCATTTGTCTAACGTTTTCCTCCTGTGGATGCAAAGATTGAGTCCTTCATGGATAATGTCATACTTGTATTTGAAAAACCTGCTTGTGCTGGTCTCTGAGAGATTGGAGACATCGTGAGTGCTCTTCAGTGTAGACACTTCACCATTATCTTCCAAGAATCTTAAAAAAATTTGAGCTGGAAATAACATTTGCGTAACATTTTGTAAGAACGCTACCATGAGACTCTTCAAGGGGAATTACAAATATTGCTTTTTTTTTCCCTTCATAACTCTTGGAGGGGGTCAGCCTCTCTCCAGTCCCCCTTGATAACGAGCTGCTGTGAGGGCTTAGCAGAGCAATGTGTGTCCTGGTCACACCAGATGGATCTCATTTGTGTTGCCGTTCATGATAGGCAGCAAATGGAGTGGAGCCTGAGGCAGCACTTTGCTGCCTGAAGTTAATGCCTGATTAATTATGGAGATAAGTAAGGTGAGAGTCTACCTTTGCTTTTCCCTTTGAGTGTGCACGTAAGTGGCCCACGTTTGAGAAGACAAAGTGAAATGAGCTTTCAAATATTTCCTTGAAGTTGTCTTACTTATTTCATTATAATGGTAAGGAACAAAGCAGAAGAATCAATATGCCTAATTATTACATCTAAATGCAAGAGAAATTAGTCAGTGAACTCTCCCTTCTCTGGGGAGGATTAATCTTCCTATGCTCCATTTCAAATGTCTTTCAGAAAAATGAAAGGCTTATCACCTAGGAAACACGCGGTCCTAATCGCCCAGGTCTGGCTCTTGGATTTATAGACGGTGAGAGGACTCTTAGTTGATCTTCTGAAGCACAAAATTAGATTGTTTTGCTTGTATTTAACCATGGTAGTTGAGTTTGTAGCTGGGTGATTTGAATGACAAGCACAACTGGGGCATGTGCTGGCCTTGGCCAGCTCCAGGTCAGCTGTGGGGACCAACTCAGCACCCGGCAGTGCCATGTGGAGGGGATGGGCTGGATCCCAATGCAGTGCTAATTAACTCAGGTTCTCAGTAATAAGTGCTGTGCTGATGGATCTCTAATACTTACAGAGCTGTCTCGTTGCCTTTTTGATCACTGTGAGGCTCCAAAACAACCAGCATTGGCTGTGGCCTGGTGGCATGCAGCCACGAGATGATTACAGGTGATCCTGGCAGGACCTGATCCTTCACCCTTGAATTAGCAATAATGTTTCCTGCATGCTCGGTTTGGTACGGCAATAAATTCTGATCCTGTCTCCTTGCTGTTGCCTTGCACCAAGCCAATAGCATCTTATGGTACTTTCTACTAGGTTGATTAGAAGAATTTCAAGCTGTGTCACAGATATAAGATGATTTCAGATGAAGTGTTACATTAATAAATGAATCTTCAGCCTCTGCCCTCCGTAAGGTCTGACTTTCTTTAGATTTTTTCATTTGTAGTCATGTGTTGTGGTGGTGGAAATACAAGTCTGGAAGTACTAAGATGTGCTTCCCTAAAATAATTCCAGATTTTCGCATAGGCAGATCATGCCCAGGAATAGAAGGCTTGGGTTTATTCCTTGCCTGCAAACCCAACTTAGTGTAAAGAAGACTCACTAGCTGAAATATGAAGTCTAAATAAAAGAAAAAAGGGCTGTTTCTTTGCATAACACTGGGAAAATCAGCCTTACAGTTCACAAACTGAGATGACAGCTTGCTGTAGGGAAAACTTCAGTCCATCATTATTTTGCATTTTTGGATTGCTTTACTCATGGCAGTTTATTAATTAGTTTCTATTTTGCACTCTTCCAACTCATTATTTATCATCCTTGTACCTTTCTTTCTTCCCAAATTACTCTGCATCATGGTTGGTTCCCATCTTCCCTGGCTGTTGAGTTGATTAACTGGGTGATGCTGACTGGAGGGCATGGGATGGGCCACTGATGCACCACCTGATTATGTGGTCATGGAAACCCCTGGAGGTAAGACCTCTGTTATCAAAATAAATTGGGATTTTCTGCCAACTAATGGTTGGCGAAGCTTGAGCTAATGCTAGATTCTGATGGATGATGTGCTATGGAAGCCAATTAGCCTTTGCTGATAAGCTAGACTTTGATTAAGCTCTTCCAGGCTTTCTCATCACAAGAAACATGTACTACTCATTGAACATGCAAATGTATTTGCAGTGTGTAATTACAAAATTTTCTAAAGGAGCGACCTATTTTAAACAGGGCTTTTGTTTCACTCTCATTCCTTCGTTGCACTCACCAACTCAGTCACACAGGCTAATTCAGCAAACATAATTGACTGGTTTTAGGAGTTAAAATATCCTGCTGTTAAATGCTTTATGCTTCAAATATTGATTATAATGAAGACCTCTGTGGTGGGTATGTAGCTCTGTGCAGCCACTCTGAAAGATTTGCCCTTTGCAGTGAACCTGTGCAATGCAGAGGGCTGGCAATGCTGGGATCTGCAGTGCCAGGCAATTTAAAAGTGATCTTGTCCCAATAATGCTGAGAACAAACTCTTTTGTTGCCATAGGCAGGGATAACTTAGGCTGCTGAATGTGCAGCTCATTGTACTTGGTGGGAATTCAGTTATTGATCCAATTAGCTCCTGACCTGTTTACAGGGTCATTGTTATAATTAAAATTGATTATGGCTGTGTATCGTGACTTTGATCTTTGGTGCTGGGGATTCGGATATTATGGCCTGCCTCCTGTAGCTGATAATGGTTTGTGAAGGGGTTAATGTATTTTCACACTCCTCAGGGATATATTTTCTGTGTTAGATTCTCATTTGTGGTGCTGTTAACTGAATGACAGTCTCATGTTGCTTACCCAGGCATAGGTATTTTGTTAGCTTTAGTCACTTTGTGTAAGAGATTGCATGAGCTCCTGTACCTGCCTCTATCAATGCCATGGTGCTTTCAGAAAAAACCCAGGAAATGGGCATTTTGTTTCCATGTGTAATTCATAGCTGAAGTCCTCAACTGTACCAAGGGCATTCCTATAGCTATCTGCATGTACCTCCTAGTTGTGGTGCCTTGAGTTTATTGCATGCCTAAGAGCATGAAAATCAGATTGTATTCTGTTGTACACTGATGGATCAAAGTTTGGCATAGTTACCATTTTCTAATAGAAATGCCTTCACAAATTCTCTGATCAGAGCGGTAGAAAACAGAGAAATGGGCAGTGCAATGCCCCATCTGCACTTTCCCTGTTGTACATCTCATCTCCTGAGGTGTGGCTGTGGGGTCAGAGGGGAGGAGTGGAAGGAACAGAGCAGGTTCCAGATGCACCATCTCCTGTGGTTTCTCCTCCAAACTCCCAGTGCTGCACTGACACTTGAGGCAGGGGTAGTGGTCTGTCAGGGCATGTCCCTCCTGTCACAAACCCTCTGAGATGTGTGGGTTTTAGGATGGAGAAAACCAAGGATTTGACTGCTGCAGAAACCTGTGGTTGAGAGTCTGATCCTGCAGGAATAATCTGTATGATGCAGGTTTTGCCCCTTTTGCAGATTATGATTGATGACTTCACCTTACGATGCCTTAGCACTGGGGCTGGTGGGTTCAAAAAATGCTGGATACAAGGATCATGGTTGTTCTTCCCTTGTGAGGCTTTGCTTCCCCAGTCTCTGCCCTCTTGCTAAACCAGCTTCCTCTGCTCCTCACTTGGATATTCCCAGGATTTCGGCTAATGACCACAGAGCACACTTCCCGCTCTAAAATCATGTGTCTATCCTCTTCCAAATTAGCAGTTTTCAGATATCCCACTGGACACCTTTTGGCCTAAAATAGTCTGAACACATCTACTGTTTGATGGTCATCACCAGCATTCATGACAAACTCTGATGAAGTCACAGTTGAACACACCATTGCAGCCTTTATTAAAATTAAATTCCACTTATGGTTGGGGATGTTTCAACGGAAGGTTTCAGGACTGATGTTTGAGTATAAATATCTGAATTATAAATGAAATTCTGCAGCATTTTGGCTTAAGAAGAATTTTTATGAAATCTTGAGAATTGTCATTCTTTTCTATTCTATCAATAGTAACTGCAAGCTTGAGCATATGCTGCAAAAGGCATTGAGGTGAAGTATTCACTTCGAGAGAGAACACAAGTGCCTTTTTCATCTGAGGCAAATTAGCAGAAAAGGAGACAACTTCCAGCAAACTGTAGCTTCCGATCTACAAGCTGATAAAATCTGCATATTAGTCACAAGTTATTTTTCCAGATTTCTAGTTCATTCTGTTTTCAGAATTAAAGATGCTGAAATTCCCTTTCAGTCCTTTCAGTCTCTGTTTCATAACTAGTATACTTGGTGGGGAGGGGGGAAAAGAAAATAATCACCACCACCATTTTTATAGCTCACATCTGGCAGGTTGTGAATTGGCTGGGGTTTTTATAGGAGTAAATCTAAGGAGGAATGCAATCTTTATTGTGATCATGTTCTGTAAAAATTAGATTTTTCTCAAAGAAAAGGTGTTACTTTATGACAAAAACCCCCTATCTGTTGGATTATTAAATCCAAACCCCTCCAACTACAACGAAACACTTCACTGCATGGGTTTGGGGCTCAGCATCCCAGCACATCCTGTATTAGCACACTGGACTTCTTAAAATCTGAGGTAGGTGTGCACACTGTGTGCAAGTGTGAAAGCACAGAGCCATTCTGAACCTTTGCAGTGGTGGATGTGTCTGTCCAGGCCTTGCTCCATACTGAATTAATTGCTGTGAGGATTAATGGTACTTCATTTATTTTGTCTCTTTTTTGTGTAGCAGTCATCAGAGAATCAGCTTTTCTGCCAGAAGTAGCAACTGCTGGCTACAGCACGGGCATTGCTGCTTAGGACAATTCATAAGAGTATTTTGGCTGCAAAGCTTGTCTTTTTACAACTTTGTAGCATTACAGTGACTGAGGACATCTCTTGAGCTTCACTTGAGCAGTCACAGAAGGTGTTTTCTGCACTGTTTTGGCTTGTGCTAGTTTGTGTAAGAGTTGCTGAGCCTGAGTTTCTGCCACATCATGACCTCTGGAAATGTGTTGCTGTTCTCAGTGCTGCCCTTAGAGCAGCTGGCACAATCAGAGCAAGTGCCATAACATGAGTTGTCTCTCATGGCTTTTAATCCTCCTCTAGTTTGGTGCTGCCTTTGGTTAGTGTATGTAAGTTTGTGACTGGCTTTTACTGTGTTTGGTATACTAAATTTAAATTGTAATCACTTCTATAGCATGAAGGGATGCACAAGGGGGAGGGTGCATCAGAGGTTATCAGAGAACATACACAGGATTTACGGACTGGGAATATTAACCTACGAGCAGAAGATAGCAAAGGCTAGTTTGATATGTACAGGTTCCACTTTAATTGGGTTGGTTTGTGGCAGAATACTGTTCCACTCTTTTATGCATTATTTTTCTAGTCAGGAAATCATCTGCACTTGTGCTTTTCACTGTCTGTGTTTCTCCACACCTTTCTTGTCCCATTTTCACTGCCCTCAGCCTGATCATTGCCTAGAGATGTTCATGCATTGGTCCATCATTCATGAGAAGGATTTTTTGGTTGAAATAAGTCTTCCCAGAAGGGCTAGCATAGCATTCATATTTTATTCTTCCAATTCACTCTGATTGATGTAAGAGTTGAAGTGAATCTGCACATTTAGATACAGCAAAGACTGTTTTTATCTCTAATGAAAAACTGAAATACCATTAAAGGAGAATATTTGCAGTAATTTTCTATGTATATGTGCATAAAGGCCATAAGGAGAAGTGGACCTTATTGATTTGATGGCACTCATTATCCTAGAGCTATTTTTTCACAAGGTCTTTCTACCGCAGTTCTGGACTATTTTGCTTGTAAAATTTGCTCTGACATGTTTGTGTTTTGGAGGAATTTTCCCTCCACAAGATGAAACACTATCCTGTCATCTAACTTATTTCTTTATTTTTTTACTTGTGGCAAATTCATGGAAGTTAAATGCTGAATTCATGGTGGACTTGGAGGAATGCATAATTGCATTAACCCTTAGGTACTGTTGTATACTGAAAATGTCCTCTGTCTGTTTTCTGTTCAGGCAAACTAATTTATTAAGCCATGCAAGATTTTACATCCCCAGTGACATGTCATTAATAAAGACAATGTTTTCTAACGTCTATATCATTGTGAGATTTATTTTAATTATTATTATTTTCAGTATGCAGTGTGACCTTCATGTTGGTTTGGTAGGTGGAGCAAGTAACGATGTTCTTCAAGGTTAAAACATTCTCTAACACTGTTGGGGTATAAATTGTGACTAATGTTGCACAGAGTATAGAGGCAATGGGTGATTTCCATGCTCCCAAGATTCTGCTCTTTTCAAAGACCAGTATATGTAAAACATCTCATGGCTGAAGGAAGATTTCAGGAAAAAAACATATAAAAACATGATCTACAGAAGCACCTATGCTGGAGGAGTTGGCCTAAACAAACAGGCTTAGCCAACACCTCGGTGTCTGCACCCACAAAATCCAGGTGGGAATCTTGCTGGGCCAGGTACCAGTTCTCTCTGAGTCATTCCTGCTAGGTGGCATCACCATGGGTTGTCATGACCCAGCTCCTTGACTTTGCAGCAAATCTGCCATTGGCAGTGGATAAAGTTTATTTTTTACATGTTACTGTGGTAAGAGATTTACAGTCATGGCTCTGGATGCATCCAAGGTAGAGAATGAGGGGTGAGTGTTTGTGGTACCCATCTCCTGGGCAGGATACATGCTGCTTTTTGGAGCAGTTGCAGCTGAGATACTGCTGTGCTGTGCTGTGCTGGAGTATTTTGATCTCTGGAAAAGATTTGGTTGCCATTCAGTTGGATTTCCTACAAAAATAACCCCAAAGCATTTTGGATGGTGGGAGATGCTTAAGGCGTGGTTCACAGGGAAGCATCTCCTCTGGAACTGAGCAAAGGGGGTGACACAGCCTGATTTGGTTGTGATTTTGGCATGTGCCCTTCCCCTGCATCTCCTGGAGACAGGGAGGCTTCTGCTTGGGTGCTGGGATACAGGAAAGCCTGCAGGAAACCTTCCCTGAAAGCTAGGGAATTACTGTGCCTATTTTAAATTTCAATCCATGTATTCTTTATTTAAACTTATCATACCTCTCACATGCTTAAAACTTCTGCACCTGAAATGTGCAATGGAGAACCATTCTGCAGGGATCTGTAGGTGAAAAAAAACCCAAACAAGGTATTTCCATGGACACAATAATTTTTATTTTCTAAAATCAGAGACTGTGATTGGACTCTGTGTACCCCAGGAACTTGTTTAGAGCAGATATACTCTCTAAAGATTTAATGACCAGAAGCGTTTTCCTCTTGTTTCACAATTACTTTTTTTTTTTTTAAATGAATACTCATAAAACATAGGCAAAATGTAAAGCTGAAAGGAAGAGAAGCCAGGAATACTAAAGAGAGAGAGAGAGAGAGAGCTTGCTTGAAAGTGTTGGCCAAGCAGCTGTTCATGCCTCCTATTTAGCATGAATGGAAGACATAGCCCTGATTAAAAATGGTAGGTAGCAGCTGCACAGCCTGGGCTAAGGATTACCAGATGGTTAACTCTGATTGACTTGTCTCCATGGAGCTCAGTGGGGAGGGAGGAATGGAATATCTGAAATGTGATGAACATGCTAGGTACACAATTTTTTTATAATGAATGTGCCAGATTTGTTTACATGCTTCTTGAATAAAATATGGCTGCTAGTTTGACTTAAGACAGACATCTTTAGTACATGCTATGTTGCAAAACCTTGCTCTTTTGATTGTAGGTGTGATGATTCCCCCTCATCTCTCCCCCCCACACCCCGGTGCTGTGATACAGCATAAAATAATTGGTTGACAGAATGTTGATTCTGCAGCACGGGGAGGATTTGCACAGATGGGAGTCAAAATATGTCTCCTTGCCTTATGCTAATGCCACCACAAAGGTTAGGGAGAAGTTCAGAGCTGAATGTGGAATCCTTGTGCTGCTTTAGCTGTTGCAAAGTGTTTAAAGTCAGTACCTGGAGGAAGAAGATCTGGATCCAAATACTCTGTGTGTCTGTTCCCTCTGTTTTACAGCAAAAGGGTACCAGCACTTGCTACATACTCATCATATTATGGTGCCTGTGTGACTGCTTTTCCTTGACATGTGCCCATGGTGGCCAAAGTGGGATTTTTTTCCTACCCTGGAAAGGGCTAGAAATCACAAATATCTCTAAAAATACTTCGGATGCAGCAAGAGGATGATGCATCAGCATGATTACAAACAGCATTTTCTTAAGGGGCTTGGCCACATTTCTCACAAATGCCAAACAATTGTCCCTTGTTTAAACAACATGTTCTGCAGAGGCTGTAGCTATGTGCAAGGTGGTGAATTCCTCATAAAACCTGCTTTTGGAGGTGATGGGAGAAAGTGGGAATTGGTCAGTTGAGGGCCAGAACAGCTCACCCACCTCTTCTGGACAGTCTCTGGGAAGTAGCAGCCCCATGACTTGGTTTCCTTTCCCCTCCCTTTGATCTCAGCTCCTTTTGTTTGGGGAGCAGCTCTCACAGTGTGTTTTTGGAGAAGTCCTGGAGCTGTGGCACCCTCAAGGCCATGGGTTTCATGGGCAAACAATCCCTGACACTTCAGCCTTTAGTTTCGTGTGGCTGCCCGGACTTGCACGGGAGATGAAAAATTGCAGGTAATTAACAATAGAGGCCAGTAATTTGGAAAGTAATACTTTGGCATGTATTTAGGAAAAAAAAATAGTAATAACAGTGAATAATTTAGAAATGCCAAGATAAATACCATGTTTGATGGAATATGTCGCCTCCAGCTGTGGGGAGTGGGAGACATTGATCGTGTGTTTCTTTATCCTCTGTGAACATTTTTACTTTGTGTTTGCATTACTTTTTAAAAGCAAAGTACAAATATGTCAAAAAGATGGAGCTGTCGGTTGTGCCAACTCATTTCCTCACATTTGAGTATGAATGGAATTGTGATGCCGATTTTTCTTCATAAATGCTTTTTACCTAGAAAACATTCCTTCTGAACCTGTGACACTTAGTACTTTATTATTGATTTCACCTGAATGTTGTCACTATATACAAAAACAAATAAAATGCTAGTTCAAACTACTGATATTGATAAGCAAATATGGGGGTTTTTATGTGGTTGACTTTTTTTTTTTTTTTTTTTTTGGCAACATCAGAGCCTCCCTCCTTCTTCCCAAAATACAAAACCAAACCAAGATGCCATGTGATTTTTTGAAAGTGGCAGAGTCTTAAAAGCAATGATTTGAAGTCTCATTATACTCAAACTATAGTGCCAAAGAGGGGAGGTTGGGCTGGGGATGGTGGCCACAACCTCTGTCTCCTTGTGGGATAAAATGTTTGGCTGTGGGTTTTGTGATCCTAGTGTAAGGAGCATCCTGGCTCCAGAGGCACCACAGTATTTCCTACATGTTTCAAGTGCAGAAAGAAAACCTTATGAGGAAAACAAACCCATTTTTTTCAGGCTGAGCATGAAGAGTGTGAAGTTTTTGGTGGGTTTTGTAAGGGTTTTGGTCTCCCCTTGGGAATTGAGCACCCACACCTGGCTCTCTGGAGGTAGCAGGGTGGTTCTCAGGTGTTCTTGTATTTCCTGCCTCCTGCATGCTGCTACAAGTCTGATTTCTGGGGAAAACTCATCTTCAGCATGGTCTGCTTCTCAATGTACAACAAACTGGATTAATCTTAAGTGTCATGGGCCAGGTAATAGATCAAGATGATAAATCTGTTAGCAGCCACACTGAAAAGGCTGAAATATCCTGCATTTGTGGAGGTTAAGCACTATTTGTGAAAATACACATTTATGGTTGGGCCACACCTTGCAAAAACAGCAAAAGAGGTGGCCAAGGAAAACTGTCCTGCCTGGTGCTGGATTTTAAACTTTCTGATAGCAGGGAAAGGTGCAGAAAAGTGCTGGTGTGATGAGAAACTGCTGTACAAGAGGGAGACAAAAGAGGTTTTTCAGGTGTAATGGGCACATTTAAAAATAACTCTGCTGTTTAGATGCATGAAGGGGAGAACAGCTGTTTGAGCTAATAAGCCAACTTGGTGTGGCTGCAGGCACCCTGCAAAGAACTGTAGCCTTTGGGAGCACAAAGCTCCTCTGCCAGAATGGAGGGAAGAAGAGAAGCAAAGGCAGTTTTGTGAGAAAAGGAAGGAATTGATGAAAGGTGCTGGTGCTGTGCTTCCTCAGCAGCAGGAGCCTTCGGTGAGCCTCGTGTTGCTTCCAGCCCTCTGAGAGCCAGGAGGACACAGGGGATGGGGATGGGATGGGATGGGATGAGGATGGGATGGGATGGGATGGGGCCCTGATTGCCACAGCTGGGCACTTCATTTTGTGGCCACCACTGTGTTCTCAGGGGGCTGTCTCAGAATGTGGGGCATGGGAGGAGAAAAATCTGCCCTCTCCTCATGCATGAGGGTAATTTCTGCCTCAGTGATGCTTGGCAAAGCCATGTGTGAAACAGCCTTCACGTCTCACTGAAGAAAGGCAAGACTGCCAAAATTTTGTCTGTTTTGAGTCAGGAAGGAATGTTTAAATCTTGAAAGTCTGTTTGACTTGAAAAAGATACCAACACCCCAAAACTCAGATCTGGTCAACTGAAGTACTTTGATTTTGATGCGTTACACTGTCTTTTTCATGTGTGTATAAATTTCGTAACACAGTATTTTTCAAGCAAAACTGTTCATTTTGAAAACTCAGAGCAAGGATTTTGACAATGTAATAGATTTCTGTAGAGAACATGTCATCCTTCCTGTCTACAATTATGTGGGAAAAATCAAAGCTTTAAGGGAAAAACACACATGCGCAATAATAGTTCTTTGGGGCTTTCCAGCTGCATCATTTTATACATTATTTCAATTTTAATAGAAAAGGAAGGGGCTAGTGTAAACCTGTGTATTTTGAGACTCAGTGGCAATTTTTCTTGGGGCTCAGTCAGCTGGTCTCTTTTTGGTGGGAGGGGAAGATGGACCTTCTGATGTCCCAACAGCATCTGGGGGAATTCTCAGGAACATCTCCCACCACTAACCCCACTGACAGGAGCCTTCAGAATGATGTGGCTGATGGCACCACTGTCACAGTCCCAGTGGGACGTGTGGCTTTATCTGCTGAAGAGTGAAGAAATGAGAGGCATTTGAATGCAAAAACAAAACTGAGGAGCCAGCAGCTCAGCAGCCTTGGCTCTGTGCAGCTCCTCATTGCAGTTGGAAAGGTAAGGAAGGGGCACAGGTCAGGCTGGCAGGTCTTGGGAAGAAACAGGATTCACAGGGTGATCTTGGAAGAAGTGCCAGGTCTTGGAGAGTACAGGTTTGCACAGAGCCTCCTCACGGGTGCTGCTGGTTTCCTCCAGTAGCAACAGGCACCTGTGTATCAGCTATAGGGCAGAGGGGACCCTATAGGGAGTGAGTGCACCCTACCAAAGGTGTGCTCCCAAATGCAGAGGAGCCTCTTGTCCCTTGAGGAGGACATGCCCATGTGCAGCACTGAGTTCAGTACTAGTGTTGTAGCTGCTATTAATGAGAGGACGTGCCTGGCCATCAGAAAGTGGTCAGAGTGTGTGGGGAGGAAGGGCAGAGCTGCAAATGTTTTTGAAGCTGCCCTTGAAGATAAGTGTTGGTGGTCATGGGTTTTTGTGTCATTTACTGCTGCATGTTGTAAATACCAATAAATGTGAAGAGAAGTGTTAAACCATATTGCTCTGGCACAGTGTTGTGTTCTGGTGGTACAAGGATGCTTGATGAAGCCTCTGCGATAAAATATTTTCATTTTATTGAGCTACACATCAATAACTGCTTGATGGCAGACAAAAAGTATCTGACTGCTGCTTATGATTCCATGGTAAAAGGAACAGATACAAGTGGGTTTTCATTTTAGTGTTGTGTGCTGAGCTTCAGACGTAAGAAGAAGCAGTGCCGTCCAAACCCTTTTGCATTCTGTGTTTTGCCATTTACTCTCAGCAAAAACCTGTTGGCTGCATGTCATTCTATCACAGATAACTCATTGCTTCACATTTTCCCAGCAATATTTCTAAGGAAACATTTTGTCCCCAGGAGCATAAATGCTGTGAACTAGGATTTATGTGTTGTAAATCAAGGCCTGGTACAGTCTACGGAGAATAACATTTTGCCTTGAATAGAAGCTCGGTGTCCACATGTCAGGTGACTACAGCATCCTGCCCTCTGCACCACAGGATTTGTCTTGGAATGAATGTGATTAATTAATTGTTTGGAACTCAGCCTCTATGTGTGTAGTTGTTTTATGGGTGCTTGGGTGACTCCCTAATACTCATGCAATGTAAATCAAATCTCTCTTGCTGGCTGAGTGGTACCTTGAATGTAGACAGTAATAGAATTTGTCTTCTTAGAAACTGCCTTGTTTATTAGCATAAATTGACTGTTAAAATGAATTGTTTGCATGGATATAGAAAAATGTGACAATTGATCAGTTTAAGACAAGTAGACATTGATTTTGTGTAAATCAAGTCCGTGTTTTGAGATTATAAAGCAATACAGAGTTGGCTGAAAAGAAGTTGTGTCTTTAATGTGTGTTTGCCTTAGCCATATTAAGAAGTAAAATCTTGCCATTGCCCTGCTGCAATATAGGATATATCTATATATAGATCCAGTGGCTGACATCCCTGCCCATGGAAGGGGGGGTAGGAACTAGAAGATCTTTAACGTGCCTTTCAACCCAAGCCATTCTGTGATAGATTATATATTTTTATGTATATGTAGGGGGAAAATGTATGTATTTACTCATACATGTGCATGCACATGTAAAGAAATTAAGTAGAGAGTGCATGTATAGGAATGACTTTGAAGTGTCTGGCTTTGAAGTGTCACCTCTGAGTCTGACATCTGAACCAAACCTTAATGTCTCAAGATTTCACTCTGCTGCTGGTGTGTGGATGCGCCAATAGTAGGCTGGATTAAATCTCATCAGTGCTGTACAGGTCATGAGCAATATGGATTGGCCTTGGTTGCCCTCAATGCACCACCATTCACGTTTCTTTGTGCCTGGATGCTTCCTTGCATCCTTAAGAGTAAGCTATGAATGGGAATCATCAGGACCCTTTCTGATCTGGCTATAGAGTGAGCCTTATATTTGGGATCATGGACACGTGCAGACATCCCAGCATTGCTGTCATGATGTGTATGATCCCTAAAGTTCTGTATTTAAAGCTTGGGTAGCCCAGGGAAGCTGGGCAGCAGGTTTTACATGCATCTGTGCCTTGCACCCCTGCATTCTGTGTACAAAAGCAGCATTACCTGTGTGGGCTGTTTCTGCACCATGGATTCCAGGACTGGTCCTGGGGCTGTGTGGAGCCACACAGCACTCAGGGCCATTTGCAGATGTGGAGAGGTCCCTCAGCACCTTGCTCAGGGCCCAGATACATTGTCTCTTCTTGTGGTACAAAAATCTCATCACAAGGGATTAGAGTGTTTAGCTCTTCATTGTGTGGTTGAACCAGTTAAGCTGCACTTGGTTTATCCACGTGCCCAGATACCTTCATTAATTCATCCTGCCCTACAGCATGTGCACGTTCTGCTGAGAATTAGATTTATGTTTTTAAATTTCTGGAAAAAAGATCCAAGTAAACAGAGTTGAGCAATTCATCTGGATTAATGGGGACCAACTCTATTAGCCTAATACAACACTAATCTGATTCCAAACTGTTAACATATTAAAGCTGCTTAATTATATATTTGTTTGATACAATGTGGTAATCCTGTATGATTTAGGGTATATTGTCACAGCTCTTGACTAGCAGTGCCCCACCATTGATAAAAACACAATTAAAACCCTTGGTGTGAGTTAGGGACTAACTTCACCCTTTGCTGTATTGCAATGTGGCTTGTTGTAAGGGCTGCCAAGCATCCTCCCTGCTTTGTAGAAATGCTCACCACCTCTGTTACATGCATGAAAGCAAGGGGCAGGAAAGGCTGCTCTTTGCTTATGCAGGGAATGGGTGTCTGAGCTGGGAATTTAATCCAGGGTTCCTGAGGAGGAGGTCTGGAATTGCTTTTAGATTAACCCAGTAGGTTAAGGGATAAGAGCATATAGCACTTTGATGTATTTGGGCAGTTTTCTGGTGTTGTGCAGTATTTTCTGTCTGGTCTGGATGCAGCAATGTTCCAAAAAGTGAAAAGCTTCCTCACATCTGCTCACTGTGAAGAGTGGGATAATGAGATGCAAAATCAAGGCAGAGCACAAGCCCTCTTTGCTTGTTTGAGGCAAGCACTGTCAGAGGAGGAGATGCCTGCCTGGGAAAAATGGCTCAGCCCTTTCTGACGCTCCCTGTGCAGAGGGCCTGATCCTGGGCTTGTGCAGAAGCTGCTGCTCTGGTCCATGGTGGGAGCAGGACCAAACCTGGGACATTTCTGCCTCACTCACTGTGCATTTCTGTGGTGTTTTACGTTTTTCACAGCAGAATCCTTGTGCAGAATACAGCATCTGTGTGACTCTGCAGAGAACCAGAGAGAGGGGAGACATTTGTGACTTCTGGTGGTAAATGAACTGAACACACCGAGGTCACTTAATATCAAAGATCTCACTAGAACAGTTCATATGCCTGTCCTAAAACCACAGGTAGCACCTCTGCTTTTCAGCCTGTGAAAATCTCCGCTGTCCCAGATTACAAGTTTTTTTTGACATCTTGTACAATACTCCTGAGATTTTTCATTGCTATTAGGCAAGGTTGGTCTGCAAATTTTACATAACATAATTGAAAGCAATACAGATTGGAGGCATCTTTACTTACAGCTTTCCTTTGAATTGAAAATTTTCAGATTTGTAAATGCAATTGAAAATCTTGAAGCATTTCTTGCAGCCTTGGTATGATGATTTTAACTTAAACTTGATATGGGGCTTTGGTGGCTATCCAAAGTGAAAATATTCCTGATATGGATGCCATGTAAAGTGATGCCTTGAAAGCAGAGTAAAACATTTCTGGTTTTGTGTCTGTCTCTTGAGTTCAGCATCTGCAAGGCTTAATCTGGAAAAAAAAAATCAGATTCCAGGGATTAATTTATATGAAGCTAAGGACAACATCCTCTTTGACCCTAATGGATAGACTGTGCTGTGATGGTGCCTTCAGTTGACATTATAGTGACAATCTGAAAGAATAGGGTGACATGAGGACCTGCCAGATGGATGCTCTGAGTTCTGAGGTGTTTGACAAGGCTCTGACATTGGGATGGATAATCAGGGGGATAGAGAAGAGGAACAGAAAGTCCTGATTTTCATGTGATTCTGAAGGTTTCAAGGCCACTAAATTTTTTCACTCAGCAGGGCTTTGCTTGCTTCAGCCGAAGGACCTGAGGCTTACGGACCAGTAAGGAATGTCTGTTCCCAGTTAGAGACATTTGCAAGCATGGCAGCTCAAATCAGAATAAATAGAGAGTGTTGAGTCCCTCCGGGAGTGTCTTTCATATACTGAGGCAGTGTCCAGATGCTGCAAGAATATTTCCTTGTTGATCATCTTCAAAGTGTGGCAATGTCTGTAGGCACTGAGTATAGTGGCAGCATTCCCAGTGCTGGTGCTGGGTGCTGGTTTTGTGGATCCCTGCTCCATGCATGACATTTCACTGGGAGCCTGGGATAGATTATCTTCTGTGATAACCTTTTTTTTTTTTTTTTCAAAAGTTCTGTAACTGATGCAGAAGTCTTAGTAACTCGTGCTTTCTCTCTAGTTCTTACATTGATTGTTAAATGTCAGGCATGTACATAAAGATATGAGACTGAAAAGATGATATTCCCTATCTGAGTAGGTTTTCTTTCTGTTGCTCCCAGTTTTTGGGCAGCACCATTTGCTCGGACATCAGGATAAGTAACAGTGCTTTTTACAGTTCTCACTTACCTTTTTCCAAGATACTCTTTGACTTTCATGTCTTATACCTTGTTCTGCACATCTTGGAGCCAACTGCTCTTCAGCTGAAATTGTGGGGTTGACCCAAACTCTTTTCCCTCTGGAAATCTAGACCATAACTGCTCAGTGGATTGTTTTTTGATAGTAAAGCAAATGGTGGAATAGTAGGTTTCCCTATGGGCTGGGGCAGGCTTGGGTCTCCTTGTTCACAGACAGCACATGGCACCCTCAAACCCCCACATCCTTCGTGGGAATGGAACTTAAACTCCACAGTTGGGTCGAGTTCTCTTTGTCTGTAAGGTGACTGTAAACACAGGGGAGTTAACCAGAGACACCTGAACGGGAGCAGAGGCAAACAGCACGCGGTTTTGGAGGGGAGAGTGCCGGTCTTTTCTGGTTATATGGCTGGTACGTGTGACAGTCGTCCCCGTGGGTGATAAACAGGCTGGTGGAGCCGCATTTTGGGATCGGATCTGCGTTGATCAAGAAGTTGGTGACACCTGGTGGCGGGCGCTGGCCAAACCAGGCTCCGCCGCCTGACCCAGATTCAGTCACCGCCCTGCGGACGGGCTGCTGCCGAGCTAACGCTGTTTTCTGACAAGGGCAAAACGCTCCGCGGCAGAGTTACTGTTTTCCGAGGTTTTGCAGGGATAAAACCCGTTTGAGGTAGTTGGGTGCAGCGGCAGGAGCATCCTGACTCTGCCGTGGCTCCGTGTCTGCACTGGCAGTCGTGTTCCTGACACCATCTAAGCCTTTGCCTTGCTGCTGCCCGAATTCAGCAGATCCCCTCATCTCACATCACCTGGAGTGTGTTATCTGCAAAAGTTGAGAAATTTTGGGAAGAACAGACTGTAACAGAGGTCAAGTACAACTTGCTCTTGTCTGGTGTACTTTGGAGAAAATAAATGCCATTTCTACGTATCAGAATTCTTAGGTTTTGTATCACTGGTGAGTATGTGGACCATCTTACACAGGAAACCAATTAAAAATAATATAATAGCACGCTTGCATTAATCCACACCTGCTGTACTTGCCAGAGTCTAACTTGAAAGAAAACCTTTGGCTGGTTAGGGGATTTTTGGAGTCACTGACCCTTTTTGTTGTAAGGGCCCTTCCTGCACCCGGATGGAGCCTGGCAGGATGGTGCACATATGGAGCAGTGGTTTGGGATGTGCAGCCACCCTTGTGCAGGGTGGTGTTCACCCCTGCAGAGCCACAGAGTGACTCAGCCAGGCTGCAGTCGGGATCCTTGTGCATCTCAAAGAGTAAAATGTACATTCACAAAACTCTGTGAAAAGAAAACCAATTAAAAGATCCTTGAAGATTTCTTTAAAGTGACTTCTCATCCTTTAGGGTCGCATCTCCAGAAGTATAGTGGCATTATGTCAGAGAAATGACATGAAAGGGTTCTCAGGAAGGCAATGTTACTGCTATCCTTCCCCAGTGGTGGATTTACTGCAAGAGATGAACTATAAAACATATTTCTTGGTCAGCCTAAGATCCCAGTGTTTTAAATCAGAGAAATAGAGACTTTTCCAAAATCCTGTCAGTTCAGTTGTACTAAGGTGTCTTTTCAGATGTAGTTTAATATTTTGGAAGACTTTCATGCTCAGTTTAATTAGTTTCCTCCAATTGAATGTGGATTTTGATTGTTGACTAAGTGATTCTTCCCCAAACTGCCTGAGGCATCAAGTTGATCTTGACAGAAATGCTGAAGTAAACATTATTATTTGGTAACTGTGACTGTTCAGAGCTGCACTACTGGTGCCAAACTGTTACTCACTATGACAGTTCATTATCTTCCTGTTTCCCAGTTCTTTACATATCTTTTTGTTTATTCTGGTGGGCTGAAAATAGATGTGTGTCCATTTTTGTGTGTATTGCTGTTTTCTGTACAGCAGTGAAACCATGTATATTAAATATACAACATCTTGTGGAGTTTTAGTGGTGCTGAGGCCATTTGGGAGGCATGTCCTGGTATAAGCTTATTTTGTGAAGTCCAGGGTATTATCTATATATCTATCTATATATTAAAACCATACGGTATATGTTGGGGGGTTTTTGGTTTTTTTTACATATATACACATTTATAATTGTGTGTGAGCAGCTCAGCCTGTGCATGGATGAAGATGAGCCCTGGTTCCAGTCAAGGCCAAGTCTGTGTATACCTGCCAGAAAGCATCAATTAAGAGCATTCCTGATCTAAACACTTAGAGATGTCTTTTTGAGCTCATCTGGCTTCTGGACAGTAACATTTTCCACTCTAGGTGGCTTTTTAAGTAACACACTGGCCAAGTGTATCTGCTGTAATCCATGGCTCATTGTTGGAATTGCTGTAAATTTTTTGGAACTGCTCTGAACCTGTATTAGAGATTTCTTTTTAATGCTTCATCTTTATTTTGAATAGGATTTTGCCCAGGTAGCTATATTCATTTTGGATCCCATAAAATCTTGACAAAAGCAAACTAAAAAGTATTAGTTCTTTTTTTCTTACGTATTAGGAGAAACAGTGATGGGGTCATAATTGCAGAGACTTTTCCAGGTCATGTGATTATGCCACATGGATGGAGGACTCCAAATACAGGATGTATTTTTCATAAAATATCTCTCAGCTTGAACAACTCATGCAGTATCACTAGGTTGATGAAAGTCAGTATTTTCATTACTTTTAAAATATTTTTAATGGAAGATGTTGCATTTTTGTCTGTGACCTGGGGCAACCTTGATTCTGATTTTTTAACCAAGCAAGTAGCTATTTTTATGTGTGAGTCTGTAATCTGCATTACACAGATCAACAGATTATGGCATATTTGGAAAAAGGACGAAAGCAAACAAATGGAAAACCAAATATCTGGCCTTATCTGGGCAACAAACTGCCTTGCCACCCTCATGAGAAAAAGGGACAGAGCTGTGGAGGGCTGCAGGTCTCCCTGCAGGTGTGCTTTAGAAACCATTTCAGAAAGCCACCAGTTGTGGCTGTACTGCAAAATACCACTGCAGGGGAAGGGTGTCCTGCTCCTAGGGCATCCAGATATCTCTGCCCTGAGCAGAATCCAGATGCAACAGCTTGCACTTGACTACCAAGCCTTGATCAAAGGGATTCTGCCCTTGCAAGGCACTGGACTGAGAAGCTCCACTAATGTGATCTGCCTGGGTCTCGAGGCCTTACGGTGATGCCTTTTGATGCAGTAATGAGATTTTATTTAGTCAGATAGGAAACATTATTTATCTCAGAGTTCCAAGATAACAAATGCACAGCTTAATGTGCTACAGATGTGTGTGATGGTGAATCAGGGCCTTGGAAAGCTTCCAAACAGCTTTGGTGCTGGTGGTCATGCACTACACAAGCTTGTGACAGAGCCCTGCTTTCCCTGCATACCTTGGTGGAGTGGGAATGGCAGGGAAAGTTCAAGGGGATGTCTGCAGGTTGTTAAGAAACTTACCTGTTTCTCCTTAATTCTGTTTTGTTTATGTTTATTTGTAATACATTTCACCAGTGAAGGAAACAATGAATAATTTTATGAAAATACTGACAGTTATTCCAGACAAGAATATTTTTTCCTAAATCTAATTTTCTCAGAAGTCCTGGCTTTTTTCTTTAGAGAGTTGGAGTAATTATATTCTGTATGTATCTGTTGTCATAAAAATGCTGACAAAGAATTTCTCAAAATTGCATTTGCTTGCATAAATTTAGCATATAAAAACCTACTTGTGATGAAGTTGAATATAAAGAAAAATTATTTGCTATGAGGAGTGCTGGCCCCCATTTGCTGTGCCATCAGTTACAGCTCTGGTATCAGAGACAACCAAAGGTATTCCTGTGCATGCATTCATGAATATTTATGTGTACTGTATGGCAAGAGTGGTATTTAATGATATTTAAAATAGTGTGGAAGGGGCCTGTGTTGCTGCAGTGAGATGCTGAGGAGGAAGGTCTGACTGCCAATCACCTCTCTTCTGGGGTACTCCTCCCTGCTGGGATCAAACTCCTGTGCTTGGCAGCAGCTGTGGAGTCATTTCGATTTTAGAAACCCAAGATTTTGCATGGTTTTGTCCTGTAGTATCCAAAATGTGGCAAAGGGTTCAGTCCCCATTCCTTTGCCTGTTCACCTACTGCCAGTTTATTTGCCCATCCCTAAAGCACATGCTGTCCATGGTGTAAGGATATGGAAAAGGCAAAAAAACCCCAGCAAAAAACCCCAAAGCCCAAACTAAACTGACCAAACAAAACAAAAACCAAAAAGAAGTATGGGGAAGTTTAAAAGTTCAGCCTTATATTGAATGTGCACAGCTCTGAGACTCATTTCAGCCCTCTTGCTGCTGTCACAAGAGGAGCTGTGCATGGGGGATAATTCCATATGAAGAGAACTTCAACCACCCTGATAATTAAAGACAGGTACTAGGAGATCAGTGCAGATGTTCAGAGGTGAGTGAGGTGGCAGCCAGATCTTCTTTAGCAGCGAGGCTGATGGAAAATGAGCAACTGTGGGTAAAAAGCAGGATCATGTCCAGATGTTCCTCAACATGTGTGTCTATTTGGAGTGATCATGCTTGAAGCCTGGCCCAGAGGGAACTGACTTCATGGATGGAGAGTACAAAAAAACCAAATGTGTCTTTCCCTGATCCAATGCTGTTTTCTCAGAGAAATGCTATAACAGACTGAGTTCAGCTGCTGGAATGGCTGCTGCTGCTTGTGAGGTAGGGATAGGTTAGAGAAAGTCAAACTCTTCTAGATTGGCTCTGCCCCAGCATGGTTCACAGCTTTGAGGGTGCTGATGTCCTGGGCAGAGCACGCAGGCAATGCCTTTTCCTGAGAGCTGCTCCTCTTGGAAACACCCGAGAAGAACCAGGTGTACAGGCAGCATAGATGGAAGCTGGAGGATAACTCTAGAGTGGAATTGACACAAGCAATGTTTGCTGAGAGCTCTTTAATGAACTCCACTGTCTGTCCTTCATGGGCTCTGCAGTGACTGCAGCTTTGTAACTCACTTAGGAGACTTCCCTTGCTTTTAATAGACTTTCTTTCTGTGCTCCTTGTTGTTCCAAGCTATTATATTACCCAGTTGTCTTCAGTGCCAGGGGAATGATGCAAAATCAGCTGCTGTCAAAAGGTGAACAGTGATATTTCTGGGAGTAGCAAATCATCCCACAGCAAGCTGTCTGTGTGTGCCAACAGCACCTCATGCTATGCATATTGTGAGAGTCAGAAAAGTCAGAGGTGAGTTTAAGAAGCTGCTTAAGAAGCCCTATCTGGAGTCCATCACAAGGAAAGCATCATTCTGGTGTTCCTCATTTGGTGCTCCTTTTCCCAGCAAGTAAAAGGGGGGGGGGGTGCAGGCAGGGATGGTACAGCATGCCCCTGATCTGGCAGGTAGCATAACACCATCTGCATCCCAACTGCCTCAGGTTTGCTCTGAAAAACTCTCTGCCACTGTTTTGTCTTCCTGGGCTTTTCATGGTAAGTGCCTCTCTGCATGGCTCGACTGGCAAAGCAGTGCCTGGGGAGATGCCCCCTCAATCAGACTGGTGCTGCAGAAGTCCTGTGTGTAATCCCACACTCACACCCTGGGAAATTTGCCCCTGGATATTCTATATCAATTCAGATTAATGGAATTATAATTGAAAATATTTTTTTCCTTGTTACCTATGTTTTGATATTGTTCTATATACCTTCATTTCAGTCTTCATATTATTAAAAGCATTCTAGTCTGTTTTCTCAGTGAGTGCTCAAATGATGGTCACTTACAGTAGAATTTAAAGCAAAGCATATGTTTTCTGTTCCATGTTTGTTTAAGCAACTGTGCCAAGCTCTCTGGCTTTTCAGGTGCACTCCCTTCTTTCCTGGAGTGCATCAAATGAGTTTTCTTCTCACTGCTGCTGATGAGAAAACTCCTATTCCTCTCCCAAGTGCTGCACTCCTTACCTTGCCTGTGAATCCTGCTGTTGCTGTCTGGCACCTGTGGATTGATGTGGGCTGAGGAGGTGTTAAACTGAGCAGCCACCCCAGAGGTGAGGTGTGGCTTTGTGACACAATTCAGTCTTCAATTCATATGCCACCCAGATAGATACACAAAATAGTGTGCTTGATAACAAATTCTGATTTATGAAAGTAGAACAAAACTGCAGACTGATAAATGGGCATAGCAGTACAGTGATTGTAAAGGATTTTTTAGCTTGGCATCACAAGTAAACTTCAGTTCTTCCCTTTGGGTCAAGCTGGAATCTTCTGCCCTTAGTTTAAGATGAAGTTTCTTGCTTGTATTTTCAAGAGGTTGCAGCACCTACCTTCTTCTTCTGTATGGAGAAGGAAATGACTTGGGTAGGAAAAAAAAAGCCAAGTGCTGCACCATCTCAGACAAGAATGCAGCACTTGTACCTATTTCAGAGTTTTTCCTGCATTTGTATATTGAACAGTCCTGGCTTCTCACTCTCTCCTCCCCTTTTGTTAAGTGTCACCTGGCACAGGTCATCTCTGAGAGGGAAGAGAGGGCATAGAGATGGAACCTTGGACAGACCCCATTTGCCCTGTGGAAGGTACCCTTGGGTGAGTGCTTTGTGCTGTGCCATGATTGTCATATTTCCTCTCCAGGTTCCAGCATATTGCTGAGGTAGTGCAGAGCAGCATGAGTCATGTGTGTGACATTTATGAGATGAGACAAATTCCTCTTGACCTGGTGTGACAGGAAGTGTGTCTTCACAGACACGGAGAAGTGTTTTCTTGATTAGGTAGGTTTAATTTTCTTGTATGGATTTGCACTGTCAGGGCATTTCTTCCAGCCTTCCTTTGACAGAGAGGATGTGTTCATGATGCTGGACTGCCACTGAGAAATCTGGGCTCAGTTCTTGGCTGGGTCACAGACTTTGTGAGATGCTGGCAAGCAGTTCCTTCTTGTGCCTTGGCTATGAATGAGAAGATCTTTTGTTCTTCAATCAGGAGCTCAAAGCTGTTCCTTTTAATAATGCACCAGCCTCAATGCTATGATGTAAATAAGGCTTTCTTTTGCTATTTCTGTGCAGTAGTTTGATGCTGTAAGGAACCTATAAATTAAACAACACACCTGTTCAAAATAATATTAGTATAGGAGGTAATATAAAGGTTGATCTTTATTGGAGGTCTCCAGGGGCAGATACAGAAAATGTCCACAAAAGCCCACCCACACAGGGTGAATACAGTTTCTATAAATTTAGCAAATTAGCATAATTGACAAGAATTCTCAATGAGAAGCACAGATGATGAGCTAATGCCCCCTTCTGGTTCAACCTTTTTCTGGAGCCCCCTCCCCTTGGTATTGGCTGTACTTTGTTAATGAAAAAGTGTCTCAAAGAGCTGTTCTCAACCTTGGTAGCCAGGGAGAACCAAGAGAGGATAGGTGCCATTGGAACGTGTTTTATCTTTCTGCCTAGGTAAAAGAGCATGAAAAACTGCTGGGAAAACTAGCCAGTAATACAATAATAGGCCACAAATATATGTGTAAAGAATACAGAGAATATATAACATAAAAAGGCAAAAATCAGGATGGCGTGAGTTTGATCCATCACTTCCAATTATCTCCAGATTTTTCATTCTTTTTTTTTTTTTTTTAATGAGCAGCATTATCCTGTCTCACATTTTCATTCTCCTTTGCCTAACAGTGATGAAGAAGAGATACACGTGGTGATAAAGTACTTTCAGGGTGAGCTGGGGTGAAGAGTTTATCTGTTGCAAGTCTCCTCTCTTGTAATCCTGAAAGGTTAGTTGGATCACTAAAAGGACTTTTTGTGAATTATATTGGAGGCAGTGTTCAGCTCATAAATATTTGTGTTTCATCACCATATCAATGAAAATCTGGAAGGCTGTTATACCCTGTTGGTTCTGTCCTCACTGACTGTAAAATTTTAATTGGTTTTACTTCTGGTGTTTGTTAACCCAAATGTAATGTTGAGTTCCAGGGGAGATGAAATCCCTTCCAAAATTTTGGAAATAATTGTTTAAATAGAGGCATGTTTTATGTGATTAATTTTTTCAAGACAAACTGTTTTTTGCTCTTTGCAGGGGAAAAGCCTCCCACTGCATTTATCCATATCCTTAATTCAGACAATGTGTTTACAAGGATTGAGCTTTAAAATCAAAGCACCATCAGGACTCAGCTGCAATGACACGTTTGCTAAATAACTGTTGTTTTATTTGTCTTATAAGCTCTGTGGAAGTGTCAGCCTTTGCTCTTGTGGTTTTTTGTGGGTTTTTTTTTTTTTTTTTTTTTTATTCCACCCGCTTGAAAATGTGCCCCAGCTGACACATCCACCCTTACCTACCTGTGGGAAGCTCAGGCTGGCCCTATCTCCACAAGCCCCAGTCTGGGACCAGAGTTAATGAGAAACCTGGAGAGAGCAAGGTGGATCTGCAGAGGAGGCAACTGATGAGCAAAAAAGGCTCTGGAGGAGACTGTTGCTCACCACAGGGTCAGCATCATCTAATTTTGCAGTGCTGTGGTTATTTCAGAAATCATGTGCCTTATGGATAATGGGCCATTTTCCCCATCACTTCCCAGCACTTAATGCATGTAAAATTGTGGGCAGAGTCTGACTTCCATTTGATTTCAATGCAATTGGATTTAGTCATAAATCAGTGCTGATTCCCTGAAAGCTGAGTGAAAGCAATCATTTTGGCACCCCTCAGTATCACTGTCTACAGAGCCTTGTTTAAGCCTGTGTATGTTTGAAATCATGTACTGCCAAATATTACTGAATTTTGTCACTGACAGTCCCTGTATGGAGAAGCCATAAAACTCTAGTTGAAAACAACGCAAAAAATTTTAATAAAATAGTATACTAATACTATGTGATTGGCTGAATTAAACATATAAACATGGGGTTTTTTTCCCTTATTTATCACTCTTTCCTTCTCTGGGCATTGTTAATTATTTGAAGTTTGAGTTACCCCTGAACATGAGCCTTGGTGTCACCCATTTTGTGTTGATTTGGCACTGCCTGATTTTTTGGTAGCAGGGGAAGGCCACAGAAGTGGGTTCTGTGAGAAGCTGCTGGAAGCTTCCACCATGTCCAGCAGAGCCCATCTCTGATGGCTCTGAAGATGGACATGCTGCTGGCCCAATTACAGAGGTTGGTAATGCCTCTGTGATGACATTTAAGAAGAAAATCAAAGCATCGCACGCGCAGTTTTATCCAGGAGTGGCGAGGCGCCGCTGCCGGGGCCGTCCCTGCCGTGCGCTGCCCAGGCCGCCGCCATCGCGGTGCGGCCCGCGGCGAGCCCGGCCTGCCTGGCCGCCCCGGCAGCCTCGCCATGGGCAGAAGNATTCCCTGATGCGGAACCAAGACCAGATCAGCTTCTCTGTGCTGTGGGATATTGAAAGAATCTTTGAATTAGTGGAACTTGCTGACAATGGTACCTACAAGCAGCAGTTTTCTTCTAGTCAGAGAAGAGGAGGCAGTGAGGACGTGTGAGGGAAAACAACATGGCGGCACCAAGGTCAGTGGATAAAAAGGAAAGGGAGGAGATGTTTCAAACATTGGAGCTGAGATTCCTCTGCAAGCCATGGTGAGGACAATGGTAAAACAAACTGTCCCCTTGGAATGCATGAAGTCCATGGGGGATGCAGAGATCCACTTGCAGCCCATGGGAAAAGTGCTCATGCCAGAGCGGGTGGATACCAGAGAAATGTGGGAGAGACCCAAATGGAGAGTGTGGGCCTTGCTTCCAGAGATAGAGAGATTCATTCTGTGATTCTATAAATGTCATGTTTAATACGGTTAGATGTGTAGTCAAATGCACAAAGAGAGATTTGTCCTTTAAGTTGTTTGAAGACTCTTGTTTACCACTATTGATTCATGTCAGCCTTGCTCTTATTTTAAATCCATCCAGGCCTTGGTGTTCTTAGGCTTTGATGGTTCATACTCCTCGGATAGCAATTTATGTCTTTCATTTATAACCTCATGACAGGCCTTGTGTTTCACAGTAACAAAAAGGCTGTTTTACACTCAAAATGATTAAATTGTCAGCTGCTAAGCACCCATTGAAAAATTGTCTATGTCAATTGTCCATTCATGGTTTTCATGAGAATTTGCATGTGCAAATCAGATATTTTGTTCCACAACCACATCTGAGTTGTAAATGCATCCAGGCAGGTTTGGCAGGTATGTTTGGGCTAAAGAATTACTAAAATATGCTAAGAACCTGGAGGGTGGCTGAAACCAGGTTCAGATTTGGTCATTAACATTAAAAGGATGTTGATTTTGTAATGCTGCTTAAACCTTCTTTGGCTTAATTTCATTTTATGCAGGGGTGTTAGTATTTTGTGTTTTCATTGGTCGGGAGCTAGTCCTTTTATGTGCTTTATATTGTTTCTGAATTATTAGTCATATATATGTACTGTTTATCACTTTCAATTTTCATAAGCTTTTTTTTTTTTTTTCTGAGTGATCTGTACTTCAGAGTCAGCATCTATGAAAGAATTAAGAATTGTTTTTTTCAGGGTAGTCATGAGACTTTGCAGCAGATGCATCTTTGGGGATGAAGTGTAAATTCAATGAGCCCAGCACAGTGCTCCAACACCAGTGTACCTGATAGCCATAGTCACAGTTAGAGGATGATCATGAAGCTAGAGAAAAAATCCCACTAATATTAGTATATTACTGTAATTTGTTAGTAACTATTTGAAGAATAAGAACAGCATCCATCTTAATTCTCTGCCTGACTGTATTTAAAGATGACAACTGCATGCTAAATTGTTAAGAGGGCAGAATGAAGGTCTTTTATCTGCAAATCAAAAATGTTGCTCAGGTTTTACAGAACCCCAGAGTTGCTTTGCACAGCCTCTTGGTGAGGCTAGCCCGTGTCCAGAGAAGGAGCAAGGAACAGTGATTGATGGGCTGAGAAAGAACCCAGCCACACCTGGGGTGCACTTGGATTTGTGAGCATGGACATAATCACCAAACCCACCGTGTCTGGGGTCAGTGCAGGTGAGCTGAGGTCAACCCAACTGAAAATTTAAGAGGCCATCATTAATTACAGTTGCAGCATCACTTACAGCCATTGCTTTAAGGGAGAGGGAGGGAAGGAGCAGCAGTTTTGACCAAGTGGCTGGTGCATGTGTGAGCCAAGCAGGTGATGTGCTCAGGTAAACCAGACCTGCATGGTCCTTGCTGTTGCTTTCTCTACAATTCCTGTGCAGATCTGTAGGGCAAGACTGAAAACATGCACAAGGTAAGTCAGTGAGAAATGGGATCAAGAGATTTTAGGCTTACTAAATTGTACAGTGTAGTCTGTGTTTTCTGTGTAGCTGTTGGAAAGAGCTAGGCTGCTCCTTTAGGTAAGTTAAGGGATGAGGTTGATGCTGAGAAAATATCTGGAGCCATCTGATTTCATGTAAGCATTCATTTGGAAGGTGCAGGAACAGCTTTACAAGTCCCCTGGAATGGGACTGCAGGAAGGGGAGTTCTGAGGAAGGGGATTGGTGAGGACAGGGTGCTTCACAGACTGGAAGTAAGAAGTTGTCTGCAAAGAAGACTTCACAGCATCCCCATGTTCATTTCTGGCCAGATTGTAAGTGGGGCTACAGCAAACTGGGAGAGCTGAGTGATGGGCAGGTGAGGCAATCTTTCCTGCCTTGCTCTGTGCTGGTTAGACTCTGGGAAACCATCACATTTTGGGCTTCATCCTAAAAGAAAGAGATAGTTGGGAAAACAGAGTCAAGAAAGGGATACTAAAGATGAACTGAGAGTAGAGGCTGTGGGGACAAAAGTTGTGGGGTTGAGGCTGTTTGTTGTGGGCGGGGGGAAAGAGGTAACTGGAAGGAGGTGAGATCATGTTTGAGTTCTGGGCTGCTGCAGAGGGGAGAGGAAAGGAATAGGCAGTTCTCCTGTCTTTGCTGGTTGGGAGGAGAAGACATGCTATTAAGGGATATACAATTTTAAGAAGCAGATGGAGAAGCACTGGGGTAGATTTGCCCCAGGAAGTTGTGGAGTTGCAGTCACTGGGAGTCAGAAGTTAGATAAATATCTGCCAGAAAAGATAGAGCTGCCTGGCCTCTGCTCTCAGGGTCCTTTCAACCCTCTTTGCAGTGATGACTTTGAAATCAAATTCTGCACAAAAATAAGACAATGTATTGCCTTTCCTCTGCAAAGAAGAAGAAGAAGCAGGATGTACCCAGGAGGAAGAGATGTGGAATAAAGTGGTTGTGGCAAGGGACAAAATGTGACTGAGACCTGAAACCAGTATTGTTTCCTTCCTCCTCTTTAAATATTAATAGACTTTTTTTCACGCTATTAAGATAGCCAACATTATTCCAAGCTGTTGCCTAGGCCATTAATGCCTGTGCTCTGAGTTATATTTTGCAAGTATTTTCCTTCCCCTCTTGAGAGCTTTTGTTATGAAGTACCCTCATTGGCAGCAGAGCTGGGATGTGATGCAGTGTGGTACTTCATGAACCAGTTCCTTAGACTCTGGAAGGAACAGTGACCTTCTGAGGCAAGACTCCTTTGCTTCCTTACTCAACAGTAAACAGGCTGCAGGATGACTGATCTTGATGATAATAAAGAAAAGCACACTGTGTGCACTGGGGAAATAATAAGAAAAGGATTTATGAGTGGTTTGGAGTGGGGTTCTTGGGGCCATAATCCTCATCCAAAGGAGCTCTCACTAGCAGGGACACTGTGGAAAAGTCTGTTGAAGTTAGCAAATGTATACCATCCAAAAACCTTTGCATGTAACAGCACAAGAGTGTCAATTTTGGGAATTACAGTCCCTCCCACCCCTGCTGAGCCAAGTTCAGTTAGCTGGGGTCCAGGAGATGTAGTGGTGGCTGTTGGAGGTGCTCTCTGGAATGTAAGTCCTGTGGTTCATGGGGTAGATGTGCATTCAAACAGTTCTGTTTGCCCACCTACAGGGGTTCTCTCACCCTCTGGTCATCTGCTCAGAACAAAAGCTAAAACCTTGAAGGTTTCACCTCCTTGGAAGCACTTTCTATCTGTTGAGATGCTTAGCAGCAAGCTTGGGCAGCAGAGTGTCAGTGTGGTCCATAATTTCTGGTCTCTGTGATCAGCGCTTCCTGATGAGTAAAGCCTTTTTATCCACATCAGTGATGGGAAGAGAGCAGGCTTTGTTACCCACCCCCTGCTGTCGAGGGACCTGTGTTATTTGTTATTTGTATTGCCCTGTGCAACCTGGAATTCAGAGAGCCAGGGCAGGCCCAGGCAGAGCTGCTGCTGCCATGGCAGAGGCTGTCACACACCTCCAGGTCTTCAGTCTTAGTAAAGACAGAGCAGGGAACTGCAGGCTCTCAGTTGGCTCGTTAATGCCTGTGCTTGTCACTCTAAGTGGAAATACATTTGGTGGGTTTTGCGGGTCTTGGGGTCTGTGGATGGGCGGCAATGGGACGAACTGAGACGAGAGATCTCTGTGTATTAACAGGCTTTTGGTGTTGCACAGGACTGTGGAGAATTTAGAAGCTGCCTGAAAGTCGTGGGGTTTTTCCCTTGTTTCAGATATGCTGAGGGTAAACAGCTCTGCCCTCTAGTGCCATTTGCCAGGTCTGGTAAAGCTGAACATGTCAGTGATCCATTGAACACGGGGCATCCCTTGGGACACACTGACCTGTGCTGGTCCAGGCTGCTCTGGGCATCCCTGTGAGCAGCTGAAACCAGGACAGGAGGGTTTTAGCCCCCTGCCAGGCAGCAAAGCATGGCATGCATTGGCATACCTGCTGCACAGCATCCCCACGTTCATTTCTGTGCTCCTCCTCAAACAACCCGCTTAGGCTGATATTTGCTTTCCCATTATGTTTGTTATGCCTTTGGGAGACATGCAGAAGAGCTAAATGATTTCAGCAGCTTTGCTCTTTCAGCCCCATAAATAATGAATTCATCAGGGTGAGAAAACACATGCCCAGACACAAACACATGCAGAGCCCTGCAGAGGAAAGGGAATAAAGACAGAAGCTTGAGATCCAAATGCAGAGCCCTGTGGCAGTGAACTGGGAACTGCTTTTTGGAGTGAGAAGGTGTCAGGGGGTGGGTATGGAGTTAATTGCCTCAAGAAGAGGCTAAATGCAATTAGGAGTGCAAGTGAGTGCTACCTGAGGTTGGAAGTGGTAAGTTGTTACCTGCTTGGCTTTTGGAGAGGGCTGTTAGTTTGAAGGAGATGTTTGTATTATCTGTAAGTCCTGTGTTCAAGCATCAGATGAAATAATTTGGTTGTGGCTGGCACCCTTCAACATGACAATGGGTACAAATACATTGTGAACCTGCTGGACAGCCTCAGCTTGATGGGGTAGGATAGTGGGGTTTCAAAGAAGCTTCATTTCTGGAAGTTTTGTAAAAGTAAATAAAAAAATAAAGGGAACCTCCCAAATCCCACACTGCTCCTGCTGAGAGTACTTGCAGAGATGGTGTGTGTGCTACTAGACACCAGAGAATCCACCCCTCCCTCCTCTCTGCTGGGCCAGTTGTGAACTTCTGGGGTTTGCAAGGGCTCTTTCCTTGCTGATTCTTTGAGTGCCCTTTCCAGGAGAGATACTGTGCAGCGGGAGGTGTGAGCCTGGCTGGCGTGGGGAGCCCAGCAGCCCAAAAACCAGGTGTCTTCAAAGCTGGGCTTTACCAGGAAGGTAAATGAGATGTGAGAGGTTCACCTGGGGAACCTTAGCAATGTTCTGTTGGCTGGAAATCTTTGTGTTAACTCTGGTAAATTCTTTTCTGGAAAAATTGCAAAGAAAAATACACTGGTTTGCAGTTAGTCCTTCAAACTTGAGTGCTCCTGGACAGCCAGGGGAGCACATAGGCAACTCTTGAGTTTAGGAAATGCTGGGACTTGAGTTCTCTTATCCATCTTAGCTTGATTTGCACTGATAAGAACTAGGGCATTTTCATAAAATTTGGTCCTCTGCCTATAGCCATACTAAAAAGTTTTACAGGTCAGCTGCCAAGATTAGGTTATCTTTTGTGGAATTGAAAATTTGTTTGGGGAAGTCTGGACAATTCCATTTGGAGGCACTTCACTTCTCAGCAGGTGATGAGAAGGGGAAAAATTTGTGTGCACAGCCTGGAGATACTGAATTTCTGATCTTAACTGGTGCTTGGAGTTCTTACCTTGGTATCAAAACCATAACTACTTGACTATTGCATAAATAACCTTCCAATATGCATGCCCTGATTTATTTTTTTCCCCTGGACACTCTGACAACTCTTATGACCTCTCTTGACCTGCTGTATTTTTCTCCTTGATCTCTGAAGCAAGTGATGTCTACAAGATTGTGCTGTCTGAGCTCCTTCCTTCTCCCCACAGATTTTGAACATCATTAACTTGTCTTACCCACCTTGACTGCGGGTGAACACTGTGTCACTGTGGGTTTTGTGAACCCAGCTGGCCAGGCTGAGCAGAGGCCTCTTGGTGCTTTCAGAGGTTCACCCTAGAGCTGACAAATTAAAGTGGAGGCGAAGGGAAAGAAGGAGGCATTAGTAATTCCTGAGTTCAGGAGAAGTTCAGCAACTGTCACTTTCCTTCTCATCCCCCTTTATGTATTTAGTTGTAATGATGAAAGTTCAAGTATGAATGCAATTACAAGATGATGTTGCAGATTATCATCCCTAGGAGTGCTACAATCACCACAGGCTGAAATAATATAAGGAGAAACATAATAGCAAAAAGAGAGGAGTGAGCAAAAAAGAAAATAAGTTTTTAGCTGAGTTTTGGAAGGCAACAGAGCTAATGAGTTGGAGCTCATCTAGATGGCAACAGCAGGCGTTACTTTTCCTAACAAGAGGTGATGCATGTCTGGAAAATAAAAGTGAATAAAAAAGTTGCCTGATTATTCATATGAGGGTGAAAAGGGCTAAGAGTAGACTGAAACAACTAAGGTATCATGGATTTGCATATATTTCATTTTATTCAGAGTGACTGATACTGTGCAGTTCATAAAAGCAGGCTGCTATATCTGTGTAATCTCTAGCTGTCTTTATTTTTAAAATAGTATTTGGGTTGAGCAGTTTTGTTCCTGTTGCTCCAACAGAGTGGCCACAGAAGGAGAACAAAGGTGGCAGCAGAGGGTTTTTCCCAGCCTGGAGACCAGCACCAGGATGTGCCAGGCTTTTGGACCACTGGTGTGCCAACCCTGACCCTATGCCCTTCTGGAAGATAGGGCCATAGCATCAAACCAGAGGCATGTGCATTTTACAGGCTCATTTATCCTCTGCCCTGTCCTGTCAAACCCAGAGCACAAAGTCCCTTGGGGTGGCTGCAGCCTTTTGCAGCTCCTTTCCTTTTTGTTTTTTTGTGTGAATCCTGGTGAAGCAGGCTGACAGAGCCAGGAGCTGTTTAATTAGTGGGAGCAGTCCCTGTGTTTGCATGGGGCAGTTGTTAGCAAGGCTGCTCCAGGCTGAGCTCACCAGGCTCTGCCCTTGCGCTGTGCCAGGCGGAGCCGTCGGTGAAAATGGCACAGGTGGGCTGCTTAGTGAGATGGAAAATAATCAGGAGAGCATTAGTTTTAGGTTGAAATAAATGGATTGTCCAGCTGTAGCTGCTGTAGAGAGGAAGCTGAATGTTAATTAGATGTCACCAGTAATTATGGTGATTATGTATTTTTTTGAGGGGCTGTTGGGAATAGTTCAATTCACTTCCACAGGGTAATGTGAACGACATTTCTGATCAGTTTAAGGAAGGGAGAAAGTACTTTTTTTATTTTGTTGGGGTTTTTTTTAACAGTGACAATTGCAGTAAAACGAAGCTACTGGAGAGTGCAAAAAAATGTAAGTTGTTTGATGTAAATGCTCAGAAAAAATGATTGTTCATTGAAGTAAGAGAAAATGTTTTGTGTTTGCTGCAAGAAATACATCCTACTTTTCTACAGAGAAAAATTAGACCCTGGCAGACATGGGACATAAACCTGTTTTCCATCACATGGTGCATTTTCTTAACTGTGAGACAAGCAGACCTCTTGAAAATAACTCTGAATTTATTTTGCTGGCTTTCAGGCCTGTTTGATGCTTCTCTCTCCTTCTTGCACAGATAAAGGTGATGCCAGTAAAATTAATTGAAACAGTGATTTTGTAAGGGACTATTACTTATATTACTTGCCAAGGGCCAATTTTAATATTTAGATCAGAAAACTAATTTTACAGGCTTGTCCATGCATGGGGCCTCTCTGAAACATTTGCTCCATACATATTTATGTAGGCATTGTGATAAATCAAGTGCCCACATGCGAATCTGTTCAGCAATATCTGTTGTGCTCTATATTCAGTTTTTCTTTCAGTTTTTTCTTTCAGTTGTAGATCAAGCCTCTCGCTTATGCCCATTACTTGAGACATGAACACATTAACATGCCACCCACTGTGTCTGATAACCTAACTAACACCTGTGATCTCAGACAGCCTCAGCTCAAATTCACTCTTAGCATTATTTGTCAAGATTATTTGTAGACTAGATTTGCATGAATTGCCAACAAGCATGTACTGAACACCCAGACTTTTGTGGAATACTTTAATGGAAATGACTGGTGTGTGAGAAGGTTGTCTTCCATGTAAACCAAGTGCTGCTCTTTGGCGGGGTTCTCATTTCAAGAAATAATAATAAATACTTGAATCTTACACACACAAGATGTGCAAAAGCCCAAGGACAGTGAGCTGCTTTGCACAGAAAGCCTCTGCTGGTTGGACAAGGACAGTCTTCTGCGATCCACAGGGAAGGTCAGCCTAAAGCACTTGTGTGGCTGCCTAACGTGAAACCTGAAAAATGCACCATTCACCTTCATTCACAGGGGAAATACAGTGCCTCAGCCCCTGACCTTCCTGAAGCTTGGAAGAGCCTTGCTGCTGGTGATTCAGGTAAGACATTGCTGAATTGGTGTTTGCATTGGGCATGTTACTTTCTGTTAGGGGCATGACTGAGTTTTCTGAGCGTCGGGACAATACAAGATACCCTGATGACACGCAGTAGTCAACATGTCTCAGACAGAACTGAGGATGTCCCCAGCACAGCATCACACTTGCACTTTTGGGGACATCAGTTGGAGAGGTGTAACCTTTCACCACATGGCCCAACCTTTGCT
This sequence comes from Dicaeum eximium, assembly GCA_013396995.1. Lineage (NCBI taxonomy): Eukaryota > Metazoa > Chordata > Aves > Passeriformes > Dicaeidae > Dicaeum > Dicaeum eximium. The sequence goes on from VWZP01005527.1 coordinate 767,160, forward strand.
TTCCTTCAGCTTTGGTCTCCGTGTGGAGTTTCTTCAGTGGTCCCTGATTATGTGACCAGGGACCACCCATTTCTTTGGGTGTGACTAGAAGTCCATCCATTACAGAGCCAAGTGCAAGTGTCCTGCAGCTTGAGATGGGCACATACAGACGTCTCCTCTCCCTGTATGCTGGCACGGGGCAGGTCTGTGGCATGGTGTGCCCTTCTCAGAAGCAGCTGGGTTTTGTTCCCATAATGGATGCAGTTCTGTAGGGGGGAGGGATTTGCACATCCCATGGAGCTGGAGCAGTGGGTGGGTTGATTGCTGGAGCAGCAGGGTTCCCCACATTTGGGAACAAGCCTTGGGCTAACAGCTGGCTGAAAGCTTTTGGTGGGTTGGATGCATCTGGGAGCATATGATTTGCCAAGGGGAAGGCTCCTGTCTCCACTGCAAAGACAACAGCCTGTGCTTTCCTTAATTACTTCCATCTAGGAAAGTTGATGGCTTCTTTGGTTGAGCTATGTTTAATAAAAAATAGGTAGCAAGATGAATGCTTTGCTCTTGCACCTAAAATCCAGTGATAATTAGAACTTATGGAAGCCATAATGTACTTACTTTTCATTTTTCCCTGACAAATGAATCAATTGAAATACATTTTCATCCTTTTATCCATAGTACTTTAATTCGGGGATTACAGACCCTGCACACATTTTCTTGCATGCTTGGGTCACTGTGCAAATGGGAAAGTTGGGCTGGCCTTGATTTACCCTCTGCTTACACAGCCTGTGCTCTCCTCTTCCAGATTCATCCTGAAGGATCTACTGCTGTTTGATGGGAATTCATCAAAACACAGTGTCACTTCACAAGGAGTGTAGGACAGCCTGGAACTCTCATTCCTCTTCTTTGAGGATGAAGAGTTGACAATTTTAAATGGACACATCACAAGCAGTGTAGTCAAGATGGAGGAAGTCTTTTGATGGAGGAAGATTGGGAGCTCTGGCAGGTTCTGAATCTTTGAAGAATCAGACCCCAAGGATGTTGATCTTGATATTAAGGCCTGTGTTTATAAGAGTGATTGCTTTGCCATGTTCTCCTTGAGGACCTGGCTGAGCGTCCAAAGAGGGGACATACATTGTCACCTCCACTGAGGCAGGCTGGCTCATGCCACCAGATCTGTTTTGTTGCCATGAGCTCCTCTGTGTGCTGTGCCACCACCAACACTTGTAGGAACAATAGGAGATTTTGCTGCTCCTGTACCTGGCAGCCTCAGTTTTCCTTGCTTGTCCTTTACTCTGCTCCTGTACTTGGACACAGCAATAGTCCTCAGTCATGCTGGTGGGTTTGCTTCAGCCGTGATGTGTTGGTGCCTCCCTCCTCTGTCCTCACTAAGCCGGGCACAGCTGAGGCTGTGGGCTCTGTGTGCTGGCAGGGAGGTGTCAGCTCACTGACAGTGCCACCACTAGGGTGACTTTGGCCATAACACAGTTTCTCTGTGTCTTTGCAGCTTTCTGAGTAGGGAGGTCTGTCAGCCTGGGGGTGCATTTGCACAAACACCATGAGTGAGAAATCTAACACTGTGATGGGCCATGTTTATTTTAAATCTCAGGGCTGCTGAGAGCTCTGTCAGCCAAGGCACTCCCCCAACCCTTGGGAGCACCAGGGCTTTCCAGGCTGGACGTGGTGGGAGCTCTCCTGGTTTGCCTGGAAGCACCATGGTACTGCTTGGCAGCCCAAGAAATTGCAAAAATTATTTTTCTATCACCTTGTCTTAAAGTGAAGCAAGTTTAGTGATGGAGGGGAGAACAGAGTAATGTAGCTCAGGGAAGAGTTGTCTTCCCAGAGAGCTCTCACAGTGCACATGAGGGATTTTTAACCCTGATGTCCCTCTGGACTTCTGGTCATGGTATCTCAGACTTGCATGAGAAGCAGTAGTTATCTGTGTGGCTGCAGAGCATTGTGCTGGGGTTGGTGCAGCCTTGCTGTGGGGTGGGAGAAAGGGTGAGCACTATTTTTTTTTTTACACATGTTTAAACTGGTGCTCTGTTTCTCTCCTGTTTTGATGGACACTGCTGTTGTCCATCCCAAGGATGGCTCCAGGAGCAGGCTGAGTGAAGGCTGGGATGGTGTACCCCCTGTCTCTGGCTGTAGTAGGCAGGATGGTTCTCTCAGGAGGAAAAACACCTCAGATGAACCAACCTCCCATCATTCCCACAGGGACTTGGTGGTGCAGTGAGTGTGCTGATGTGCTCTGTGCTCTTGTCTGTGTGTGTCAGTCCCGGCACAGGGAGGGCTCTTCCAGGCAAGAGAGATTACTTTGGAGCTGGTCCAGATGCATGCAGAGTCTGGGCACTGGGTCCCTCCTGGCATGGGCACCTTCCTCTGGGACACCACTTGGGGAAATGTGTTATTTCCCATCTTTTCCTTGCCAGCTCTCAGCAGTTTCTGTGTGTGCCCACCAGAGAGCAACCCCAGCACAAGGTTGTTGTCTCCAGAGAGACAGATTGTAGGGCTGAGTGTGAGGTCAAATCTGTCTTCCCTCACCCCTTCCAGTCCTATCACCTCATCCCAAACCTGAGCTGAACTGTGAGTTTAGGCACTCTATGTCCTGGGCAAGAGGAGTATCCACAGGGAAGGAAGGACATGGTGGAGGAGAGAGGCAGGAGACCCTGGCTATGTCTTCTACAGCAAACCCAGTGCCATCTCCAGGAAAGGACCATGCCATGAATTAACAAGGGACATCAATCCAGGATGTACAGGAGACAAGTAAGGTTTCAGAGTTTAACTATTTGGATAGCTGAAAATCTGGTGCTTTTTGCAATTTCCTATAAGTGCATAGATATATTGTACTCATCTTGGAGAAGTACAGGATCATTTAGTCTGGAAAAGACCTTAAGAGCCTGGAGCCCAACAGACATCTCAGTGGGTATCTTCGATGCTTGAACAGTAGCTGGGGTGTCTTGGTGGGTTTTTTATGTGAGACTGTGTCCCGGTGTTTAGGGAAGGAGCAAACCCATGTTTTTCATGTATCCTCAGGCTGTGAGTGTCACCTCAACCTCAGGGCTGGCAAAAAGTCCCAGGCTAGGCAGTCACAGCTGGGCTTGGAGGTGGGGTTCATCTCTGCAACATTAAATACCTTAATTGAGCTGCCTGAGTCAGGAGGGAGAGATGGGCAGGATTGGCCTTTCCTGAGATAGACACAGTGCAGGGGACTGAATCTCCTGCTGGAAGGACCTGTCCCTCCCCTCTGTGCTTCCTTTGAGCTGTAGGAGCAGCATTCACAGGCCAGTGGTGAGTGCCAAGGTCTGTGGCACTGCTGAGCTGCAGCCCCAGTGCCTGCAGAAATGGGCTTTGAAAGAAAGCTGAGGGAGGAAACAACTCCTTGCTATTTTTAGCCTTGCACCAGCCCCCGGGGATTTCGATTGACAGGATTAGTTATGAAGCCAATATTATGAGTTTAACTATGAGTGAAATAACACAACTTCTGTGGGAAGCAGAGTAAAAGAGGCAATTATACAGTAGTTTAATAACAGCGCGCTGCTGGCTGGGTAGCTGAAAACTTACAGTTGACAGTAATTAGATTTTTCCATTCTTCCTGTTAAATAGCTATAAAAATTACAACAGAAAATAATCCAATTCTCTTTTATTTCGTGCTGTTTTCATCATCCAGTCGGTATCCATTTGGCCTTCTGATTGTTCTTTATATGGTTTTAGTATCTGGTATTTAAGACATGCAGAAATTGGACAATGTTAAAAAAAATGCAGAAAGCACTAGGAATGAGGGAATGGCAGTAACACTCTTCTGAGCATGAGCAATCCAGGGGATGCATGGACAGTGAGGGCTTTCCAAATTGACTAACTGAATAACAGTTGAACTTCTAACCACAGGAATTATTCCAAATAATTTAAAATTACAGTAAAAAATGAATTGTTAGGAATTAAATCCCCATTTACCTGTCTGTTACTATAATGTGCCAGATAAGCAGGAGGGATGGAGGTGCTATGGCACATCAGTCTGCACTGGTTGCTTGCTGCCCTCATCTCCCTGCTGGGATGGGAGTCCATGCTGTCATGTGATTCTGGGCTTCACTCCCACCTTGGGCTCCATGCTGGGGTGGCAGTGTGAGTACTGGGGGTGTTTGTTGGCTGGCAAAGAGCTGGGCTTGGACAAAAATCTGTGAAGTCCCTCAGATTTGCAGGGCATCTTCTTCTTCCCAGTCTTTGCTGCTCTTCCAGAGCCCTGCAGTGCTGGGGCTGTACAGGCATCTCATGTCCCTGTTGTTCACATCCCAAGTGAGGCTTCCTTGTCTGCTGCCCTCCTTTCAAGTACTATCCTTTTTTTTTTTTTTTTTTTCTCTGTGTCTAGACAGCAGTAAGTTTTCTCTTATGGCATAAAAACGTGAATTACTTTAGAAATACACAGTCGCTAAACTTGCAGGGTGAAACTTAATGAGCCAACAAATGTATAGCATTTGGCTGCTTATGATCATAGCTTGAAAGTGCAGCACAGCACAAAGGGAAGAACTCTCAGGTTTGCTTTCACCATTGAAAGCTCAGAATGGGATATTTACTTGGAGATTAAAAGTATTCTTCCTTTTGCTGTTCTTTACCTTGTAATGTAAAAGATCCACGTATGATAAATGGTATCCTGGTTGTGATGTTGTGCAGGGAATTTAATGTGAGGTGGTGTTTTGCAGCTCTGGTGCCTGGTGGGATCTCTGACATGTAATAAATACGTTCTGTGGCAGCACACCCGACCTCACAGCACAGCATCTCTCTGATTTTATTGCTTTTACTCTGTCATGGCAGGAGTATCACCGTTCAAGTTCGCACATGTGTTTCAGTTTTAAAGCACTGTGGAGGTGCCCAGAGCTGATAGCAGGGCAGAGGCCACCTCCAGGTTTGCCTCTACCCCATTTGGTTCTACTAGTCAAAGAAATGCGCCGTGCTTTTGGCAGATGCAAATGCTCCAGATGGTACCGGGAAAAGTGCAAATGAAAGATTTGATTTCGGCCCTTCCTCACTTTAATAACATCCTGTTTATCTCTCTGGTAGAGGCTTTTTTTTTTAGGGGTTTTTAAAAATCTATCCCCTCTCTTTTTTTTTTTTTTAATACCCCTACCCCTGTGTCACTGGGAGTTATTCTGCTGGTTGTTGCAGTCTGCCATCCAAAGTGGGTACCTGCCAGCATGTTTTTCTGTTACTAGTCTTTAAAAAGTGGATATAATCCATTAATCACAGTGTCTGACTTTCTGCATTGGGGCCTGTTGCCAGGTTTGAACCAGGTGGACAAGGCAGAGAGTAGTCCGTGGGGTCTTGACACCTGGACATGTGCTGGTGAAGTGCAGACTTTTAGTGTGTGCTGAAACAAATACTCCTTCATGTTCTGGGTTCCTACTGGCCTTTGTGTGAGGGACAAGGGCAGCTCAAAACAGCTGGGCTGCTCTTGGGCTGTTTCTGCTGCATCCATAGGCATCATTGTTCTGCAAAGGTCTGGTGGAAGAGCAAGAGGCTGGAAGGAGTCACCCTCTGGGGCTGGTCCAACCCGTGGGCCACTACCTGGACCTAATTTTGGCTTAGGGGGATGAGGGAGAGGAGAGCTGTCATCTCCCCCCTCAGTTCCATCTGGAATGGCATGTGTGCTCCTGGGCGTGTGCTGTGCTGATGCTCACACAGTGCCCGAGTCACCACCCTGTATTAGCTTATTCCAGCACATTTCCTTGCTACAAAATTAGGTCCATTTTGCAAACTGCTGCTGCACTAGTAATTGAATTGAAGGGATATTTTTTGTTAGTTTTCTTTCTCTTCTCCCCCTGCCTTTTTTTTCACTGGAGTAAATCAGGAATAAGTCAACAGAATCAAGCCCTTAGTGCTTTCAGCAACATGCTCATTTAAATTGGATGCAAGAGGGTGTCTGTGTTTACATTTGGCCTGCCAAGAATCTCTGTTTCAGAAACTGGCTTACATAATATGTCAAAATTGGTTTACTCATTAGCATTTCAAACTGCGTGAAACAAGCCGCAGATTGATAAACTCGCAGCAATATTTGCATCCGGATCTGAGTGGCACAGGGGGAGGGGAAGTTCATTAGGAAACGTTCCATTTCCACAAGAAAAACAAATGGTTTCCAGTTATAGATTTCAGACTTAGTTAATTTTCTGTCTTCCCAAATTTAAATAAAGATTCAGAGGGAAATGTGAAAATCTCTGTTGGCTAACAGGCAGCCTATCTTAATATTCCCTGTACTGGTGGGTTGTTTACAGCAGCAGCTCAGGGTAGGCTGACTGTCCTCTCCCAGCTGGGGCTTCAGCCCCTCTGCCAGACTCCAGCCATCTTGGACACCACTGCTGCCTTGATTGATGCTTTCTCTTCAGCACAGGTGGGATGGACACTTTAATATTATTAATTAACTTTTCCAAATGTGGAGTGGCCATCAATGCAGTAGCATGGTCAAAAGGGCCTTTGGTGGTGCTGCCTGTTCCTGGCTTTACCTGGGCACAGCAAGGGTGCAATCCAGCCTTGGGCAGAGTTGAGGATTTCTGATGTGGAAAAGCTCCAGTTCAGGTGCTCCATGACTAGACTGATGAAACTCCATCTCCACAGTGCAGCGTCTGTAAGTCTCTTTAGAGGTGTCTGTAAATTTGCACACACACACAGGAGCAGGCAGGATCAGGGGTTCTGGGGTAATGTGAACAGGCACATTAAGAATAAAGCAATGGAGCAATGAGAGGGTGTAAGGGTAGTTAGTGCCTTTGGGCTTCTGCTGTGTGGGTGTTGGATACTCCGTGGTGGGTTGGGGCATTAGGGGGTGAGACAGCAAAGAGTGGTGGGGAGCCAGATATTAGGAAAGATTTCTTCACTGAAGGCTGAAGGCTTTCAGGCTGCCCATAGAGGTGGTGGAACCTCTGTCCCTGGAAGTGTTCAAACAATGTGTGTGTGCTGCTTAGGGATGTGGTTTAGTGGTGGACTTGGCAGTGCTGCATTAAGTTGCCCTCAGTGATCTCAGGGGTCTTTTCCAACTTTTGTAGTTCTGAGCTGTCCTCGTGCAGATGCCTCCCCTGAGTCCTGCTGTATCTGGGGACAAGTCTCTCCCCAGGCTGCTGCCTGTCCTGTTGCTGGTGTCACTGCATCCATTTCAACAACACTGGCCATGAACCTTGCACAAGGTTGATGCAAATCTGTTAGATGTATACTGCTTTTCAGCAGTACCTAAAGTAGTTTGGGGCATAAATCCCAGTAAGTTTTTTAGTTTGCTTTTAAACTTCCAACTCAAAAATCAGATGTAAAAAGCTCTGATACAGCACAGAGACATGGCATAGCAGTACTGGTGTTGGCAGCAGCTCTTCTTATGCCTGGTGATGCTGAGTGCCCCATCCAGTGTTTCAGATTAATTTTTGAAAAGGAATCTAATAAAGCTGGGGAAAGGACCAGGCTGTAGTGCTGCAGGGTCTGCTGCAACCTGACAAGTGTTTTGCCTTGTCAGCAAACACTGGCTGCTGCATTCACTTTCATCAGTGTTAGAACTAATCCACAGCATTCATGGTGTGTTACCAGTTAGGGAAAAAAAGCAGCCCTTGGTTTCTGTACCCTGTGGAGTCTGTGTTTGGAGGAAGTGTGTGATAGGACAGGTCCTTGTCTGCTGCAACCCATTGTGCTCTGGCTACAGCTACATCCCTACATCCCACACATGTGCCAAGGTGCACCCATATATTAGAGGGCTGAGAGATGGCAGCTCTCAGCTCAGCAAAACTCTTTTAATGTATGCTTTTCAAAGTTTTCAGAAGACTTTAGTGAGTTTGAGTAAGCAGTTGTTAGCTGTGGGAAGGGAAAATAAATTTTCTCGCTGGAAAATGAAATGAGAGGTGTTTGCATTTCACTTACTCTCACACCTTGCAGCAAGAGGCTGCTCACCATGAGATACAGCGCATTTGAGTGCCAGCTGGAGAACTGAATGCAGTGAAGGCCAGGAGCAGTGAGATGGATCAGCTGGGGAGCTGAGGCAAGCTGAGTATCCTCCTGCCATCCTCCACCAATGTGCACCCACAGGCTGGAGAAGAGCTCCCAGGCTGTGGGAGAGCCAGCATCACTCTTAGTGCTGATGCAGTGGGTGGTAAGTTTTGTGTGGTCCTTGGTCACCTTTGACCACGTGGAGTGTGAACGTGACTGCAGAGTGCAGCTCCTGCCTGCACTTACAAGGCATCAAAGGGCTGCTCACAGTGCAGGGGGAGGCAAATGCTGCCCAGCTCTGCAAACCAGAGTTGCTGTGGTGTTTAATCTTCGTGGCTGGGGCTCAGGCAGTGTGCAGGTAGCTGGTGAATGTTTTTGTGGATGTTAAAATGCACCACACAGCAGAGCAGTGCTTCAGCCTGAAGAACTCTCTGAGTATCACAGCATCTCCTCATTACAGCATCCACCAGCATCAGGCTGTATCTGCTGGAAAGGCAGGGCCACATCGACAGCAGTGACATCTGTCAGCCTGGCTGTGCAGCTCCTGCTTGTGAGAAAGGGGCCTGGAGTACTGTGCTCATAAAGGGTTGTCAGAGCCTCCCCTGTGCCTGGATTGTGCTAGAAATGCCAGCCCCCAACAGATAAACTCTATTATCAGATGAATTCAGCCTCCTTGCTTTTTTGTCTTCAGGATTCTCCCTGTGAATTCCAGCATTTACTGTAAATCCCAAGCTGCTGGGGAAAAGCAATTGTGCTCCAATTTTGCAATGCAGAGAACTGTTCTCACCCCACAGGTATATCTGTATACCAGCATGTAACTTCTGTCTCCTAATAAAAGGGAAATTTGCCTTATGTCACATGTATTTGTAAATGTTTGATGCTGCGGGTAGAAAAGAGGGTAAAACAGTGATCAGCTCAGCACTGATCAATAAACAGCACTGTATGGTTTAGTCTTGGTTACACCAGGTGATGTTGGGGCACGGGTAAGCGCAGAGCAGACAGCTTTCCAAGAGGGATCCACGGGTCTGTTCCTGCTCTTAACGTGCTGATGTCCTGAATGCAGAGCAAAGATGTGGGACTGGCCTGAAACCCCTCTTGTGAGGAAGTTCACTGTAACAAGGTGTGGGGTTTGTGTCTGTGTGTAGCTGCTGGGGGGAGCAAATGTGGCACCTTCCCAGAGGAGTGGTGTTTGGCTGCCACTGATGTGTCCAGCTCACAAACAGGTGTCTGAGCTCATCCCCTGATACATCCTCCTCCTCCCAACACACATGTTGTGAGGTTTTGTTTGGGTGGGTTAATAGCACAAAAATTTTCCCTCTTGGTGCAAGGCAACCCATGGATTTCCCACTGGTTTTCTCTGATACACAAAAAGGGACAAAAGCTCAAATTCCAGGAGGACGTTTTGGAGATCTGGTCCTGTGCAAGCACAGGGTGAGCTCAGTACACATGGAGACCTGAGAAGTCTTTTCCCCTTTCTGCATGGGCTCCTTGCTGCAGCTGCAGGGCAGCTGTCTGAGGTGCAGTGAAAGGCATCTCAAAATGTAACAGAGTCCAAACAGCCCCCAAACCCCACAATGAAGAAGCACTGCTCCAATGATAGTTTGGAGGATCTTCAAGCTTTTTTCAACTTTAGCCCAAAATTGTGAGCTGATTCTTTTCTATGGAGCACACACGGGGCCAAAGCGATGCTGCATTAGCAGTGGGTGGGAAGGGGCTGCATCTCCCAGCCCACCGTGGTGGTACCTGCACCACAACAAAGCAATCAGCCCCTCGCCGAGGGAAAACGGCTTCTCCACTCAGGCTCTGTGTAGTCAGTGTCTAATAATATGAGCATTTTGCCATCCCTCTGCAAACAAGTCTGAGGCTGCTGCCTGATTGGTATATCATCTCACTTTCTCTCAGCATTGATTTTCTTGCTCTCCTTATTTGCTTCATAAAAAGCGAGGCAAGGAGCTGATGCTCGCTTGCTCCCTCTCCCTCCCTCCCTCCCTCCCTCTCTTTCTCTCTCTCTCTCTCTCTCTCCCTCTCCCTCCTGTGAGAAGCTTTTGGGAGCCTTTATTTTTAGTATGAGACAAACCTTGCTTTATTTCAGGAGACGCAAGTTGGATTATAAATCCTTTTGTAAATGTGTATGGTGATATTTGCTCCGGTAAGTTATATGCATCTCTATTTATTTGTGTAACTGTAGTGGCTGGGGGAGAAGTGGGGTATTTCAGGAATCGTGAAGCCCACAAAATTGTGTTTAGGCTTGGTTTCTTTGTAGTCTCATGCTGAGCCAAACTGTTCTGTGATTTTTAGATACATTGAAATATTTTCAGTTTGTATTTGGCTTTGCCGAGAGGGATGCCTGCTTTGAAAACTTGTTTTGCACTTAATTTTACTGCAGAAACATGGACAGTGATGATAAAGGGAAAAGAAATTCTTATTTATTGTGTTCATTCTGGCATTTTAAATCAAAGGTGCCTTTAAAATAATGCTGCAATACTTGATAGAAAAAAAAATCAGTAAGAGCTATTTAATATTGATTAAGCTGAAGTATGAAATCTAACTGCCTATTACCTTAGATCAATCTGAAGTATGACAGCTTGGCAGCAACATGCTCCTCATCAAAATATGTTAATGAAATAAAGAAAATATTTAATTAAGAAAATAGCTTGCTTTTCAGAGTGTAACATCATTAGTACAGGTCAATAGACTGTTGCTCTGACTTTCTGCTCCCTGCCTTTGCTTTTACAGCTCAGCAGCCTCATTCCTCAGCCCTCTTGGTTAACTTGGAGACCTCCTTGTTACCTGTGAATAACAGCAAGGTGCAGTTATTTCTCTCTTCCCATCACAGCTCCTGGTAGAGCTTTCCAGGCAGCACAAGTCAGGGACTATAATAGTAGGCTGAGGAAAACAAGATGTATAGCTTTAGTACTTTCAGACTACCTAATACTTGAGTTTGCAGCATTATAGTGATTAATTTATCGACACTTTAATTCTGTCATACTTGAACCGTATCCATGGGAATCAATAGCTTTGGTGCTCCAGAAGTCTTTAAGAACTCCAGCTGTAGCACAAGTTGGAGCTGCTATGAGAACATGTTTGAGTATGTATCTGCTCAGAAAATCAACAGATTAAACCTCAAATAGTCTGCTACTCTCATGATACCAGGGTATGCTAATAGATATATAAAGTGTACTTTAATAAGATGTTAGAGCGCTGTAACTGAGTTTCTTAAAACCACAGGAGAAGGTAAGGATGTTGTGTAAGCCCAAGCTAAACTCTTCTAAAATCTGAGAGAAATTTCAGATTGCCAATAACTGCTTAGTCATTTTAAGCTGCTTTTGGACAGCTTTAATTGTCCATTCCCCCCTCCTCCCTTTTTTTTTTTTATGTAATAGTTCATGTGCCTTCTCACCTGCTTGAAGAGCAGCTGATGGGAATATTTGGTGGTGTGCCCCTCAGCAGTGGCTCAGAGGCTCTGCTGGGTCTGTGCCCTGGCTGGGCTGAGCTGATGCTGGAACACAACATCCCATAGGCAGCCAGGGCATTCCACAGGCCAGCCCATGTGCTTTGTTCCTGAAAATGTAGTTAATAAGCACTCAGTTCAGAGGCTTTCTGGTGTTTTTGTGATTGCTGTTTCATAAGGACCATATATATTTAGAGCAGCTGCATAGCTGGAATGCGTGCTTGGCACAGATAACATGGTACATAAAATGTGCCGTGTGCCACCATGTTAGAGAACAAGGTGCGTAACAATAATTGTCTTTTTCATAGTCCTTTAGCTCCTCAGGTGTGGAGGGTATGGGTGTCTGAGCAGTGCATATCTCACACAGTTTCTAAGCATAATGCTGCTTGCTTGAGGACAGCACTGGGCATTTCTAGCTTTGCTTAGCCCCAGTATCTAGCTCAGTGCAGTCCTTGAGGTGAGCAGGGCAATGGTCAGAGAACATGTTTGGGTGACCCAGGAGGGGAGGGCACTGAAACACACAGTTCCTGCTCCTACCCTGCAAAACTAAAGACCTGGATTTTCTGTGCCACATAACTCATCATAGCAGGGGTGCCAGACTGCCCTGAAGCCAGGTTGTGGTTTATTAAGGAAGGCAGTTGATCTCATCCTAATAGATTTGAAGCAGGAAAAGTGGCTTGAAATGGCCGGTTTGACTGCAGGCAGGGGCAAGTCTCATCCCTGTCCCTGAGGGCAGGTTGCCAGCAGCCAAGGGACTTAAGGCACAAAGGGAAAATGTGGTTAAGTATATTGCTGCACGACTTTCTCTTGGCAGAGGAGCTTTTGGCTGAGCAGAAATGATCCCGTCGGCCCTACATCTCTACAGGGTATGGCTGACACAAACGCAGGGGGACAGGCAAGCTTGCCCTGCTCATCATGTCATACATACAGAAATCTTCCATGTCCATGGGGTTTTGTCTCTGTCCTTTTGCCAATCCTCACGCTGCAACGTGTGGTGATCCTTCATCTCCAGCTACTTGGTGGTAGCAGGTTCGAGGCCAGCTGCTCCTTGGCCCAGTACCACCAACCACCCCTCAGCTCTCAGACCTTGGAGCAGCCCCCATCACCGCCCAGACGTGTGATACCCACTCTGCAAGATGACTTCAGGCTGATGTGCAGACTAGGTTTGGTGCAACTGCAGGGGCAGGTTCACAGCATGGTGCTTTGCAAGCCTTCAGACTGAAAATTTGAAATCTGTGCCAGTGGGATGGAGGCATCACTGTCCCCTGCTAGGAGGAGCATCAGGTTTTGAAGCATTATTTTATGGGTGTTTGGATCCCACGAGCTTCATTTCCTTTGAGACCTGTCCTCCTGGCTACTCCTCTAGCAGCTCAAACAATTCCTAGAGAAATTCCATAAACCCTTTAAAAAATTGATTTCTTAAATATCTGTCTCCTTCTGGATGTCTGATACTCTTTTTTTAGCCAAGTCCTTGGATACAATGAGTACTTTCCTCACCGCTGTTGATCCTGGTCAGATCAATAGAAACTCTACAGGGGGAAGGGTAGTTGTATTAATATTGGGTAGTGCTGGTGATTGCAGGTGGTACTTTATTCTTCATGTTACCCTTGATTAAGAGTTCGTGTAGAATTAGACAACCATTTTTTCCCAGCAAATTTTTCTGTGAACATAGATGACATAGATGACATAGATGACATAGATGGTAGATGACAACCTAACCTGGAGTTTAGTTTTTCCTGATTTTGCTTGTGGGCTCTCTTTCCCTCAGCAAGCTGAGCACAAGTAGTTTCAAACATTGTGAATTTGACTCGTTTGTGCATGGTGGGCTGGACACTCAGCCCATCTGGTCTGAGCTGAACTGGGGTCTCCGTGTCCCTCCTGAGCTGGAGGTACCACTGTGGGATGCAGGCATTTGGGAGCTGTGCCATGGATTGGGAACAGGGAAGGGCCACATTTCTGTTCAGTGCATCCCTGCTCCTTCATCCAGAGCCAGTGCAGGCAGCCTGATGTGAGATGAAGAGATGAAGCTGCTGCCTGCCAGCGCTGCGGCATGTGCCTGTGCACAGGAGCAGGCTTGCTGGAGAGCCCAGGGGACACGGAGCTCCTTGCTGTGCGTGGGGTGGCACAGTGCCAGCCCTGAAGGAGCTGGAAGGGCCCATGGGTGTGTCTGGGCTGCAGGCGAGGTTGGGGCTGGGGACACACCCCCCTGGAGAACCGTGGAGCTTGCTCAACCTTTATTTCCTTCCGTGTCCAGTGCAGATGGAGGGTCTGGCTCTGCCGGTCCTTGGTTTGCAGATGTGACCAAAAGTTTGCAGAGAGCCCTTGCACCTGCAGTGAAACTCTTTGATAACTGAGCTCTCGGGCCAGAGACGTGACAGTACTGTGAAACTCTTCAGCAGTTCTCTCCTGTCATGTGCCACCTCTTATTTTGGAGGGGAAAAAAAAAAGGCAAGGAAAGAAAAGACATGCTAAGCCCATCTGTAGAGACAGAGGAAGAGACAGGTGATCAGCATGGGGTATCTGCAGTGCTGTGCCTTCCCTCTCCTCTTTTTTCCAGATTACTCTGTGTGTGTCAGGGCTGTCTGTCCATCTGTCCATGCACAGGCTGGGTGGGTGGGAGAGCCCTGTGCCACCTGAAGGCTGTGCAGTGGCTCATCTGTCACCAAAACTCCCCGGCGCTGTGGCAAAGCAAATATGCTGCAGCAGGCTGTAAAGCTGTAAACATATGGGCACTAACAACAGATTAAGTGAGTGATTTAGTCTAAGGGGCTTGGTAGATTACCATAAAATGTATCTTAATTAGAAAAGCAATCAAAGTTGCAGAGAGTCAATGAGGATGAAATGTCTCTGTTGGCAGCAGGGAGTGTTCTGTCCCCTGTACCAGGAGATGTGGTTGGCAATGGATGCAGCTCAGACCCACTTTGGGGGGTTTCCTGGGGTTTGCCCAGTTCAGCCCAGAGTGCAGGCTGCCTTCATGCTGAACTACTTGTTCTTTGACCGATGAGACCATCCTGTGAGCTGCTCAGAATGAGTCTGATGGAGGACTCAGGCTCCTTTAAAAGCATTAACAAACCAGAAACTGCTGAAGGCGAAGGAAGAGAGCATATGCACATTTTCCTTAAAACTCTGTACCAGTACCCAAAGATGCATCTAAGTGTTTGCCTTGTATAGTACAGCTAGTCCCAGATAAAGGATTGGGGCTTCTAAGTGCTACCATAGCACAAATAATTAATAAGTCTATCTCCCTCACTGTGTCCTTATCTTTTCAGTGAGCATGGCCATAATTCGATTTCACCTGATTCTAAGTTTATAGCATGTTCAATTGCTTTTTCCATTCTGCTTGTGTTTTCTCTGCTTCCTTATTTTAGTGGTCCTGGATTCATTCCACAGGCCAGAGTTTATAGATTAAAAAAAGCTGGATATTCATCTCCAGCAGTGCAGATGTAAAGATGGCAACAGCCAAAAACATATTGATGTATTATTGGTTTTGTACGAGTGTCTTTTTCTTTTCTGGGGTCTGGGAGGATTTGAAGTACATTGGGAAGTGGCACAGAAGATTTGCAGCAGCTGCTGGCAGCTGAGAGAAAGGGAAGGATGACTTGTGGTTGTCTCAGAATTAAATATATTGAACCATGAAGGAAATGGAGAACACTCAGACAAGATTTTTGAAAAGTTTTTTCTCTTTGTGTTTGGAAGCGGGTATGGGTACAGGTTTCATGGAGTGTGGATTAAGGGGTGTGAATAAAAAGGAGATAGGCAAGAGATGTGGAGCAGCAGAGGAACAGGAGGATGTAGGGGAGCAGGACAGCTTAACCTGTCCAGATGAAGTGTTTCAGAGCTAGTGAGATGAGGACAATATTGTCAGCATTTCCTAAATATGTTGTGTTTAGGTGTTGCATTTTGTGATTTAAGTATGGGAAGGAGAGCAATACCATCTCTGGGGCAGAGTATGAGATGAGTGGCAGAAAAAAAAGAGGAGAGGGAGGTTTTAATTTTAAAAATGTTTCTTGCTCAAAATGTTCCCTGTGAATTCCCAGAGCTCAGCAAAGCAAATGTTCATTTATAACCCATCATCTTAATTATTAAAAAATAAATTATTTTTACCATGTGGGCTGATATTTAGCCAGGAGCAAATTCTTATTCCAGCCTTTTGCACAGAGGTGGGTGTTGAGGTCAAAGCCAATGCCTGTGGATTTTTCCATCCACAACTGGTTAGAGATGAGGCAATGGGCCCCATGATTGGAGACAGAGCCAGGGCAGGTGTGTAGGACAGCAGGTGACAGGCAGCAGATGACACCAGATAGTTACACCGGAGCCTAGGGAGCTGAGAGGAAGCTACTAATGGCCTCTGATGAGCATGGGCGTGATAATAATGAGGTTAATGCCCTTTCATTCACCCAGAAACATCTTCAGGAATGTATAATCCCTGCTAGTCAATGGGCAGTCATTAGGTCATAAATAATATGCGTGTTTGAAGGACAAGAGCCTTTCCTGTAATAATCATTTTCCGTCAGTGCTGACCCGGGGAGGGTTTGTTTGCAGCCCCCTCCCCGTGCCACACTGCAGGGACCCAGCTGTCAGAGCATTTTCTGGTCAGAGCAGCGCTCCAGCCTCTCAGTTCCGCTGTGTGCATCTGTCACCAGAGCAGGAAAATTCTCCTCGAGAGCCCGGGTCCATGGAGTAGTGCTGGGAAAGGAGCTGGAGCTAATGGGAAGAACAAGGGCACAAATTAGGCGAGGAAGCAGTTCCAGGAGCCATCAGGGAGTGCTGCCGAGGACAGTGGTGCCTAGTGGTGATGCTGGAAGAGCTGGGAATGGGGTTGGCTCCCTGGCTGGCAGAGGTGCCTTGTCCCAGCCCCAGCCCAGGGCAGATGTTGTGCACACTGTGTACGACGTTGCCTTTGCAAGCTGGGTTTGTGGTCCCTGCCATCCAGTGCTGCAGGGTGCTGCAGCCTTGGTTGTGGTTGATACCCTATGCCTGTATCAGCCAGCTGGGCTTTACAGACATTAAGTTCAGGGGCACTTTCCCTTCACAGAGAGCTTCCATGTGTGCATATCACTCAGCCATAATGTAAATCCCTGTGATTATTAGAGGGCGTAAATCCTACTCAGTAATAACTTGGATCGTGCTCTGTATGCATTTGTATTACATTATGGGCCATTTTAAACCCAGATGCTTTCGAACCCACCAAGCAAAAGAGGGAATGAGCAGCCGTGCAACCTTTTTTGTTTTATAGTATTTACACTTGTTACACAATAAATCCCATATAGTCAGGCTGCAAAGTCTGCTCAAAACCTGTTGTTTTCTGGAGAGAGCAGAAACAGAGTTATATTTATGCATTAACCTGTTTGCTGTGTTGTTGCACATTACCTGTTAGTAAAATGAGAATTGACTTGACCTATTAGAAAAACTCTCTTGTACCTCACCATGGCTTTTCATGGTTTTGCCTAGGTGATCTCATGTGGTTGGTGCCAAAGCAGCTTATGAGACAAGAGGAAGGGGACACAGACTGGGAGTGGCTGGTCTCCAGGGCTCTGGGCACTTGTGATGCTCTGGTCACTGTAACAATGTGGATCCTGGTAGAGACTGCCATGGTTGGTTTTTTTGTTTTGCAGGAAGTCTAGGACTAGAATAGCTCTCAGGCCCAAAAAGGAGCATGTCTCTGCTGCAGTGACATATGTCACAGCATGAGTCATTCGGGGATTATATGTACAAATCTAAACATGTCTGTCCAACTTGTGATCCAATGTCCTTAAATGAAGAGGGCACAAAGAGGAAGCTGTGGTGGCTGCAGAGGAGGAGCCATAACTTCCAGGCTGTTCTACAGCCGGAGGGGAAAAGGGCTGCAGGTATGCCTGTGATACAGCCCAAATGAAGCCATGTACACCCAGGGATTACCCAGGTGCTCCTAAGCCTGTTTGCAGCACCTCTCGGTGTCTTTTGTTTCATGGAAGACACATCACCAATCTGTCAGTGTCCATGTGCTGAAAGCAATTTATACAACAAATTTAAAAAACCCTCAGGTCCATGTAAAGGCCTACCTCAAACCTTTGACTAATGGTTAGAGGTGCTGGGAGAGCTTGGCAGCTCTGCCCAGCTTGTGTAAGTACCTTTGCACTCCAGCAGCTTTTCACTGAGCCCAAGAAGAGATGCTGTATATGTGTCTCTATTTTCTGCCTGTTAACTCTTCCATGCATGCTGCCAACCTTAGCATTAGCTTTCTACTTTGTGGCTGACCCATTAAATACTGGATGAAACAGCTTGCATTACATTTTGAACTTAATAAATAGGAAAGGCATTACACAGATTCTGTCTGGCCATCTGGAGGAGCAGTGTTCTTTACCCCAACGAATGGCCATCTAATCCTCTCATATATAGTTGGGCTTTATTCTATTAAAATATAATGAGAAAAGACTACCATACCATTATTTGGTGGAGCTAAATGAGATTTTTAGAATTATCAATGGAAGATGAAGGAAAAAGATAAAGGTTTTCTTCAAAGCAAAAGAGAGAAAATTGTCTCCTTGGGATTAAAGTATTGTATAACCAAGTTATTATAAAATGATCTTTACTCACTAAAAATACCCCAATTTAATTTTCATAAATCTTTCCATTAAGAATCAAATCAAGTTGTTGGTTTTTTGGAGGTTTTTTTCATTTAAAAAAATGCTAATCATTAGATGAAGTGATGTGTTTCAAACAGAGGATGCTGTGGGGTTCCTGCCTGCTCTGGGCTCAAGTCTTTCCATTCAGCTGGTGGCATCAAGGGTTGCTCTTCGTGGGTGCTCCAAAATGCCAGACAGAGGTTTACTGCTGTAGATGATCTCATGAGGACCCCACAGCCCTGTGAGGAAGTAGTGGAGCAGATTGGTCTCCTCAGGTGGATGAAAGTGGCATATGTGGTTCTTCATGCCCAAACTTGGAGTTGTTCCCACATCCCTGGGGTTTTCACTTCACACAGACCAGGGCTGGGCAGGCACAGGAGCCTTCTTAGCAATGCTGCTGTTTATTTATAAGGTGGGGACACTAAATCCCAGCAATCAGTGAACTGTGGGTTAGGGTTTGTTTCTCAGCAGGAGCTGAATATATTTCAGCTTTCTCTCTGTATAGTTGATGAAAGAAAATGACTCCAGCTAGTTGTCACCCCCCCTAGAACTGCGTTGGCTGCAATGCTATCCACCTCCAATTCATCAACCAGTCAAGTTGATATAATTAGGAATCCCAAAGTCAATAATCTGATAATCTCCAGTGCACAAAGGCTTGTATGTAGGAGAAGTGATTCCAGGAAGTCTGCAGCTCAGATTCGTGCAGGAAAAATGCCAGATTTTAAAAAAGAAATAGGCAGAGACCCAGAGGAGAGAGTGCTTCCTAATCCTTCACTGGTGACATATTTTGGGCCATCAGTTCTGCAGTAAATGTTTCCCATACAGTCATTTAGTGCCTTTGAACCTTCCCTTTAGAGCCTTAATAATAATGTTCAATTACTGATTCTGCCCTATAAATGAATGATCTCAGTTGAACGAGACACTCTGCTGGGTGAGCAATGCCGGCTGCGGGGGGATGTCTCCAGAGCCCTCAGAGCAATGTGCTCCCCCCTCGCTCTTGGCCACAGTGGGAAATGTAAGGCAATGGAACATTTGGCAAAGGTTTTGCAGTCTCTCTGTTATGGTTGTATGGATAAAGGAAGGTCTCAGATCCAAAAATGATGCCAGAAAAATGGGTTTGCTTTTAAAACACTCTGAACATGTAAAATGACTAATAATAGTGCAGGCATTTTGAGTATTTCAGGTTGCTCTTTCAAAGTGTCAGGAGTTCCTCTTGGCTTTGCAGTGTTGGGGCAGGAGTAGGGGACTGGGGGGACCTCTTTGGGAAAGCATCCAGCAGGTTCATTCCTATTTTCCTTCCTTGGTGCCAAGAGGAAGCACTGGAGACCAAACCACACAGGGAACTGCGTTCCTCACAGCCTGTTTTTGGCCACCACAGCTCCAGGCAAGACTAACACTTTCTTTTTAAGATCTTGCTCTCCTGGAGGACCCACCAAAGAGCCCTCAGACAGAGTGAGTGCTCTCCTTTTCAGCAGGATAGTTTTGGAGTGCATCCCCAGCATGGCTTCATCCTGTCAGCCAGCAAGTTGCCACAAGCTGCTGCAAAGGGCAGGCGTGCTCCCAGAAAAAGCAAGTGGTTTATGTAGAAGTTTCATCAATTTTAAATGACAGGGTTGTCTTCAGACCAGGATGTTTCAGCTGCAACATGTACCACATAAGCCTTTTAAGTCACCTTGTCAGGAACTGTTCTGCCTTCTCCTGGTGTGCACAGCGAGCCTGTTGCTCAGCAGGCATTGAGGGGAATTGTTGCAAAGCCAAACAGGGAGAAGCCATAGGAAATCATCCTGTTTTTCCCTCCCACAGTGAGATGAGTGATGTCCAGGATCACATGCTGAGGCACTACCAACTGTCTAATTCCCAGCTGGGATTTGGGCTCCCTCAGGGCATCACACACCCCAAGCCCCTGGGTTGGGAAACAAAGGAACCAGCCTTGAGCCTGGGTAAATGAGAGCACCTGAATGCTGAATTACAGGATTCAGTGCCATTGCATTGCAACCTGGCATTGGAAGAAGGGAGGTGGTCCCATAAATCATAAGGTGAACCTTTCCCTGCCCTGTGCTGGTGTGGGAAGCAGTGTTGTGCTCTGCTGGGTATTACATTGCTATTTTTTTTCAAAGTGCTAAGGAACCAACTGATCTTTAAAACATGCTTGTCTGATTTGACAGTGAAGGCTGGTTTATTGTTGCACAGTACCATAATTAATATAATTTCTGTTGGTTAAGTTATACTGTGGGATTATACTTCTTAACAAAAATATACCTATAGTCCAGGCCAAGGCTGGGGGTCAAAGAGGGAATATCATCCTAACAAGATGTGGGAGTAGTGTTAATCACTTTACAGAAACTCATTGCCTTGTCAGCTTTGTGTCTGAGACCATGAGGAAGAAGGATGAACTTCCAGCTGGGCTAGACTGAACATGTGAGACGTGCATGGCTCCGGTCTGTGCTGAGAAGCACAAATAATGGTCCTTCCTCTCCCTCCCTTCGGTCTGTGGCCTCCTTGGGTGGGTTGGTAACTGCTTCCATAGCACACACTGAGCTCATGGGATGGTTGCTGTGTTATCCCACATGGAATGTGGACCGCTGATCCAGGCTGGGGACAGACATTTTCCATTTCCCTGCAAGGGTCTGGGCACGTGTGAAGGCACCAGCCTCCCCACTGTATAACAATGACCAGCAGTAGCTGGAGCTGCTGGAGGGATGGGGAGCACAGGAGAAAGGAGGGTTTGCCCTGCTCCCACTCCTGTGGGCAGGAGTAGCCTGGCACAGCCAGGGCAGCAAGGATTTGTTGCCTCAAGGGCACCACATTTCTCCCATTCCTGCTGCAGGGAAGCACAGGACTGGCTGTCAGGCCTGAGCCTTGGCAGGCAGCAGCCATGGGATAACCAGGGGTAGCTGCATGGGGAGATTCATCTCATGGGAAGGGAAGAAGCAGGATGTGTGCACACTGGCCTAGTGCTGAGTGGATTTATAGGCAAAGAGTAAATAGGAACATGGGGAAACACTTTCGCTTTCTCCATAAACTTTTCAATTTCAGAGCAGCCTGATTCAATAAAATTATCTCACAGATGGAGGTTTTACTGAGTCTGGCCCATAAAGCTCCCATTATGGGGTTTACAACTGCCATTTACACAAATCCTGCTATAATAAAATACAGTGGTGTTTACAGTATTCCTGAAATGGCCACAGAACTACTGTGTGCACAAAAAAACAGCTAGTAATTCTTGGCTTACTGCTCTGGGCACTCCTCTGACAACATAAAGCAGCACAACTTGGGGTGGGGAGAAGGGGAAATGCAGATGTAGGAGGAGAATTATGCTGCTACTTGGCCATGATACCCCACGGAAATGGTACTTGTTTACAGCCCTCACTCTGCACTCCCTTGATGGAAGCTGTAAATATGCTTCCTAAGGGTGATTTGTGTCCTCAGCAGGCAGCTGTGGGGACTGGCTGGGCATTGCTGGCAGCTGGGTGATCCCAGCCATCATCTGATCCAGCCACAGCAAGGAGCCAAGCCTAAGCTGGCTGGGGCATTGCTGAAGTTTGGTAGAAAAGTCTGCAGCATGGTCCTTTTTCTTTTCCCACCTGCCTTGTGGGTGCTTGGTGCTTGGAGCAGAGTGTGTGCTGGGTCAGGTTGGCAGCTGGTGGTTGTGCCTGGAGGGGTTTGCTGAAAAGCTTCTGGTTAAGAACTGTTTGTGAGGCTGAAGTAAAGGCTGGATCTGAACTGTCTGAAGGACCAAGGCACCGAGGCTTGAGTCTGCTGTCAGAGATGCTCTCAGTAGGGGAGAGGAAAAACTGGGAATTCTGGAGGAGATACTTCCTGGGAAGGAATAGCCTGAACTGTGTTTTTGGGCATGGCTCTGTGCCCTTGGTGGAAAAACATGATGACACCCATTATGCTGATTTCTAATGCATGATTAAAGGAGATGCGTTTCAATTGCACCTCTTTCCTCTGCTTGTCCCCTTGCTGAGAGTGTTAGCTGAGAGGTGATGGCTCTTCCTTTATGGCAAGTCTCACACCACAGGCTTTCAAGTTCCCTCTTTATATATCACTGTTAATCTTTGTGTCTATGTACCTGCAAAACATTTGCATTTGCAACTCTGTTAATTAGGCCAGAAAGCAGGTCAGCGTTCTCTCCTGTTCTCCTTAATATATTGTTTTCTCCTTAATATATTTGTTTTCACAAATTAAGCTGAGGTGATTAATGCTGATTTTCAATGCTGTGCTACATGCAAGGGCAGAAACTTCTTGTGTGTACAGAGGAAGTGTCTCATTTAGGATGAAGGAACACAATTTAAGTTGTAGTGAAAACATTTATTTTGTGGCACATATTTAACAAGTCAATTCATAGTGAGGTTCAGCTTTCCTCTTGTCAGTGAGCTCGGCAAGAAGAATTGATTCAATCAAAGTTTTTATTAATTTTTCTTGTCATTAGGTACCTAAATACCTTTGCAAATCTATCCTTCACGTATGATATGCCCTGATCATACTGGAAGTGAGTGTCAGGGTGGAAACTTGCATCATTCTCCTGTTATTCCCTGTGCTCCATCATGCTCAGCACATCACTCTGTGCCCAGGGAGGGTCTCCCTGTCCCAGTGCTCAGGTGTCACCCCTGTAATGTATCACTCTCTGGAGATAAGGTGCACACACAAAGCTGAATTCCAAGGAGGCTGGTGAAACTTGGGGCTTTATTTATGCTGCAGATTTGGAGACCTAAGATTAATGGCATGTTTTACAAAGCCTTGTGAAGCAAGAAAATATCTAGTTTTTCTATTTATTATATTTTCAGTCTGTTATTTTGCCATTACGTCTGCTTGTTGCATAATTTTTCAGTGTCCAAAAACATGGTTTCTTTCCCAGATGTGTACACTCTTCGTTTCCTCTGGGTTACTGATTTTAGTTTATTTAATTGTGGCTGGGATTGGGCATTTGCTTGCTGTTTCCCTGATCTGCCCTGCTGTAGATCTCACAGTAACTCTGTTAAAGCTAATGGAATTACTTCAGAGCTATAGTGCTGCAATCAACAAAATCTAACCTGTCCTATAATTTAAATTACATCTGCATAAATAAGCTGTCCCCACTTCTACTTAGGGTCTTCCAAGGAAGCCTACATCAATGATGTTTGAAGATACCTATGCCTGTTTCCAATTCCTTTCTTTGAACCCTTGATATAAAAGCTGATGTGTCTCTGCCCTGCATACTCCCTCCTTCACTATTTTTCTCCTGGAAGATTAGGGTGTGCTATAGGTTTGCATCAGAACCACCCAAGCTCTTTTTTCCTTTCTAGTTTGCTTGACTTCAGCCAAAGTCTGGAATCCCTTTCTGCTTTGCAGTCAGTTTGCTTCACCTCTATGTCCACTTTGGATTATGGTAGTAATTTAGGAAAAGTAATTAAAACAAGCACTGTGGTTTTTTTCTAAGCCATACATGAACTGGGAGAGGGGCAGCTCAGGTCTGTGTTTTGCCACAGAACGCGACACTGGCTGTGTGAACTGTCTGGGTCTGCTCTTGCTACTTTTGGTTGCACGTTTTAAATACTTCTGCCAGTGTTTTGTTGTTTGGATTAAGAATTACTCATTATGTTCAGCCAATATTCATCCTTCTCTTCTTGTCCAGTCTCACCTGTCAGTGGGGTGATTTAAATAACTGCTGGGGTTGTGAATCCCAAATAGGGTTCAAGACAGGAGGGAAGAGCTGAGATGCCTGGCATGGACAAATGGTGATGTCTGTCTGGGTGGCAGCAGAGCTTCATGTGTCACGGTTCTTTGCTTTTGGCAAGGGTGCAGAATGATGTATAGCAATGCTTTAAATGCAAGGAGTGATGGATAACCTGACCCGAGGGGGCTGGTGCTGCAGCTAGAGCTACTGCATGGATCTGCTTGTGGTGGTCGCCGAAACGAAATAAAATAAAAATGTTGTTTGTTTTTGACAGCTTTTTGCAATCTTTGCATTTGCAACATGCGGCGGGTACTCTGGAGAGCTGCGCCTCAGTGTGGACTGTGCAAACAAGTCAGAGAGTGACCTCAGCATTGACATAGCCTTTGCCTACCCCTTCAGGTAACCGCGGCGGGCGCGCGGCGTTCGGCACTCGGGGCTGGGCTGGCCCAGATCCACCCTCATTTACAGCAGCTTTCAGTCCAGCACCAGGCTGGGGCTCCAGAATTTTCCTCTGGTGTGCAGGATGAGGGAATTTGGCCAGACCTGGTGTGGATGGGGCCGTGGCAACTGCTGGCAATGGGAGCTCAGCAGAGGACAAATTCCAGAGCCCTGTGGAGGCCAGGAAAGCTTGGGGAATGGAAAATGGGAGGCAAGAAAAAATGAAACAACACATCATCCTGAGATGAAAAGCTGTAGTGTAGCCATTAACTTAAGCTGGAAATGAGAGAGGTTTCCCATCCACTGCAGTAGCAAGGATCTGAAATAGCTACTCCAAGGGACGGGGAAGCAAAAAACCAAAATGAGTTTGAACCATAATTTTGAAATGCTTTTTGAAAATCTTATTAGTTGCCTGTTTGCATCCCTTGGTGTCTGAATGCTTTAAACCTAGTGATTTAGGAAAAGTTTTTATAGGATTTTTATGTTTTTTAAGTACATCTGAAAACTGTAGTGTAGTTATACGTATAAATATATATCTATATATGTAATGTTCATGCCATTTAAGATCCTGCTTCAAAAGAGCATCTACAGTCTTCTGTTTTTAGAAATGTCAAGTCCACTGCAGAAACCACTCACTTTTGTATAAGTGATTTCTTCAAGGAATTGAGATGATTAAGAAAAGAATACATAATTCAATCTCAAGTCTAGTACACCATGACTCTAAAATAATTTTTACTTCCTTGGGAAATCACATGCTGTTTTGTTTATGATTGCTGTGCACCGACCAGACTTGAAAGCATCTATTTCTTTAATATGTTCTAAGATACAGCAAATTCTGAACAGTGGGAACTGGATTTGATTCCTTGAAATGTTGTTCTTGCTTGACATACATTTATTACTCCAAAAAGTCACATTTCCTAGTGTTACAAATGTTTATTTTTTGTCTTGAATGTGTCCACATTTTCTTTCATTCCTGCTTAGTATGCATAGGAGAGATCCTGAAAATTGAGTTATGTGAGTTTCTAATTTGATTCACTTCCAAATAGGTCATTTCTCCAACATTCATTACAAATACACCCTGTAGTGAAGTGCTTTTAGTTTGCATGGTTATGAAATAGTATTTTATTTTAAAAGTTAATAAAACAGAGAAAAGTAGCCACCAATTGTCTCCTGGTGTTTCATCAGGCACATTGACCATTGTTTCTAGGAGGAAGTGGCTGGAGCTGCAATTTCCCACAGTTTTACTTATTAGAAAACTGGAAGTAATTGATGGGTAATGTAACATTCCAGCATGATGCAGAGATGATGCAAAATAAAGTTTATTTGCAGGAGGGATCCAGCTGAGGCTGTAGCTGGCCCTTGAACTCAGCATGCACAGATGGATGTATGGCAGGTACAGTGGGGTGGTTGTACGTGCTACAAATGTACCTGAAACGTGCGGGTGAGAAGGGAGATGACACTTAGACAGCTGCTGTTTTAGGAGAACCATGAATATACTCAGATTTTGTGCAATCTGGGATTTTGTTTGCAAACCTGAGGCATATGCAAAAAGTGTCCAGAGATGTGCAGGTTACATGAGGCAGCAGATGTGTGCCTGGAAAATCTGCTGCCTTTGGAACTTGGTGTTATCTCAGTGTTTTATCTAAATATTCCTGTAACTTTCTCATGTGTTTGCTATTTTTGCTTTTCTCCAGTGCTCCTTCCACAGAATGGAGATGGGATGCTCTAAAACAGAAGTGAGATTAGCTGGGAGAGGTAACATCTCAGAGCAGTGAATAAGCTTGGAAGAAGCAGCTCAGAAAAGTTGAGGCTCTCTAATCAAGACTGTGCTCCTGAGGCTGAGGCTCAGCTCCCTGCATGGGCTTGTAGACATTGTTAGGTAGGATGAATTTCCCACCAGTTGTCTTGCATTCAGGTCCATCTTCCCGTGGCATTTTCCTTTCAAATGCCTTCACAGTCCTGATTATTGGCTGTCAGCCGGGGGAGGTGTAGGTGGAAGGAGAGAAGCTGCTGAGCATCTGGCACCCCGCTGCTGTTGGGGCTGTCAGCAGTGACACTGAAGCAGTCAAAATACCTGAGCGCTGCTTTTTTATGAGCTGCACCTTCCAGCATGACTTGAAATGAAGAAAGTCGTGCTAGCAGCTGCTTTCATTTCTGTTGCTGTGAATTTGAGGCTTTATTTTCTTCTCCCCAGAGATGAACTGCTAGACCTTGGGCAGTAGATGACAAATGTCAAGAGCTTTAAGCTGGTAAACAAAGTGGTAAGGCTGAACAGGACAGCTTGGCAAAGCAAGAAGGCTTGGATGTTTTGGGAATGAGATTGAAGGAACCTGAAAACGTTCCTATTAAAGCAAGATCAGAGTGGGGAGGGAGTTTTCCAAACTGAAAGGATGGGCACTGTCATTATGACCACATGCTTCTGGGGCCAGTCACCTCAGCTAAAAGAAAAGAGGATGCAGGAGGGCAAAAACAGTGCTGGGGGATGTGGGGGTGATTCATGTGGCCCCAGACTAGTCTTGAATGCACTGAAGGGGCACTGCACTTCTCAGCAGGTAGCTCCAGATGCTCCCAAAACAAAGGAGCGTCTTCACATCTGCTTATTGAGATTTTTCTCAGCCCCAACCTACAAATTGCAAAAGTCTCCAACAAGAAATAAAAATGAGTCCGAGAGAAATAATCAATTCAATTAGAAAGGGAGTTTTGAAACATATCTTTAAAATAATATTCATTCTTCCTGGTTTTTTAAAAAGTTATGGCTATATGGAAGTTATTCTTGGCCCCTGTGTTGTCTTACTGCTGTTGTAACTCTGGTAGCAGGAAATTGTGGAGCACCAAAAGGAAAACCCAAAGAAACCTTTTTCACAAGGTGGTTGCTTCTCATTTCTGCTGGAATCACTTTCTTAGTTAGTTCTGGACATTGATTAATTTGCCCTTTGAAAAGGGGGAAGTGAGGAAAAGCATAAAAGTGTACTAATCACTAGCCACCAGCAGAGTAACCTGGTGCAGTGGTGCTTTGGCAGGGCTGGGAGAGAGGATCCCTGGAGAAAAGCCCCTGTGGTGGTGCCTGTGCAGGGTGGTTGTGTCAGGAGTGGGAGGAGGCTGAGCCATTCCCACCTGAGCTTCTGCTCTGAGCTCAGCTCATGCTGCTGGGCTGCAGCAACCACTGAAGAGTCCCCCCAGTACTGACGTAGTTGACCTCAAATCTGGCTCCACCATCTCTCCTGGAACAGGAGATGGATGCTTTTCCATCCACAATTACACTGATTAATTTTAGCTTCCTGCAACCCACGTCTATGACCCTGTAATGTGGAAATTAACCTGAAGTCTTAACCCTAATATCCTCCAACAGTGTCTCCTGGAGCTCTGCCACACTCTTCTAGAGATCCTGCCAGACTCTTCCGTGCCTAATCTGATATTTATAAAGCTGTTTTAAATATTCACCTGAGGTTTTTTCCTCATTTCAGCATGATTCTAATTTTGTCACAAAACATTTCTTCCTTCCTCGTGTTTTAAAGCACAAACCAGCCATTCTTCTGAATACCTGTATATGCATTTTGAAAGTTTTACAAGTTCAAATATGGAATCAATTTCTCTGGCCCTACAGTAGCAGTTTTTCTCTAGCATTAGGATCTCTGCTTGATACAGAGCCTATTGCAAATTTGGCACACATTAGGATGTTCATTACCCTGACCCTCACCCAGGCAATGATTTTTTGAGGGGTGGAAAAAAAATTCAGCATCTTGGGATTATTTGTTACTCTCACAGTCCATCACCCTTTCAGATTGGATTTGTCACTTATCCAAGTGCCCTGAAGCAATATGTTTTGTATGTAATAAGAGTCCTAGTGAAGGTCCTATTTGTTTATTATTTTCTGTGATCCCAGAAACATTTTTATCATGTACTTGGTTTTTCCTTGGGTTTACTTTGATAATAAGTGATTGAATAGTACACCTACTGTGTACATATTTGTTACTGGCATTCACTGTTTTAAGATGCTTTTTCACCAGTCCTCCTAAAAACCAGCATTTTTGTTTTCTCAACTTACCAAGTCTGTACTGAAGATTTTTTGCTGCATAATTATCCGTATCACAAACTTGATGTTTTACTTGCAACTGGCAGAATCTCACTGGAACATTTGGGCTTCTTCAGCTACTGATTTAAATGAACCTTTGCATCTCAGAAGTGCTCTCCTGTTGATGTGCTGGGAGAGGTTCTCTGTGCTGATGCCATCACCTGCTCTTTGTGGCTGTGCCAGAGCCTGGCCAAGGGTGATGCTGGTGGGGTCTGTGGCTTGTGGCAGTCCCATGAGCAGGGGTGTTGTGCTGGATGGGCCTGCAGGGCAATGGGAAGGGAGAACCATCTCAATACAAGCCCCTAAGTGTGCTGCCTGTTATGTCTTGAGGCAGACCCTGGACTAAAATCTCTTTGCCTGTAGCTTTTGGAGATGCTTTAACCCAAGCCTACATAGGGAGTATATTCCCAAGTTAAATGCTGCATGGGAATTAATTTGGAGCATTTCTTGTCTTTTTTTGGGGCATTCTTTCTGAAAACTACTTGGAAAATATTGGCCTGGAGTATGAGATTATTAAAATTTAAACAGTCTCACCCAAGCCAGTGGTTAGGTGAAGTGTGTGCAGAGATGTTAGGAGCACTGAGCCACAGTTACCAGAAGGACAGAGTAGGATTTTTTGGTGGTGCTAATGTGAGACCCTGATGAAAATATGTCTTTGCACATCTTTGTATCATAGCAGTAAGCAAAACAAATGTTTTCCATTTTATTCTAAATCACCTATTAATATCTTTCCAGTGTGCTAGTAAAGCTGTCTTTTGAAGTGGTTCTTCCTTCTGAAGGAAAAGGAAATTGTGTTTTATGGGAGCTTTTCATTCACTTTAAGTATCTCATTTGAATAAAGACATTCCCACTGAGCACCCTTGAAAGTGTTCACCTCATCTGCATGCGATGGGTAGTCTGGTCTTCCACTTGAAATATGACAGCCAGATCTAAATTGCCTACTTAGAAGCTACAAATGATAACTAAGGAGAAAGCATCTAACTTTTTGAGCTTTGCATCTATCTTTCTTTGGAAAGGGCCTCTGCTAATGTTCGCACATTTCTGTGCCAGTGTGTACTGTACTTCTATTTTTTGTCATCCATTTGTAGTAAATCTTCGGAATTCAGTGAAAAACATTCTGCCTGAAAGATTATAAATGTCTGTAATGGCTGGGAGACTGAGAGCTGCTGATAAATAGAAATTCTTTCAACTAAGTAGTTGCCTGCAGTGCTGACTTTCAGGCACCTATGGCAGGCTCTGCTCCCAGACTTTTTGGGAGGTTGGAGATAGGAAGGAATAAAGTCACAGAGTCAGCTAAACTCCTTAAGGTTTGTGTTTTATTTTGGATGTCTTCATCTTACAGAAGATGCCCCTTCTGCAAAGCCAAACTGTGGTCTCATAAACTTCCCGTGCACAGACAGGAGCAAAAGCAAGCCAGCAGGAGCTGTGCTCTGCCTTCAGGTGTAACCTGTGCCAAAATGTAGATGCCCCAGTTCCCAGGTGGATTTGGCAGAGCTCCTGGGAAGGTGAAAGGTCCTGGTTAAACTTTGCATGACCCATTCCAGCTTAATGAAGGGATAGATCTCCATCCTGGGACTTTGAACAAAACTTAGTGCTTTTGAGAAGCAGATTTTGCACAGGCAGGAGTTGCAGGTTCGATTGGATGGAGTTCAGAAAGCCACAAGCTGTGCCACACTGGTCCCTTCTGGATCTGCAGTAGGCTGGTCTGTGAAAGCTGCATTAGTTTAGTCCCTTTTCTTGCCAAACTGTGACTGCCTCATCTAGCACTACAGATCTGGGGTTAACAGCTGAACTGACAAGGAAAAATGTTCAATAATACATCAGCTAAGCTGGAGATTTTCACCAATATCCCTGTTATATAAACTGGCTCTGTAGGATGGGCACTGAGGGCTCAGTCATGGCTTTAATTATTTTCCACAACTGTTTCAAACTCTGATCTCAGCTGTGCTTTTTATACCTAATTTTGACCTCTTAATGAATAATTTGCCTAACCAGAACTTCTACTGTTAATGGAAAGAGGAAATTGTGTGAATGAGGAAGATAAAGTTGCATCCTGCTGGATAAAATTCAGGAAATACTTTAGGTTACAAATATCTATGCTTGTGACACCTTCACAAAATATCTTCATATTTAATATGACTTAATGATGCAAACTGAAGCATTAAGAGATATTTTTAACTAGGAAATAGACATCTTTTTCTCAGCTGTGATTTTTACATTCTGGTAATTTATAGGGCTATCCAGAAAATTGCAGCTCAATTTTCAAAATATTTTCTCTTCTTCTTTTTTTCCCCCAATGGAAAGCCAGTTAAAAGATTTTATGCCATTGTGACGTGAATGCAAGAACTTAGTGAGCTATTTAAAGTATGGCCCCAGCACTTCCCTGGCAGTGAAGGCAACAGAGACCTTGGTCAAGTCTCTGCACTGAATCAAGTCTGGAAGCAACCTGAACATGGAGCTTGCAAAGGCAAACTGAGCAATGATCAATGAACTGTTGGTTTAGTTAGAGCTGTTTGCTCTTAGATTGTCTCCTGGGCTGGGGAAAAGGTGGTCCTGGTCTGCAGAATAAGTACTTTTCTTTTCAGCCTTGAATGAATATAGTTTGTAATAAGAAAGAGTATTTCACATTTTTATAACTGGCTCTAGTGATTAGAGTGTGCATCCCGTGGTTCAGAGCCCTGATGTGATTTTTGCTTGCTTGTGCATGGCTACAGAGTACTGAAGTAATTGAAAACTGCAATCAGTGTTTTCCAGTGTCCACAAGTCTTCAGGGACCACACTGACTGAAATACTGTCTTTAGACAAAGGGAACAGTGGAATGGGAGAAAATGGGCTTTTTGACTTGGACAGCTGTGGTCTGCAGTAACAGCTGTCCATGAGTACAATGTACAGTGTGATTCCTGTTGTCAGAGTTCGATGGAATTACTGCTGGTTTGATTAAAACAGATAAAAATATGGATGACTTTGTGACTTTTCTAGTTTTGAGGGCCTCCTCCTGACCCCAGTTGCAGTCTTCAAAACTCACTTTGTAGAAATCTTCAAGATTGGCAAAGAATGGTCATTACTACCAGTTTGCACTTTTGGAACTGTGGATAAAGGCAAGTGCCCTTTCCCCACAAGTGACTGGTGTGTCAGCAAGGACTCAGTGCTTGGGGCGCTCAGAGGAGGAGAATTTGTAAAACCATGAAGTCTCCAGTTAATTGCAAGGACAATTGTTAGCCAAGGACAAGCTGATGGGTCCAGGCAGTGTTTTTGTGATGGGGCAGCAGCTCTGCAGACAAGATGACTTCTCCAGATGTTGAGGTCATCTCAGTTGCTGCTATCATCAGTGTTCTGCTTCTACTCTGTAGCTTTTAACCCCTTAAAACTTGAAACAAACACATCCTTGAATGTGTTTCAAGGAACTGGGGCCATAGAGGAGGCTTGTCTTGCTTCACAGCTCTTCAGACTGGTCAGTTCTTGTCTTGTTGTCCATGTACAAACTTTGCAAGAACACAGAGCTCATGGACACACAGCTGGAGGGGTAAGGAAAGTGGTAGCAACATTCTGGAGATAGTGTCTGCTGCAGATAAGGGAAAACACTTTCTTAAAATTTTGTTAAATTGTAGAACTTTTCTTTTGGCACTCAAAAATTGGATTTTTCCTGAATTTGAATGGTCCAGACTGGCTGATTTTTCTTCATAGAGGCTATATTTTATGCTTGACACTGTTTTAGTGCCAGAAAAATTCTTCATTAATTCTTTAGGCCAAATTTGTTCTTAAAGTGGAAGTTGATTTTGGATTTGTTAATATATACAGCTTTTTCACAATTTGAATTTTTAATATATATTCATGAATAGTCTCTGCAGTATTGTGCAATGATGGTGTTTTATCTGTGCCTGCCACAAAAAAGGCTTTTCCTAAAAGTCAGACTTCAGGCAACTTCCCTTGCAAATTTATTTTTTGTCCATTTTCCTGCTGTCAGTACAGAAGCAGCCAAAGCAGCCACCCTTTGGCTTTGCTTTGTTTGGCATTTGATCCCATACCCTGTATGGCACATGGTGACCCAGCTGGGGGACAATCAAACACATGCCCTTCCCCTTTTCCCTGCTCCAGAATGTGCATTTGCTCTGCAGGGGCCCTGAAGATTTCCCCAGGACGGTATGGAATGGGATGCATGGGATGTCTTTGGTCTCCTCTCACACCTGGATTCTACATTAATTTATTTGCCAGGAGATAAATGCAAAATTTTTCATTCAGTAGACTCTGGAGACGATGTGCATCCAACCCCCTGCAGCACAGCCCCACTCATTGCCTGTCCTCTCTGGATTGACACCTCCTGGGCTGTTCAAGCTGTGAAGGTGCTGGCAATTTGTCTGCAGGTCCATCAGCAGAGCCACAAGTCTGCTTGGCTCCTGCCCCATGCACTGCTCAGCCTGTGCTCAGCCCACCAGCTCCCTGAGGAAAGCATTTGTCATATCCTTCCAAATGTACATACTGTCACTGGGAGTTTCATTGGAGTCATCCCATAAAACTCTACAGAGAACTTAATTTGATTGCTATAGTTAAATACAAAGTAATATTGAAATATAATTCAAAGGAGTAAATGTTGCTGCATCTTCTGTAATTGCTCTTGTATTTATATCAGTTGGTCTGAGGGGTGAAATTGCTGCTTTCAGGGTCTGTAGGCCTGGATGAAGATGTATGTGAACACTGCTTGTCACAGGGTGAAGCATTTATGCTTTCAGGTGGTTCTGGCTGAACACCAGATGATGCCCAAGAATTTGGAATACTTTTACACGGAGTTCATAGCCCATTTGATGGTGGAAGGGAAGGTGAACTGGAGGTGGTGTGAGCATCTGCAGAATGTGTTGAGGTGCAGGAACGGTGGATCAGCAGTCCCACACTGCTCCATGCAGAAACACTGCCCAGGGATTTGATACATCCACTTCTCACAAATGTTCTTACTATATTCAATGACCTTTTTAGGCCTTTTCTTTATGATTTCTACTGCTTGTGTTTTATCTGTAGATGTTTAGATTTCTGTAGATCTTTGTCCAAATGGAAGCTTTTCTTTGGCTCTGACAGGAGCTTCTTATTTTGGAAGCTGTTTCCTGTGTCTGTCCAGAGGAGAGGGCAGCAGGAGGGACATGAGGGCTATGGGTTCAGCCAGGATCTCATGATGGGACCAGGTAACATTGGATACTTATTTATGTGGTGATGTAAATGGATGCCAGTGGCATTTCCTGGTCCTATAATTTGCCTTGTTCCATGAACATGATGGCTTTTCATAAAGATAATTAAGGGTTACCTTCTTGCAGAGATAGAAGCAAAGTTTCCCAGAGACTAGAAAGGAGTTTGTCCCAAGAAAAGAGCTCAGTGAAGGGAAATCAGAGTATAATGCCACCAGTCTGTACCACAAAGAATGTAAGTGCCCAGTCTGGGAATTTATCTGGGCTGTAAAGACGGGTGGAGCTTGTCTTTGAGCACTGTGCTCTGCTTGCACAGCATGTGTTCCTGAGAAGAGCTGTGAAATTATCTTGGGAGATAAATCTGGGTCTTGGATAAAGGCTTGGAAGTGGGGTTGGGATCACCCACTCAGCTTTCCGAGCGCTCCTGGCAGCATGTGTTCTGTAAGGAGCCTTTTTTGTTGGCTTTTTGGTGCTACGATGGAGTAGTAGGGTTTGCATTCCTGCTACGAGCACAGTCTGGGGAGGCTCATTCCTAAGGCTGGCACGAGTCCAGATGTTTCTTCCCCCAGGAGTGTTGTGCAGGCTGTTTCCCAAGAGCTTTGTGCAGGCAGTCCCCGGGAGCGGGTCCATCAGGGGGCATCTGGAGCTGGGGTGACACCGCTGTCCCTGTTCCAGTGCCTTCAGAACCCATCCTCAAAATGTCGTGCAGCTTCTCTTCCTGGAGGCCTGGGCACCTCAGAGGGTCTCAGACTCACTGTCTTAGCAGGAGAAATGAAATGAGGGGTAAAAGGATGGAGCAGAGGGACCGATGTGGTGCCCAGCTCTGGGAAGGTCGTGGTGAACCTGCTCTAAGCTGCCCCTGTCTCAGTGCAGCACACAGTGTGGTGTGCTGGGACAGCAGCTGGGCCTGGCAGTTTATCCTGATAAACCAGTGCTGTAGGAAAACAGTGCTGGCCAAACATCTGCAGGACATGTGCTAGTGAGGGCTGGGAACTAGGCAAGCTAAGAAATTGAAAGTATTAGGAGGGAAATATTTTATATTATTTTGACTGGACATAAACCAGAAAAGAGTGTAGGTTGCTATAGCTTTCCAGGTTAGCTTCCCAGCAGCACCTTCTGGGGTTTTATTTGGTCATACTGCTCTGGATATGGATTTGGATGGGTATAAGCCACTAAAGTCAGCTGTGACAAAGGGGAGAGCTTTAGGATGCTCAAATGTCCAGGATAGGAGCTAGGAATAAATATTTGCAAGATGATATATGTATTTGTGTGAAATGACTGGTACTGTTGAATAATTCTAGAGTGATGTGGGCTTTGGAAACCATTTTCTGGTAATAAATGGGGAGTTTTTATTGAGCGGACAGAAGTTCAAAGTGAAATATTTTCAAATACTCTTTGATCAGCCAACTCTGTTCTTTCTTCCTCTAGAAAGGAAAGAAACAAAAGACTAGGTTTGGATTGCTGAGTCAGATGGTGAATTTTAATTTTGCTTTCTGTCTCCAGAGAAAAATGAACAGATTTTGTAGGGGCAGTTATGTGGTGGGAATGAATGTGCTGCTGCTCAGTAGGGGAGGAGTGTACTGAAGGCACCTTTGGGTGCTGGGGAGTCTGGAAGGGTGTTGTTTTTGGAGGCAGCTGGTAGAGTGAGGTATGGAAAACTGCTGGGATAGTTAGGAAGGATGGATAAGCATCTCAGTTTTGAAAGGCTGTGGTATGTGCAGGCAGCACTGAGATGTGCATCATGGCAGATGGGGAATGAAAGGGTAAGGGATGGGAATACTTGAGTCAGCAGTAATTTCTTTGTCTTGGGAAAAGAGCTGTTGGAGAGCAGCTTGGGGTGAGAAACAGTCTTGTCATTGTTAGCAAAAGGGTAGAAACCTCTTATTTTACTGGAAAAACACAGGTGCAAAAGGGCCAGGGAGGAGTCACCTCCATGGCAGCTGCTGTCCTGCTGAGGGACAAACCCCATCTCATCCCCACAGTTATCCAGGGCTTGAATAACATCTCAGCTATTTGACTTTGAAGGGCTGGAGAGAACGTCAGCATGAATGGATTGTTCAAATTTGGTATTAACAGGCTGTCTGCCTGACACTTCAGCAGCTCCTGGATGCCTGGGTGCAAAGATTCAGATCCTGTGGGAGTTGCTGGATAATGGTTTTGATGCTGCAGGGTCCCCCCACTTAGAAGCTTGTCCTTGCAGAGCAGATCTGGGGGGAGGAGGAGGATGAGAAAGCTGCAGAGCTCACTCCATCCATCCTCCTGAAGACTGAAGGAAGCCTGTTCCTTGCTGTGTGAGCAGCCTTGCAGAGAGCCAGGATTTAACATTCAGGAATGCCCAGCACTGGGGGAAGTGTTCTTTGCAGTGAGAAGAACAGGCTGGGAAGAGTGTTGGAAGAGTCAGTGGACCCCAGTTTCCTTAAAGAAAAGACTTCTCACTTGCAGGCAGATTTCTGCTTTGACCTGAATATTAGAGATGACTTTCAAAGTGTTTTTCTTAATGTAGGTAATATCTCTGGAGAAGTTTTACAGGAATGATGAGCTCTTTTGTGTGAGGAAAGGTTCCCATTTATTTGTATTCTTCCACTAAACCTACAAAAATTCCATATTTGGCACCTCCAAAAGGTACATTTGCCCAGGGACTGGCTGGCTGGAGGCACAGATGTCGAAGCACACCAGCATAATCCTCTGAAATGGGAGAACTCCAGTGTTTTCAGGGCTAACCAAAAGAAATGCCTTTACTCTGTCTCCCAGAGAAAGGAAGATGTAAACCCTTGTCACATTTTTGTGCATCAACAGAGCAGTTTGACTTGCTGAGGGGCTCTGTTCATGTCAGCATTTCACTACTGTATTTTGAAATTTCATTTTCCCCTCATTGTGGAGATTATCAGCCAAGATAAACATTTCCCAAGAAACCCCTCCACAAGCACTACTGCAATAACTCATTTCTAGCAATGTATTTCTCTCAGGGATTTGCCAACAGTAAAGACAATTGACAGTTGGAGTACCAGAAACAAGTTGAGGGGAAATACAGCCCAGTGAAAAGATAATGGATCTCTGGGTTTTTGCAAGCACGTGTGTGGGTGTTGCAGATTTTGTTCCAGCATGTTGTAGACAGGTTGGAGGGTGGATTACAAGATGCTATTTCCAGAAAATAGGACAACCTGCCAAAACAGAGCACTTTTTTTTTTTGCCTGTTTTTCACTAGATCCTACTAAAGGAATGGAGAAATACTAACCCCCATTGAGAATTTTTGGAGGCAGAACTTTATCCGTTATTTATTAATCCACACACTGATCAAAACCCAGGAGAGGAAATCTATGCTGGTTCATCAATAACCTTTGAGCACATTCTTGTGTTAATTGCATGTTCTGTTGGCTTCAAGTCTAAGCCCTGTGTGCATTGTTGAAGGGGGTGAATCAGACAATATTAGATCACTCACTCTTCTACTTGGGCTCTTCTGTGTCTGCTGGTGGAGTCAGGCAGGTCTTTGGGGCAGCTGGCTCTGACTATTTTCATGCTCAAGCATCATCAGGAGAACTAAGCTCCTCAAAAAAAAAAAGGTAGGCTATGATTAAAGAAAGCTGTGGCTTCAGTATTGTACTGAGGAATTTCAGAAAGAAAAAGCAACTGCACATTCACATGGAGAGAGTGCAACTTTTGCTCCCCCATGCACAGGTAACAGCTGTAGCTTTGTTCAGTGTGCCTGGCTTCATGTATTGTTTTGAGCAAGCGTAATTAGCATCTGAAAATGTAACTGCTCTTCACTGTTGTGGAGCAATGTAAAAATCCCCTTTTTCACTGTAAAACATTCCTGGCCTCTTTTGATCTTGTCAAGCTACACAATGCAGCTGTCTTGTCATCATATTTCCTACAGCAATGTAAAGTTTGCCAAGTGCTGGAAGAAACCTCAGAAGCCCTTAATTACTGTGACTTCATCAGTGAAACTTGACTGCCTTTGGTGGACCTACTTCAGACTGAAAGAAATTTGAGGGAATTTGGGCCTGGGTGGCTTGGCCATGACAGCTGCTGTTAACAAAGGGGATGGTGCTGGTAAGGATGGGCAGTGAGGATGACTTTAATGCAGCTCTGCTAAGTGTTGGATGCAAGGTCATGTTCCAAAGTCAGGAGCTTTATTTCTGAATTATTAGCAATACTCAGTGCAGTACTAGACAAAAAAAAAAAACCCTGGAGGAACTTACAGGGGGAAAGGTTTCCCTAATTAAGTAAATTCATTACTGTTGTGTTCCTTATTTGCATTGCCCATCAATCAGTGAAAATCATTCCTGTCAATGCAGCCTAACAAATGTTAACAAAGTGCAAAGGGTGTGATTGCAAAGGGTCACTCTTGGGACTCCTGATTTTGTTTAGCAAATGGAGAGTCAAAGGTGGAATGGAGGGGTCGTGCTGGAAACTGGAAAAGCAGCAGAAGGAAGACAGTGGCCAAGGGTGACTTGAAGGAAAAGGTGAGATGTGAACAAAGAGAGATAAGAGACAATGAAAGAAGAGTAAGTCAGAGGAAGCAAGAGACAGAACAGGTAGAATTATATCAAAAGTGGGAGGCGGAGGCAATTAATGTTTTGTGAGTCATCACCAAACCATCCTGCCCCCAGAAAGGCTGACTCAGCAACATCAGGGGAAAAAAAAAAATCAGAGTTTTCTCCTGGAGATGCCACACCAGATCAAAAAGGTTTCGATTAGTGAAACTGGATTTTCTGTCACTGATCCTCCCCTGCCTTAAAGAAACTTTTCAGATGAATAATGTAAAGTCAGCATCCACCCTAACCACCGCAGGGCTTGGCTCCCTCACTTCCCTTCCCCATCACAGCTCCTCTTCCCAGGTCTGAATCATGGTCTATTTTGGAGCCCTTTGCACAGCAGAGATCTTGGTTGTTTTGACAGAGGTGAGGTGGCCACAAGAGGCACCAATTACTGCACATCCTCTTAGAGACCAAGGAAATCTAAAAAAGAAAAGCAAGTGAATAAAAATAACTTGATGGAAGAAGGTTTCTGTGATCTTGTATCCCTGACAGGTGCCTGGCCACAAAAGCACTGCTGGGAAGGTACAAGTAGGGTGTTAATATATGAACATTTTTTTCTGGCTTATGATTCAGAACTAGGTGTAGTCAGGAAAACAGACTAGAAAAGGAAAATGGTCTCGGTTGCTTTACTATGTTTTGTAAGGCTGGTGGTTGTTGATGATGAGACTGGGCTGTGTTGACAGTGGACAGTCAGAGGGAGAGGGGTGGGCAGCAACTCCAAGTCTGAATCTTGATAGAAATATTCCCTAAGTTATTTCCTCTTTGGAAATGGTGTCACCACAGCTGCAGAGGAATCTCAGCTCTGGTGCCTGGAGCACCTCCTGCCCCTCCTTCTCCACTGACTGTGGTGTCTCCATTTGTTTCCCTCACATGTTCTCACTTCCTCCTCTGTCTAGAAAAACTGTGTGCCCTTTGTTTTGATTTTCTTCTTAAATCTGCTATCTCAGAGGCGTTACCGGCCTGTGTAACTGGCCCAGTTTTGGCCAGCAGCATGTCCATCTTCAGAGCCATCAGGGACTGGCTCTGCTGGACATGGTGGAAGCTTCCAGTAGCTTCTCACAGAAGCCACCTCTGTGGCCCCCCACTACCAAAAACCAGGCCGTGAAAAACCGATACACAGCTGTACAGAGGAAAGCAGAGAAAGCTTCCTTTTTAGACCATGCAAATCATGAATTTCAAATCTTTCCACTGTCGTGGTAATGGTTAAAACAATACCACTTTCTCTCCAGACTGCAAAATTTGCATGACAGGCACTAGGAAATCTTACTTCTCCTTTTATCCCCTAATTTTAGAAAAGAACAATAAACCTTGATTAAAAGTGTGTGTACTGCGATGCCTGGAAACAGTGAAGTTAGGAAACCGATCATGAGCATTAGGATCTCTCTCGTGTTCAGATTTCATCAGGCTTTGCTGGCTTTACACTGGGAAGGTGATTCAGCCACTGCTCATCTCTGCAATCTGGACAGACTTAGTTTTTGTTTTCATCCCACCACTACTACAATGACAGGGAATAAAATCTCTGAGGCAGACAACTGGCGTTATTCATCAACCGCTGATGAAAAGGTTCTGCCTACATGTTTGGGTACATTTAATCAGGACCAGCAAAAGCAAAAAGGCATCCAATCCTCCAATGTCCATTAATCCATCTTCTGTGATTTCTGCTGTGGGTACTTTGTTTTCCTCTGGGGAATTAACTTTTTATTTAGCCAAATATAGTTATGGCTGCTGCTGCCATTGGCTTGCTGTTGCACACATTAATTGCCCTTGAGCAGAGGAATGTTTCCCAGAAGGCCTAATCCTTTCTCAGCACCAGATCATCAGTTCTTTAATTGCTGCTGGCTTGGTCCCCTTCACTCAGCCTGTGCAGAGCAGAACAATGTGATCCCTCATTGGGCTCCACGTCCCCACTGATCTGAATCTGGACCGTGCAACAGGACCTGCCAAAATGACCCCTCCATGTATCCTCTTTCTTTTTCTGAATCAGAAATTACAAGTTTTACAGGAAAAAAGTCTCTTGCAGGAGCTTCCAGACAGAACTACAAATCTATTAGCTCAGTCACTGATAAAGGCCGCATGAGTATAAAGGTAGGGCTTAGGTTGCTTAAACCAGGACATGAAGAATTTTTCTGTGATCCAAGTTGTGTATTTCTGCTGCAGCTTGATTTTAAAAGCCTTTAACGTAGAAGCACTATGTGGCTTGCAGCCCTATGGGCTAACAGCCACAGGTAGCTCTGCACTAGACACTTTGATGCAGGGAATTTGTGAACGTCCAAACATGGGTATCCCATGGGCTTAGTGCTGAGGATGAGACCTCCTTTTCTGCTGCCTGGATTGTAACAATTCAAGAATCAAATTGTTTCTCATGTTATCCTTTTTCAGTTGTTGCCATGGCAAAACCCCAGAGGGGACGGGGAGGGTTGTACCAAACCACTGGAATATAAACTTTTCTCTGGGATTGATTAAAAGATGTATTCATCTGCTCAGTCTCACCTTGGCACTCGCAGGGTTCTGAGGAGCACAGCCCACAGCTGCCAATTACTCACAGGGATCAATGCTGATTAGGAATGAGACAGAGCAAATGTATTCATCTTTATTCAGATAACAGTTTCCATGCTCTGTACTTCACCTGCTGCTCTATGGGATGTTTTCCAGGTTGCATCAAGTGAATTTTGAGGCTCCCACTTGTGAAAGCAAGCGCCGGGAAACGCTCGCCTTGATAGGAGACTTCTCCTCTTCGGCGGAGTTCTTTGTCACCATCGCGGTCTTCTCCTTCCTCTACTCGCTGGCTGCCACTGTGGTTTATATCTTCTTCCAGAACAAGTACCGTGAAAACAACAGAGGGCCTTTAATTGTAAGTGTTTACAGCATTTGCAGTGTTTTCAGGCGTAGGTCTTCACCTCCTGCTTTTTCAGTTGTTGAGTTTTGGCGGGTTCTGGGAGATCCAGGTGTCCTGCTGCCCAAAGTATCTCTGCATTCACCTGATTTGTTATCTTAATGGTGATTAATATTTTAACACCAAAGGTAATGGGGGCTGTATGCAGGAGGAGTTTAGTCCTGTATGTACTTGGGAAATTTTGTGCTTCTCTCCCACTGCCCACAATGATGATGGTCACACAAATAATGAACATGTAGCTGAGTGGTAGCAGGATAGGGATCTCAGCCCTCTGTCTGTGATAGCAGAACTTCATTGGTGGGGAAAAAAGGCAAGAGGAGAGCGTCAGAGATTGGCTCTGTTGACTTAATTTGTTCTGTGTAATGGATTGTAATTGAATCTACAGGTTAAATTTAACCAGTGTCTGTTACCAAAGCCTCTGTTTGCAATTTCACACCATTTAAACCAAGGCTACATGACCTTATTTTTTCAGAATATAAAGATGCTTTTGAGTTTGTCCTACAGCAAAAGTAGCTCCTGCTGGTGAGTGGTTCTGGGAATGGCTGAGGGTTATAGTCAGGTTATGCCTGACAGGAGGAGAATCCCATCTTCCTCAGCCAAATGCTCCTGCAACTCCTGTGCACTGCAAGCTCTGTTGTATTTGGTGTTTTTAGAAAAAAAAAACCTTTTTTGCCTGGAGCTCATCCTTGCTGGTGTCTCTGGA
Organism: Dicaeum eximium; assembly: GCA_013396995.1. Classification (NCBI taxonomy): domain Eukaryota; kingdom Metazoa; phylum Chordata; class Aves; order Passeriformes; family Dicaeidae; genus Dicaeum; species Dicaeum eximium. The sequence goes on from VWZP01005527.1 coordinate 808,613, forward strand.
CAGTGTCCAGTGCAACGATTGCAGCAGCACAGCCTGGCTGAGGACAGGTGTGAGTCCCTCTGTGCAGTGGAGTTGTAGGGAAAATGCAGAGCCCCATCCGGAGAAAAGGCTGGCAGCTGTAGCCAGGAGGAATTCAGCAGTCAAGGAAAAAGAAAACTTGGAGTGAAAACCAGCTTCTCAGGGCTGCAGTGCTCACCTAAGGGGTGTCATGTGCTCTGTGAAGGAGGCAGGCAATATATCCTCCAGCTCCAGGCAGATGCTGCTCTGAACTGACGTGTATCAGATCAGATGTGTGAGTATGTCTCATCCCTGAGATTGTTCCTTCCAAAGAAAATGCTGCAGAAATTGGTGGTGCAGCACGTGTTGGTGCAGGAGGCAGAGCAGCCCTTGTTCTGTTTCCTCACCAGGCAGGATCAGTGCTTCAGGCACCTTATCCAGACTACCAATTTTTTCTCTCTTAGTGAGGAGTTTGAAGATGATACTTTCATCCACCCTTGCTGCTGCTGCAGTGCCTGATCACAATTTCATAGTTAAAACCATTCCTGTTTTAAGCCTTGTACTTCCCCTTGGCTTCATATTTTCTCAGTCTGGGATGACATCTGCCTTTAAGCAGCAGCCTCTCAGAGCTGCCTTTTCTCCTGACAAATTTTCAGGATTTGAAAAATGAGTATGACAGGAGAAGTCAAAAGAGGAAAAAACCCCTTTCACTTGAAATTTTATAATATTTTTTCAAAAAACCCCTGCACAGGCAATCATAACACCATCAATGCATTACCAAATTGCAGAAGCCTGACTGGGTGGAGAAGATATGATTATAAGGAATTTAATGACCATTAAGTCACAAGAAACTTGGAGGGAAAATTTCAGTCACAAATGTTTCAAGTTTACTTTGTTTATACAGATACAGGGAAAGGAACTGCATTTGCTGAGATCTCAGTGAAACATCACTTTAACTGTGGAAAAATATTTTAGCATTCAGTGTGGAGTGAGGCACGATAGCAAGGAAGTATTTCCAGTGGGAGAGGCAGATAACTCCTTCCCTGTCTGTTTGAATGGATGGCAGTGGTGTGTTTATTCACTGTGCAGCAAACCATTTCTGTTGCTAATGTTGCCTGTCAGGTTTTGGGGATAAAAGTCTTGCTTTTGGTCACACAGGGCCCTGGTTGTGTTACTAATCCATTCCCACAGGGAATGATGAGTCCTTGCGCTCTGCGCCCTCTGCTTCCCTTGCTGGCTCCCTGAGGGATCATCTGAGGGGGTTCATAGAGGCAGATGAACCTAAGAGAGGACCTTGGAGTCCCAGTTTCTGAAGGAACAAGGGGCAGGGTACCAGGGATTCAGTACCTCATAGAAACATGCTGTGTGTTTCTGAGCTCTGCAAACCACAGCTGTGATTTTCATTCCATTGAGAACTCCCACATGGTGCACATGTGCAGCAAGGAGCTGGGGTCTCACCTTGGTGGGTACAACGAGGTGAGTACAACAAGGCAGCTTCTCAAGTGACTGATTAGTGCTCAAGAGCCAGAAACTTTTAAAAGAAATTCATTGGAGGTGGTGATTTAGATTTTAAAGAATGTGATGTACAAAATGCCACCAGTTTTCAGTACATCCCCATCCCTCAGACCAAACCAACCCAATCTGGTTTCCACTTGTTTAACACCACATACCTGGGGAGGCACTGCTGGTTTGTGATGAGAGCAGAGATGAGCTGCATGCTGGGACTGCCAGCCCAGGCCCCTGTGTTGATGCTCTGCTTCAGGTCTATACATTTGGAGCTTCTTGCAAGAAGAGAGTAACCAACCCAGCTGTGCTGAAATTTTAGGGCATCAGGGATAGAATGCTTCCATACGTCTCTCAGAAAGGAAAGAATAGTCACAGTCAATGTGTATCAGTCTCCATCACTCAGACTTCTTTTCCTATGTTTTTTTTTACCCCATATGTGTTCCATTTAAAATCCACATGCTGACAACCCTATGTACCTTCAGGTTTGTCTCTGGGGATTTATAGCTTGGCCATTAGTAACCACATGCAGTCATGTATAAATGTAAATCACTTTATTAATATTCTAATCAATTAATATAAAAGCATAAAATTATTCAGCCAAGAAAGGTGACTGACATAGCCCTGAAAAGAGATATTTAATTTTTTTAGTGATTACTTGATAATCTCATTCTTATGGTGCATAAAGATGCTTATATCTTAAGAAGATGAGATCTTTCCTTTGCATCTGGAGTCATATGAATAATCACATTATGCAGAAAAGCATTTGGTTCCTTACATATGTTGCAGATCGAGTGAGTTAGGTACACCCAGGTCTGCTCTTTGGACACCTCTTTGATCAAACGTCTTGTACTTCCTCACCAGTGTCCAGCTGTCTAGAAAATAGACAGGAAAAGAATAAAGAGCCATCTATAAAAACAAAGATTGAATCCTCTACAGTTGAAAAATGAAATTAGGCAGAACCTGAATATTTCTTTGCATTTCAAAGAGCTGTTTCAGTCATCCCCCTTTTTTAAAGCACAAGCCAGGGTGACCTTGCTGTACATGCTAGTGCCTCCCAAAAGGCTCTGCACTTCCCTGCCAGAAGCAAGCTTGCAAGGCCTTACACTACTGCAAGAAGCATGTAATTCTTTCAAAGCTTCATTCGGCAGAAAATCTGGGGTGGGACCTCATTCAAACCAAAAAAGAGCTAAAATGCCACTGTAGGAAGGCGTTTGCTGCCTGCAGCAATCTGCTGTTGGCCACTTTCCTGGCTGGGACCAGGCCTGGGGCTCTTGCTGGGGTAGTTCTTGGATTTTTAGGATGGTTGTGACTGTGAAAGAAAATCCTCTGAGTGGTTTGCCTCTGCTGGGTAAAGAAATCTCCATCTCCTGCTATGTGGCTGACCATGAGACCTGTTGGCAGTGCTAGACAGGCTCTGACTGGTGGGTTTATGGACCTCAGCATTTGAGGAGTTGCTCCCTTGGAGGCTGTAAATGTGTGAGAGGGTTTTCACGGGCAGAAAGGTTTTATAGCACGAGCCCTGCGTGGAAGCCAGGTACGAGGCAGCAGCTGCAGCTCTATGAGTTGATGCCAGAAGCGCTCTGGCCAGGCCAGAGCTGAGGTTGTGCCTGTTCCCAGCCATGACAGCCCAAGACCATCCTGCCAGATGTGGCTGGGAGGGAGAGCAGGGCACAGAGTGCATGCAGGGACATTTGTGTCACAGCCTGCAGGGGCTGGTGGAGCCACTGACCAGCTTGGAGCAGATGAAACACATCCCCCCTTTGTGAGTGAACGAGCAGCTTCTTCAGAGGCTTTGGGCTGGGTGAGGTTGTGCCAGACACTGGGCAACCCAAAACTCTGCTCAGGAGGCTTAAGTGACTGTAAGAGACTACCCCTTTGAAAGAGGGGCATTTTGCAAAAGCCAGTACATAGCTTGATAGCAAGGAGAAATATTTCAATTATTATGAAAAGAAAAGGCATTCACAGTTCTATTCTAAAATGAATGATATATAAAATTGTTCTAAGTAGGCATTTTTGGCAAACTCAGTAATAACAAGTTTCAACTTGAAAAAGGCAACAAGAATTTTTTTTTTTTTGCACATACTTCAGGATCTTAAAAAAGTCCTTCCTTGTGTATTCAGAGTATTTTAAATTTTGGGTTTTGCCTTTTTTTACATGTTCGTATTTTCCTTCTTTCCCAAAGGCATCTGTAGGCAGAGCAAAGTATCTCAGCTGAGATCTGAGAGAAACTTGCCAATTAGGAATGAAGTGTAATCATACAACAATACACACTGAAGAGATCTGGACACCACTTTAAGAGAGCAACTACAAAAAATTACTTTGTTCCAAAGGGAAAAAAGACTCACCCATGCAATAGGGATATTAAACATTGAAATGCAAGATTTGTTTTAGTGTGTTTTAGTATGCAGGCACTCTGGCCTTAATTACCAAGGAGAAATTCCCCAGATAGACATTAAGCCACAGAACAGCTTAGCTTGAAATTCACTTTTATTTTCAGCATGTCATTATCTTGTAACTCTGTTCCACCCAGAGCTGTGAAAATGTTCAGCCAGAAATGCAAACCCACTTGAAAACAAGAGAGGTTCAAGTTCCAGCCAAAGCTGAAGGTTTGCAAAGATTCAAAATAAATAGGAAGATGCAAGTTCACTCTAATCATAGAATCATACATTTTGCTCCTTGCATTGTTGAGAGGAGGCAGAAAAAGTCCCCCAAGAGCCTGAGTCTGGCCACGTAGCCCTGATGAGAGCACCTACTCAAAAACTCTCAGTGTTCCATGTGTTCTCAACAGCAGGTCTGTACCCCTGCTGCTGTCACCTGCTTCAAGAACTTTGCTCGCTTTTAAAATTTGTCTCTTTTCAGCAAGTTTGGTCTCCTGTGTTGCATTAGTTTTAGTCAGTTTGTCTCTGTTTGCATCAAATTTCTACCTGCCATTATGCATTTCTTTAATTGGCACTGCCAGTGCACTGATTACAGAGCTGGATTCAGTTTGCTTCAAATGTGGTGGCATTTAATGAGAGAGGGTTGCTTGTCATTTGGAAAATACATTCCCCAAAACTCTGCTGTGTCCCCATCTCTTGTGTCAGTCTCAAACTGCATGGGGGCTTGGCATCTGGGTTGATAGCATGTCAAACCTCACAGCAAATAAAGAGCATCTCCCATCACCATCCACAGCTCAGCAGACATCTCGTGTTTCTACCAGCTGGAATTTTTAGGAAATGTTTGCAATTGAACTGTTGCCTCTAGGAATCTGTTTCTCACTCACTGCTAAGACATATGAGATACAATAATTTCTTTTGCTGGAAATCTCCCTGAGAAGAAGAATTACTCCGGGCTATCTGCCTCTGCCCACACAGAGTCTCTTTGGGTGTTAAGGGAGTTGTCAGCTCCTGGGCTTCACGCTCTTCAAGAGAGCCCATTTGGGCAGCATGAAGGAGGTTAGAGGAGCTCAGAGCTTGGTGGCAGACACAGGCCTGCAGAAAACAAATTGTTAAAGGAGAAGGATGTATCCTTTGGGAAAGCATCCAAGCACAGTTAATTTAATCCCATCTGCGTCAGTGGAGACATCCTTTGTTCATGGCTGGCTTTATCCACTGGTGCCTCGTGAGGGAGGCACACACCTCACCCCTGTGAGCCACAGAGAGCTCCTTCCCCAAATGCCAGGTGTACTTGTAGATGAGAATGGTCTTTCCTAGGGATTGCTTATTACTTTGAGAAGCAACCTGAAACACTGGGTTCTTAATGAGTGTTTTCCCTTCCTTCCATGCACACCTTTATTTTGCAGGGGGGAAGGGGAAGCAGCCCCATGGGAGGTGGGATCTCAAGACGCAGCGATGCAGTTAGTGGTATGTTAGACTTTGGCACCTCTGCCATCTGTTGTGGGCTGACAGATGGGATGAAATATGACAGCAGAAAGGCTCTTCTGTTTTAGCAAGACACAAGAAAGCTTGAAAAATCACACCTCCTCCCTCCTTTCCCCCCAAACCCACACAACAACAGTGTCACTTGGCCACTTGTTCTGGCTAAGACAAGGAGAAGTTTATGCCTGTGCATGCTCCCGAGAGTCTCTCGAGGGGAAAGTGAGCAGAGTGGATTAGAGCAGAGCTGCTGGAACCTGGAGGGACCACCCCACCTTCTCCCCTCTTTTCACATGGATGGGAGTTAGGAACCAGCACTTTCATGGGTCAGGGAGGAGTCTCTGCTTGGCAAGTCTTGCTGTTTACTTGCTCACTCATGGTAATTAGTGGGTGCATGGCTTATGCAGCAGGGACATTTGGCCTTACCTGTGACTGGTGAGAAAACTCCTCATCTGGTACCTGGGGATTAGCCAATTTCAGGTTTTCCCTAAGATAGAAACTCTTCCTATTGGAAACCCACCCTGACTGTCTGTAGGAGTACCCAGGGCAAGACCCAGCCCTCAGAGGGCCCAGCTTCTTTAAAGGCATGTGTATTTTGTAATTCATCCCAGTGCATCAGCCTGGTGCTGTGAACAGCCACGTTTTCAAGGCAGCTCAGCATCCTGGGTACCAGCCACCTGTTTGGGAGAATCTTGCCTTAAGGCCAGAAGTGCAAATGTCAGCCAAGGGGCTCTGCCCCATTAGGCATGTCAAGCACTTCTGAAAATTAGCTCTGTGGGTGATGACAATAACACAACCTTCCACTAAGTAACAAGCTCTTGGTATTTCTCTCCTCTGACACAAGCTTTCAGTTTTCTGGTGATTTTTAATATATTTTCCTTTCCAATGGACACACCACTATAATGCTTCTAACTAATTTGTCTTTTAGGATTTCATTGTGACAGTGGTCTTCTCATTCTTGTGGCTAGTGAGCTCATCTGCTTGGGCTAAAGGACTGTCAGATGTAAAGGTTGCAACTGACCCTGATGAAGTGCTGCTGCTGATGTCTGCCTGCAAACAGCAGTCCAACAAATGCTTGCCCGTTCGCAGCCCTGTTATGTCAAGCCTCAACACTTCGGTTGTAAGTGACTTTGATTGCTGCTGTTCACCCTTACCTTGCAATGTGTTTTCATCCTTTACCCGTGTATTGACCTAAATTGACTGGTGTAAACCAGTTAGCTGACATGATTTAATTGGAAGTGCAGTCTTGCTGCAGGGAAAGGCAGGCTGTGACTCACAGCAGCTCTGCCAGGGAGCAGCAGCAAGGTGAGTGTGCAGGGTTGGGATGGGGAAAAGGCAAAGTGTCTGTCCAGGTACATTGGTTGCCCCTCTGCTTTTAACCTGCTCACTGCAACTCTTTTGCAAAGGGGTCTGTGTGCTCCTTTAGGAAGGAAAGATTTGTGCCTTACAGATTCTTCTAAAAATCCTCAAAAAACTCCATAAAATTGGACTTCAGCATGTTAAAAAAACAACAAACACAGAACATCCCTCTAGGCCACCTGACCAATTAAGATCTCTCTTTTTAATTAGATTCCTTCAATTTTATCTTTCCACAATTTCTTTAAACTAGATTATGTTTTCAAACAAAAAAAAAAAATTAGTCTAAAAACGCAACCTTTTTTTTTAGAAACAAAAAGCAAAGCAGACACCTTGTGAGCTACAGCTAAGAGAGGTGAATCTGGGGATTTGCTCCAAAGCTGAGAAAATTTTCCAGTGGGTTTTGGGAGAATCATAGAATCATTTAAGTAGGAAAAGATCTCTAAGATTATGGAGTCCAACCACTAAGCCAGCACTGCCAAGTCCAGCACTTAACCATATCCCCAAATGCCACATCTACACTTACCCCTCAGATGGTGACCCCACCACTTCCCTGGGCAGCCCATTCCAGTGCTTGACAATAGTTTCAGTGAAGAGATTTTTTCCTAACAACCAATCTGAGCCTCCTCTTGCACAGCTTGAGGCAATTTCCTCTTGTCCTGGGAAGGAGGGGTTGGGAGCAGCTTTGCCTTCTCCTGGGGTCCATAACATTAGGTTGAGCTGTGAGACCATGGCTGCTGGTGACGAGCTCCTCTTCTTCCCACCCAGGTCTTTGGCTACTTGAACTTTATCCTGTGGGCAGGCAACATTTGGTTTGTGTTTAAGGAGACGGGCTGGCACTCCTCAGGCCAGCGGCACGCTGCTGACACCATGGAGAAGCAGCCTGCTGGCTACAACCAAGGTGGCTACAACCAAGACAGCTATGGGCCAGCTGGTGGCTACAACCAGCCAGGCTCCTATGGCCAGGTGGGTGAATATGGCCAGTCCCAGAGCTATGGGCAGAGCGGGCCAACCTCCTTCGCTAATCAAATTTAGGGTTCGCAGCGCAAGCTCTTGCATCCCTTGCAAGTAGAGAGTTTAACAGGTCTCAAGTTTCAGTGGCGCCAGATTTTTAAGAGTTCTACATAAATTAATACTACAACACAGTGTTTAATGTCCATGGAAGGTCTAAGCCCACCTCCTTTGGCAGATGGGAGGTGGTCAGTGGGCTGGAGTTGGCCTTTCTTTCCCTGACTAGCCAGACACAGGGGATGTGCTCCTCACCAGTGACCTGGAGTTGCTGTTGTAGTAGGTACTGTAGAGATAACTTTATGGTAGTTTTGTATGTGTTAAGATGGTAGAAGCTTTTTGTAGCCTCAAGTCTGTAGTATTTAATATGCATAATATAATTGAATTTCCTTCTGCATTTTGGTGAAAAACAGAAGTGTTTTACTATGATTTCTACAGATTATGCTGTATATTCATGCATGTAACATTGCACCTAAATTTTCAAAACTGCCTGTCCGTGACTCTTCAGAGCGTTTGTTTTGGTTATACCTTTTTGTTTCAGAAGATTTTACTAATTTTTCAGTTAACTGAGTCATCCATCCGTAATTTAGTGCATGGATAAGCAGTTTCATACTACCAAATGTCTGGACTGTGTAAATGGAAGTTCTCGACTTCTGCCTCTACATTTTGTTAAATGTCTGTTTAAAAGAAGTATGCATCTTTTATATATTTTGCAGAGTTGAATATATGGCTTACCCAAGTTCTGAATGCTTTGTAACTAAACTGTTTTTCCTTGAAATGGCATTCAGTAGTATATATGGTACCTGACCAATGTTAATTCCATTTAACTCAGCTAAGTATTCCTTCTATAAATCACTATTTCTATGGATGTTTTGTGAATCTTTTAACGTGAGCTGTGGAGAATAAGGACCAAGTAACTGTGTTATATGTTTACAAAGGTATTTATTTAACTAAGATAACAGAGGTGCAGATATCAGTGTACAAAATCACGTGAAAACGCCCTGTTGCTTGATACAGCAAATGAAAACCGCACGTATTGTTGTGACCTTACAAAGCATAAATGTTCCTTTATGCCCTCTTATGAGAAGAAAGCCTTTCTGTTCGTGCTGTTTCGAGATTGTTAGATATCCCTCTGTTAGGCTGCTGCTCTGAGCACTAGCTTGGTGCTAATGGAGAATGTAACTGGATTGACCAAATAACCCAGGCTCAGAGGAACTCATCCTAAAAGAGCCAGAGCCAGACTTGTAGCCTGTTTGGATTCCTCCCTGGGAAATTCAGCCCTCCCTCACTACAGCATCTGGGATGCATTGACACAAATGAAAGCCTGAAGCACAATGTACTAATCAAAACTGATCATCTGCATTTCTAGATCAAAGTGTATCAGTATATAATCTTATTGTATGAGCTGTAATGTTGAAAGCATCTTAGCTTAAAACAGCTTAGTCTCTTCTATGATTGTTGTAACCAATTTATGGCTACTCAGTGGATGAATCTATATTGTGATATCTATTTGACCCTAATAAAGTTATTGCATACAATGCATGTTTTCAGAGTATGTTAATATTGAAATGTCACTGCCAAATAACGAAGATAACTATTAAAGAAAAATAACTATTCCTGTGCCTGACCTTATTGGTCATATTCTTACTGTTTTCCAACACTTTTGTGGGGATTGTTTTAATGTCCATGGAGCATGTACAGTGGAGCATGACACTTCTGCAGACACCTGTCAGTAAAGGTCAGTATCACAAGTTTTTAAGAAAAATTAAATTGTGCAGTTTAATACCTGCCTGCCTCTTCACCTCTCTTTCCACTGTCAGTAGGACTAGCCCAGTACTGTGCTAACCATCCCAGTTCTGAGGATTGCTGGAAAGCGATGTGTGAGTTGTAGAAAAAACAAACTGGAATATCTAAATGTTCTCCTATTCCAAATGAGGGCAAAATACAATTTTCTGGGTTAATGAAAAATGTTATTTTGGCTCTTGGTTTATTTGTTTGTCTACTTAGCTCATGTTCTCCCTAACTTCAATATTCTTTTTTAGGATTTCTTTTTATTCCCTACTTCTGCTAAATCCAAGAGCTTTTCTTTTTGGAATTCTCTAACATCAGCAATAATTTGTATTTTGCTATTAATATCTGGTGCTGATTATCCCATCATTTGTCAGTGACATCTGTCCTTATTATGAAAACCTTAGCATTTCAATATGAAATTTTAATAATTCAGTGGGGAGGCATCCTGTTTGTTGCATTTAGTTTCTGTTCTTACATTTTTATTGTTGTGTCCCCCATTAATGAGATTTTAGTTTTTTAAGAATATAGCTGCCTTTCTGAAGTCTAAATGCCCTATAATAAAACATATCTCAGAGGGGAAGTTACTTGTATTTTCAGGATTAAAGATCATCTGGTTCCATCCCCCCTGCCAGTGGAACACCTTCCACTAGACCAGGCTGCTCAAAGCCCTGTCCAACCTGGCCTTGAACACTTCCAGGACAGCCACAGCTTCTCTGGGTGAAGAGCTCAAGCTATTGCTGCCTGGGTGCAAGTTAGCAGCTCTTCTCCTGCAGCTGCTGAAGGGTTTGCTGGTGGAATGAAGCCTGAGAGGCCAGGAGGTGTGAGGGTATCTCCTGTTTCAGGCACCCCCTTGAGCCTGTGTCCCTCGGATCCTGCCCTGCCCCTCCCAGGGTCATCTCTAAGGGAGTCAGGGCTCTGTCACACGCACAGGTTTCACAACATCAGCCTTCTTGAAATGCAAAAAGCATTTCCTTATAAAAGGGGGGGAAAACTGGGAAAACACCAAAAGTTAAGCAGAGGCTGTGACTTTTTGCAGTGGCAATTATTTGAAGTGAACTGCCTGTAAAGATTTTGCAGTTTGAAGTGGCAGGTTGCGTATTTTGCGCAGACAGGATTGTTAACGTGTGAAACATGCTAAAAATTGACCAATAAAGGCACCTGGATATTTCAAAAATAAATACCAAAATAGCTACAGAGCAGATGGCCTGGCTCCATGCACACCTTGCTGACCAGAATATCCAAACAACACACACAGCCAAAATCTCAGTCTTCAGAGCTGATCATGTGCAAAGGCAAGGGTTATCCTCATGCTACCCCTTATCTGTCAGCCACAAACACTCCTGCTCCTGCTAATTAGTGTATCCTAGAGGGATAATGAACCCCAGGTTTGTTTGAACTTGCTACTACCCCAGCAAAGCAAATCACCTGTTCTAGAGCTCAGGCTCTCAAAAGTCGGTGAGATTAAAACAATTGTGAGCTGAAATCTGATCTACAGTGGAAAGACCCCAAAACACAGAGGGCTGAGTTTGCCAGCCCACTCACAGTACTGCCTGCCACTGACAAACAGGCAACTGAGTCTGTTTCTCACTCTCATTTTTTACCTTGGATGCTAAGACCAAACATCCCCATTCCACATATTAACCGGGATGTTACGCTTTTCATGCCTCCTTGTATGGTTCAACAGATGTGAAAGGGAATTATCACTTCAACATGATATCAAGACTATTTTTTTTTTAGCTGATGGCAGATTACTAAGCCTGAATTCTTGTTTAATTTTAGTGTGTTAATTGATGGAATAATGAGCATTGATTATATGTGTTTTGGCTTCGTCATTGCAATTACAGGCTCTGTTTTATTCATGAGCCAGTCCTAAAGAATGCACTAGAGATCTAAGACAGCTTAAACCTCTGAGAAAAAGGCTCTGAATTGTTTGAGTAATGACACTCTTAGATGGAAAATTAAAGGTTCTCTTTTCCCATGCTTTTTAAGATAATTAAAATCTAGGAACGGTAAAGGTGGTGAACATCCTTATTCATTAGCCTTCAGTAATTTAGCTTGTACTAAATGAGGGAAACATTTTAATTCTCTAGGCCATCTGTTGCAGTCTCCTTTGTGTGTCCCGTTACATAAAGTCTCATCATGGATAGTTTTAACATCAGTATTGTATCCTTTCACCAGGAAGGATGAGCTGGATGAGGTGGTTGAAGTCACCTCCTATTAATAGACCACCCTGGAATTAAAGTGGCTGCCTGGTCTTTTAAGTTGAAGTTATCCTGTCTAGACACCTCAAGGCAAAGGATCCGCAGAGAGGAGCCCGTGCACGGAGCTAGGCAGTGTGACAAGCTGTGTTTTCTAATAGCCATATCCATGCCAATAAATAACAAAGTTCATTGGAGCCCTTCCAGTTCTGCTGATGTGCGCCTGCTCTGCCATATGGCTCCGCGCTGCTTTGGGAAGCAGGCAGGGAACCACAGCCCAGGCTCCCTGCTGGATGCTGCTTTGGAAATGGTTTGGAGGCAGAGCAGCTCTCTTTGCACTGTGAAATAGAATGAATATTAGAGTGGGAGTGTGCTCACCTAGGATAAAGGCTGGATCAGGAACTAGGAAATGCTTGGATTCTGACTCTGCTGTAGGAATAACTCACTTTATAGCTCGGGGCAAGTTACATTATCCCACACTAGGAGAGTTTCTCATTAAAATTATAACTTGTATAGATGAATGGATGCAGTGTCAAAATTACTCCTGCTGCAAAGTTACATCCCCACGGGTCTAAGAAGATGCAGGTTCCATTATGAGTTGGGTTTGTTTCTGTCAAATTCCCCTGTAAAATACAAGCCCCAGTACTTGCCAGCCCAGCAGTGCCTTCCAGGGGCTGCTGGATGGTGTGTTTAACTGGCTCCACAACTCCCAGGTAGTGTTTGCATTATTGATAGGCATGGCTACAAGCAGGCTGCTTCCACGGGGCAGAGCTTCAATCCACCTGCTTGCTATTGCTCCAGTTGCTTGGAGACCACAAACACCCCGGCCTGGAGATGTGTGGCTGCAGAACAAGTGTTCCCAGTGTGAAGCAGTACTCGGTCAGTCAGCCAGCTCCTGCTTCCACCAAAAAAGGCCCTCCAGCTGCTGCAGGCATGCCCAAGGGGTAAGTCATCTCTTTGTTATGGCATCTGGGTGATCTGCCATTTGTCTTCAGACTCATTATCTGGGTGTGTTTATCTCTGTCATATGCTCTGTAATTAGTTTTTAGCAATTCAGTGCAAGGTAAGCAGGTTTTAGGTTTTGATTGAAAGCAGGGGGTGCTTCTCACAAATGTGAGTCCTGCTCCTGGGAATAAAAGCTACTGCCTGCTCCAAACTGAGAGCATTGGTGAGGAGGGGATGGCAGAGCCCTCTCTAATTTCCTGGGAATGGATATCAAACCGAGAAATCTCTGGGACCTCTTTCATGCTCATGAAGAAATTACATGAAGTGTGTTGCAATGTCCCTCACGTAAAATTAATAATCAGATCTAGTAACAACTCCAGGCTACTCACTTAGGTGAGGGATTAGAAGCTGTGTGATGTTCTTGTGCTGCTTGTAGAGGCCATTTTCCTTTCCACTGTGGAGGAAAGACACTGTCCCTTGGGAAGCTCTGAGTTCCTGGGTGATTAAATAAAACAGAAATGAGCAAGCTCATTCATGGAGAAATTCAATACCCAACACAATTTACCAAGTGATAATTGTGCCTCTCTGCTTTCTCACCACCAGCATACCCATAGCCAAGCAGCTGGCATCAATAAAAGGTAAGGAGACCCCTTCATTGCCCCTTTGGGGTTCAAGTCTTTCACAGCCCACATGCAGAAAGTTCTGGCAATGTCACAGGATTTGCAGAGGCTGTGCAGATCCTCAGCTGATGCAAGTCAAGAGGGTCTCATGGGTCCCTGTGCCATGTACTCATGTGTTGTCACATCTCCTCTGTGCCTGCCTTTTCATAAAAAATCACAGCATAAACCATCTGTGTAACCTCTGCTACCAGAGGCTCGTGAGCATGCAGTTTTTTGGAGTTGTGCACGAGGGGGGGGAATGAACCCAGCCCAGATCCCAGATATGGCAGAATGCTGAAGGGCAGCACTGATGCTCTCACGGATGTTCCTGTGCAGCCCAGCTTCCAAATGGGCCCTGTTTGCCCTGATACTGCCTCTGGGAGCCCAAATGCACCCAGGAGATGGTCACCATGGCCTGTCCCCATGGTGTGGCAGGTCCTTACTGGATGCCCAGGGTCAGGATAGGCCAGATGGGCCTCCAGCCCCATGCTGTGTCACAGCCCTGGCTCCAAGGAAAGCTTCCTTCAAGGTGTGATTGCATGGGATATGAGGCATGTTGCTGGCCCACTCCAAATAAAATCTGGGCCAGATCCTCTGTGGGTACAAACAGTTTCAGTCTCATTAACTTTAATGAAACTACACAGATTTCCACCCACCCAGGATGGTTTTAACAGATTCCTTTCAATTATATCTCAAAAGCACTTTTTTTTTTATAAACTTTTCCTCCCTCCAGCTCTAAGACAAGGCTCAGACCTTGAAAAGGCTTTTGCTACAGCAGCTTTGGTGTATAACAACTATGCTGACTCTGAGAGCAAGCTCAGCAAAGCTGAAACCAAGAGCTTACTGCAATCCCAGTTTTGGCATTTCATGCAGGTGAGTGGGTGGCCCTGGACAGCCCTGGCTGGGCACTTTGGGGGCAGCAGTGGCAGCTCAGGCTCTCCTGCAGCTTGGCAAGCACCAGTCCATGGGGTAATCCCAAGTGAGACTGCAGGGGTTTGGTACAAACACATTCTGTGATTTAGTTGCTTTATGTTGAGCCTGTGTCTAACACAGGGCCAGAGGAGGGGAACAGCAATAAACCACAGCTGATGTCTGCTTGAATTTGTCTAAAGAAAACAGGGTGATTGCAAAAAAAAACCCCAACCAGCCAAATTAAAATCCTTGGATGATGACAAGAGGCTGGATTTATGAAGAGAAGAAACTCATGGCATTTAATGAGGTGTTTGGTGGTTTGCCAGAGCACTGAGAGCCAGGCTCACTCTGGTCACTGGTGTTCCTGGGAGTTCCTGGGGTTCCTGGGAGAGGGGGGCAGAAAGCCCTCACCCACCTGGCTGGGTGTGGTGAAAAACCATCATAGCAGCACTTGTGACTGTAAACTTCCTGCAGGGTTTGTTTTTTTTTTTTCCCCCTCCCTAAATTAAAAAAAAAAAAATCATGTGGTAGGAAAAGCTATATAGGACTTATAAAAAAGAGCTTAAATAAGTAAATGAGAGAGGTAATACCTTTACTTCCAAAAATAACAAAATTACATGACTGGTGATTTTGGGGAGGGGAAATTGGCACCAAATTACAAACTAGGCACCTTACTGAAAAAGAATTGAAAATATCACTGGAAGCAATTAAGCTTGAGATCCTGAGATAGTTTGGAAATTATTAAGCTAAAAAACTACCCTGGAACTCTAGCAAGGTTTTTTTGTAAGGAAATATAAAGAATAGATATGTTACAGGATTTTAATAATCCATTCCAACAGGAATGCCCAAGAGGACCAAGAGCAGCAGTTGTAAAGTTATGCCTGTAAAATCAACACTTTCTGAGACCTTCACAACATGTATTTGTATATATTTGAATATTAAATTTTAGAGGGTTGGTTGGTTGTTTCCTCCTCCCAGTTTTATCAACACACAGGACTCCCTTTTATCCTAGCAGTTACCAGCTCTATCACCATCATTGTCAGATTTTCAGTCAAAATTAGCTGTCTTTTAAAAGATTCTGGATTTTGGACAGAAACTGAGGACTGGTTGTTCTCCTTTCTAATTGCAATAACATTTCTGTTTGAATTTCTTTCAATACCTTTTGAAAAACTAATATGAATGTTGACATAACAACCTGAATGGGAAAATAAAATATGCATTAATATTTACATAGATAGATGTCTTTATTTTTTTCCTAATGATTCAATAAAAAAGGAACTTCATGCCTTTTTTTTTTTTTCATTTAAAATCCTCTATAGGGCCAAGAAAACAAACCAAAGTACCAGGAAATAATTTCTTCCTTGGACGAGGAGTCAGAGAACAAAATTAATTTTGAAGATTTCATGATCTTGTTAGTCAGTCTCACTCTAATGTCTGACCTGCTGCAGGAGATCAAAAATGTGAAAACCACAAAATGATCTGTGGTTTTAAAGAAGAAATTACCTGGCACCATATGAGGAAAGCATGAGTGAGCTACACACAGAGATCCCACTGTGTGCCTGGATACCCTGTGCTGGTCCCTTTTAAATGGAATAAAGTTGTGTCCAAACCTGGCTGAACTTACTCCTCTCTTGAAAAACCCCATGAAGTTGGTGCTCAGGGATTTGTGTCCACTACATTCGTGCCTTGGGAGGGTGAGTGATGGCTCCTGCTGGGTCCAGGACCAGTTAACAATTTAATGCCAGGAAAAGGCAGCCCAGGCTCTCCCAGACCTCTCCATCCTCTCCCTAGGATAGTGTGGGAGGTGATGAGAGACAGCTGCCAAAATGTGCAGCCCCATCCCTCCAGGCAGGGCTCCCTGGGCTCCCCCAGTCACCCCAGGGGGCCTCAGCCCTGAGCAGGGCGTTGCCACTGATGGGATTCACAATGGGCAACGA
This sequence comes from Dicaeum eximium, assembly GCA_013396995.1. Taxonomy (NCBI): domain Eukaryota; kingdom Metazoa; phylum Chordata; class Aves; order Passeriformes; family Dicaeidae; genus Dicaeum; species Dicaeum eximium. The sequence goes on from VWZP01005527.1 coordinate 824,776, forward strand.
CCACAAAATCTGCCTCTGTCTTAGGTAAGGATTGATTTTCGTCTGTGTGATTTCCACCCCACCATTAACCCTGCTGAATGCAGCATTTGTTTACTTTTATTTCCTCCTCCAACTGCTCTCTTCCTTCAGAGATCACAGTGAAGGAATTCCAAGTCCAGCATTTGCACCTTTGGCAGTGCTGTGCTTGTGTGACCAGGGGAACAACACAAATGTGTCAGCCAGCTGAATCTGCTGTTCTATGAAACTGTGAAAAGCAGAAAACAAACAAGAAGTGGTCCAGACCAGGGATGGTGGGGAAAAAAGGGTGGTCAATAAATTGTTTGTATTAGAACTGATATTAGTTAGGGCCAGAGCCTCAGTATTAAATGCTCATCATCCTGGTATTTGGTTTCATTCCTACCTACAAAGTCCTGGCTCAGAGCCAAAATTTATCCCACTGTGACATCCCTTTGGGACACAAAAAGCAGTCTCATGCCCCAGGGACAGAACAGAAAGATTTAATACAACTCTACCAAGATGAACGAGCCAGCAAAATGTTGGAGCCTTTTTAATTTTTTCTTCTTCCTTTGCTGGAAAGGAGAAGACAAAAATTATTTAGCTTTGGTGCATGAATTTTTAACAGGAAGGGATCAAACCCTCTAGTGTTAAAAGAGGGAAATTAGTGCCAGCTGAGTAATGAGATTTAACTCTTTGACATAAAAAGGCTCTTAGTGTTTTCAGGAGCTAAGACAATGTTTTGTGATGGATTTTGATGTGAAGGAAAGGCTACAGTAGAAGAGTAGCAGCCAGTTGTGTGGAGAAGGAAGGTCTCTGTGCAGTGTGGGATGGAGCTGAAAGAAGAAATGCAAATGGATATGGTGAGTTTTGAAATGAAGCTCAGCAGGTAAGGGGTGGGTTTGGACCTCAGCCAGGACACAGCCTCATCTGGAGCCCAAACACTCACAACTGGTCCTGCTACAAATAAAACTTCTTATTAGCAAAGCCCCTTCTGTGGTGGTGAGTTGCAAGAGCAGGCAGCATCCAGCCTGTGGCAAGAGGTGACAGAGCCAGCACGCAGCATTTGTGTCTGTTTGGCTGCTCAGGGACTGCCCAGGGCATTCTCCTGCTGAGGGATGCTGTCCCACGGCTGTGAGGATAACTGCTCCCATGGGGTGCCCATCAGGCTCCCAGGAGGGGATCACCATGCTGGTATCACAGCAACACTGATACTGTGTCCCTGGTGTTGCTCAGTCCCTTTCCCTGTCCCCTTGTTTTTTGGCCAGGTATATTTGTGAAAGCCTAAAATATCAGCTGATGCTCCTTTTCTGGGGGAGGAAGATGGGCTGAATGTGAGTCTCTAGGCAGGTTTCCCATTACTCAGGCAAAAAAAAACACAGCACAGCCCTTGAAAGGATTGTTTGGGAGCCACTGGTGATGCTGGAAGCATAAATTTCCTAATAGCCCTCTGTCATACAAAAAATAAAAAGACTGAAAGAAAAAAATATTGTGAAGCCAATTAAGAAAAAGTTCTTTGAAATTGCTAAGGCTCTAACAGAGTTTTTGTTGTTGCTGAAATGTTTCTAGATCTTGCATAACTTGAATTAATGACTTAAGAGCCTTTTATCAGATCAATTCACACTGTCATCTCATCATGTGCAAACCTTTTTTATCCCAGTTTGGTGTGTTGTGAGCAACATCCTGAATCCCTGGCTTGCATCAAAAGCCCCTTGTGCTAAGCACAGTGAAAATTCAAAGTAAGAAGTGATTCCTGAACAACTCAATAGCAAAGATATTCAAGTGGTAGGGAAGGAATCAGAGGCACAGGAAAACCAAGTGCCTTGTGAGCAGAGGTAGCAGAGCTGGAGCTGGAGTCCAGCCTGCACTGGGCTCTTCACACAGAGGCTGAGGCACTCTGATGGTTTCTGCAAGAGTTTCTGAACAAAGTGAATGGGATGTGCAAGGTTCCATCTGCATCAGTCCTTGAAAGTCCCATCTGATGCTCAAAAGCAGAAGGATGTACTTGGAAGAGCCTCAGCATCTTCTTTGAGTTACAAGGAGAAGTTTGCACCTTGACTGTGGAAGATGCTCTTTGATTAACTCAGACTGTGCCCTGAGCACTCCCAGCTGCTGGCTTTGAAGCTGATCTGGTGCAGACAGCAGGTCTGGCTGCATCCTCAGGGAGCTGCTGGAAGCTTGCTTCAGAGGCTGCTGTTGTGCTTTATTTTGTCCCCAGCTTACTCCTGTTGGAAGCAAAGAGAGTTCATCATTGATTTCTCACAGCAGAGCCCAGCAAGTGCTAAGGAGTTGAGTAGCAGCTGAGTTGATGAAATCTGCAGGTTCCTCTGCCTCAGCAAGTGGGACCATCATGTCCCACCCTCAGGAGTGACAGTGGCATGAAGAGCAGCCAGTCAGGACCTGACTCTGTGCTTGGGGTTGTGTTGGGATTTGTGCCCTGACAGTGTTCAGGTATGAACCCTGGGAGGTTCTGTGGGCTTTGGATCTAAGCCTTAAGTTCTGTTCTGAAAAGTCTGAATCATCTCTGCTGTCACATGAGCTTTCACATGACTGCCAGAGGAGAAATGAGGGTCAGGGAGAATTTCAGCCTCAGAGCTTCAGCTTCCATTTCCAAATATCAGCTCAGGAAGGCAGGCTCATTCTCATACTTTAATTAGCACACCTACAGCTTCTCCCCATGACTTCTTACTTTGTATCTGGCCTTAACTCTTTGGCCTGCTGAATTTAGAAAGTTTTTAAAATCTGGCTTTAGTCTAATCTCTGAGGAGCTCTTGCAGATTGCAGGGGAACTCTGACATCCAGTGCACTGACTTGGAGGAGGTGAGTCAGAGCAGGGCTTTGCATGTTGAACTTTCTTCTGGGAGCCCAGGGCCACACACACTGTATGTGCAATTTTTTATAAGTCTTTCAGGGAAGAGAAGTACATTTTTCAACTGTCTTGCTGTTACTGTACCTTCAGCAAACCTCATATCTGGGGCACTGGAGTCTGGATGCTGAGGGAACCCTGCTGTGTGAGACATGATTTCCTTGTCTCTTCCTCCCTCAGAGGAAGTGTTGTGTTACTTTTTCATGTCAGTTTAAGCTTGCCTGGGTGCATACACTTTGAAAGTACCTGTGTGATGCACAGCTCAGTGCTGCCATGTGTCCTGGCCCACGAAAGCTTCTCAGCAGCTACATCCACTCAAGTGGTTGTTGTAGCAGGTCTCTTTGCAGAGAGAGGTAGAGTTTTGCATTGTAATCTGCAAAGAAAGTGGTTAAATTGTGGCTACATGGTAGGAAAACCTTCTCCAGAAGTGTTGGAAAGATGCTATGAGGTACAACCCCTTAGGAGCTCACACAGAGCAGAGGAAAAGCTTTGTCTCAGAATTATGTTCTCTGCAAAGTCTCATAATTTGTGAGCCTCAAAGGAGCACAAAATATCTCTTGAAAAAACAGAATCTTTGTTTCAAGCTCAGTGAGGGAACAAAGATGTAGAAGAAGTGGTGGTTTACAGCTTTTTGAATTGACAGCTTTCAATCCTGCATTGACTTTTAGTGCAGTCAGTGGTTTACGAGGTTTCCAGTGAAGCTCTCTCTCACTTTGCTCTCCTGCTATTCCCTCCCCTTGGATAAGGGTTTATATCCCTATAACTGAGTCCTCATCCAGCAAACTAAAACAGCAAATCATGTTCAACAGCCTCTGGGCCAAAATGCGGATTTGGGTTTATAACAAATGAGTGTGTGATTGTTTGTCAAAGATCCACTGAGTCTCAGACAGGACCTGGAATACTGAGGGACCCCAATGCCCAAGGTCAAGCATTATATGACAGCTTTTTTCTCTGAAGCTGGCAGGGACAAAAACCACAGTGGGGGTAGAATATCCACAGGTAAACATCCCTTTTTACTTGGGACACTGTAGCTGGTGTCATGGCATCCCTGGGTTTATACACAACTACATGGATTGTATAGTGTTTTGCCTAATTAATTAATGAAACCAAATTGCAAAATTACTTTCTTATTAAACTGATCTCACTGCAGAAATAAGGCTGATTACTTCCCTGACAAATTTTAATTAGGCAGCTACAACAAACTGTAATAAAGAGCACAAATTAAAAACAGATCATACTAGATGTGGCTTTATCAAATGTTGTGTTAGTACCAGGCAACATACACAGCGATTAAATTATACAGAAAAAGCTCATTTTTTCTCTTCTGGTAAAAAATTATCTTCTTTCCAGGGGAAGAAGCATTTATATAAAAACATCACATGAATAGCCAACACATCAAGAAGTGTTTATTGGTAGTTCCTTTCCAACACCAGCTCTTGTACATTCTGCAAGACTCAACCATTAAGGCACTCTTTATTTCTCCTCTAATTTTATACTCGTTGTACACATGACCCAAAGTTACTGCAAAGCCTCTGAGGGCAAGAAAGGCTTCATTACCTGCACATATACCCCTCAATTTGTCTTTCCTCTTTTAGCTTTTTAGGGCTTGGATCCAGCTCAGCTGAAAACAGAACCCAATTTGATAAGGATTTGCATAAGAATTGTAAAGTTAAGCATTCATTAATAAGCACCTAAAGCCTTCTGCTGAAGGCAGCCTGAGGCCAAGCAGTGCTGGGAGTGCTCCAGGAAATGTGAAGGAAAGAGTGGGTAAGCACAGCAAGTTAAAGAGAAATGCTTAGTCCTTCTCTAATACCNCAGGCAGCACCCGAAGCTGCAGCAGAGGGAGGTTTGTGCTGCCTGTTCAGGGTCTGGGGGGTGAATCCCCTCTGGGAGCAAAGAGAGCACTGAGGTAACAGGACAGGGGGACTTGGACTTGAAAGAAGGCTACAAGAGACAGGAGACTTTTGAAATCTCAAGTGACCCCTTTCTGTCACTGGACATTTTATAAGTTTCTTGGATGCAAACTTGCTGAGTTTTTTCTTCCATGGGAAAGCTCTTTTTTCTCTGCAGATTTCAAATCTTTGTGTGTGTATTTCAANCACATATACCCCTCAATTTGTCTTTCCTCTTTTAGCTTTTTAGGGCTTGGATCCAGCTCAGCTGAAAACAGAACCCAATTTGATAAGGATTTGCATAAGAATTGTAAAGTTAAGCATTCATTAATAAGCACCTAAAGCCTTCTGCTGAAGGCAGCCTGAGGCCAAGCAGTGCTGGGAGTGCTCCAGGAAATGTGAAGGAAAGAGTGGGTAAGCACAGCAAGTTAAAGAGAAATGCTTAGTCCTTCTCTAATACCCTTTCCAGCCCTTGAGACTGTAGAAGAATTGCAGACTTCTTCTCCCTGTTAGAGGATGACAAAGGTCAGAAGGAAAGCTCTTCCACATGGAACTGAATTCACCCAGGAGCTCCCAGGCTGCTGCTGTGTCCAGGATGCTGGACTCTGGTCCAGCAATGGTGCTCTGAGCTGTCCCCAGGAGGGAGAGGCTGCCCCAGAGCCTGGGGGTGGGTGCAGAGGGGGNAAACTTGCTGAGTTTTTTCTTCCATGGGAAAGCTCTTTTTTCTCTGCAGATTTCAAATCTTTGTGTGTGTATTTCAAAGAAAAAATGCATTCCTTTGCTCTGTCTCCTGATATGGGAGATGTGGTTTTCTTTTCTCGACCTATGACATAAAAAATCGCTATTTCTCTGACTTTATAAACATTTTCTGGCATTCTAGCAGGTTTGGGTATGGAGCTTGAAGAAGCAAGGTGCTGGCTCTGTACCTGGGCAGAAATAGCCCAAATCCTTCTGAACTATGGAGTCATTTTAATAAATAATAAATAATAAATAAATATTTGATGTTGGAGTCAAGAGTCTTGATTCACCCTGATGGGACTCCAACAGCAGCAATTGGTGACACCTGACATGTGAAGCAACAGCTTTCCTTGTGTGGTTGGATGCACACATCTGACACATTGGCAAAGGACTCCTAAGGAAATTGTGGAAAAAGGAAAAGCCATCCTTGTGGCTTTATGGGTGGCAGCCACGCTCTGGACACACCTGCTGCCCCCCACCCATTACAGCCAGAGCCTTCACAGGACATTTTGGCTCTGGTTGTCTCTTTTTTTCAAGCCCTGAAAAGTGTTTAGCAGCTCCTCCTCCTCAGGCATTTAACTGGGAGCTCTCAGCTGCTACATATTTCAGCTCAGTAATTCTGATAAAAGGAAAACACCCATTTTTTACAGAGCTCTTGGGAGAGAGGTCAGGGTGTTGGCCTTCCCAGGTGAGCAGATGGAGGTTTTGTCCTGCCTTACAGGTATGTGAAGCACCTCCTTGCACTAGAGCTCTGTTAATACACCAGAGAATGAATGCTGGTATCGATTGGAGATGGGAGGTTGTTGGTGTCCATGACCTAGTGCAGTTTGTAGCTGTCTTGAGCACAGGACTTGCATCCTGGTAGCCTTAGAAAGGTCCAGGCAGGTCTTGTTTCTTTTTTTTCTGTAAGCAGCAAGAGCCTAGGAAAGGCAGGGCTGTCCCCTTGAGCTGGAAGCCACTTGATCTCTGTGTGTGCTGTGCTGCAGCCTGGGAGCATTTGCTGTTGGCCATTATTTCCTAACAGGATTCCTGGCAGGATGTGTGCATCCTGAGAGGTACCAGGAGCTGATGGGGCCAAGAGGTGCCTCAAGATGGATTGGAGCTTGCAGCCAGTTTGTTAATGGAACAGGGGAGAGCTTGGACTTCAGCTGATAAGGGAAGGCATTGGAGCAGCTGTGTGACACCTCCCAGGTGTGTGTGACACCTCAGAAGTGAGAGCTGTCCCCAGGGGCTCTCTGGGAGCTGTGGTGGCTGTCCCTGGGAGCTGTGGTGGCTGTCCCCGGCACTGCCCCGAGCAGAACAGGAGGGTTTGGCCTCTGGGCTCGCAGGGAGCCCGGGCAGGTGGTTTGGCACTTGGTTTGTTCTGAAGGAATGTATTTAACCTGCTGCTAAGATACTTCTGGAAAGGTGGCAGAAAATGAGGCAGGCCATTAGTTCATGTAGACCTGTGTGTATATGTAAAAAAATACATTGATTTAAAAAATATATGTAATATATTTTGACTTATCTATACACAAGCTATAATATAACATATATGTAATGTGTACCATATATAACCACTGACATACACATGCTACATGCAAAATATCTCTATGTGCATATAAACATGTGAAATCTCTTCCTGTTTTCATTATTCTGACTTATCTCACCTAAAACCATCGTTTTACTTCTAAATGACTTTCTAGGCCACTTATGACTGCAGTGAGCAGTACAAATCACTGGATACACTCCTTTTCTGTTGAAAAACTGCGGCTTATTCCTAGTCTTGTGGGGTTTGGTTTTTTTATCCCTCTATTTATTAATGCATTAAAAGATCCTCCTTCTCATCCTGTGACATCCCAGCAGCTTTAAGTGCCTTGGAGAGGGCTTTGTTAAAAGCCCTTTGGCATTAAAATGCTGCTAAATGGAGTAGGCAATCATTCTGCTGGTGTGACAGGGCCTTCCTCTGCCAGGAGACATCCTGGTCCCTCCCTGCTGCTGCTGTTTCTGACAAAGCTGTTCCCCAGCTTGGAGGAACTGGTCTCCTAACCTTTAGCAGGCTCTCTCTTAAACCGAGTCTCACAGTTGTCATTTCTCTTGTCTCTGGTATTGGTGCTAATAAGAGCAGGATTGTCACCCCCCACAGGCAGCTGTGACTGGGATCTGTGGGGGAAGATCCTTGATTTTTTTTTTTTTAAATTTTTTAAAAATCTGTGAGCTGAGTACTACTTTACTGCCTGTGAGACTGTGAAGAGTACACAGCCAATCTTCTTCATAACTTAATATTTCTATTCTCTCCCTTCCTGCTAGTTAGAACCCAAAGGGTGCCAAATATTTCATGAGGGTTTGAGACTTTACTGGCACACACGGCTCTTTTTTTTTTTCTTTTTTTTTTTTTTAATATCCTTCCTTCTTTTTTTTTCCCCTCAGAAGCTCCTCCACTGTAATCTAGCCCATTAGTTTAGAGGGAGGGGGGCTGTGATGGTAGCAGAGCCTTGCTGCTTTGCCATTTTGCCTGTGGCACACTGCTGTGCTCTAACTGTGCTTGCTGAAGGTAATTACTGTGGAGAAATCATCAGCTCCTCCAGACACACCCCACACCTCCCCCAGCTGCATGGGGCAGGAGCCAAATGCTCACGTGGTGTCAGCTCTGAGACACTGCTCCAAATCATGTATTTCAATTATTCATTAGATAATGGTTCCCTGGGGATGTAAGGAAGGCTGGGAATGTAAGGAGGCTGTCTGGAAATACAAGTTCAAAGGTACAAAGGGTTCATCTTGACAAGAACAGATGTTCTGGAGATGCCCTGTGTGAACCTGAGGAGGGGCAGAGCCCTGTCTGTGATCACTGGTCATGGGGAGCCTTCACAGTGACCTGCTCATGTGGGACCAGGGCAGTGTCTGTCCCCTTGTCCTCAGTGCTGGGGAGGGCACACCTCAAATCCTGGGCTCAGTTTTGGGCTCCTTACCACAAGAAGGACATTGAGGAGCATGTCCAGAAAAAGGAATGGAGCTGGGGAAGGGTCTGGAGCACAAATGTGGTGAGGAGAAGCTGGAGGGGCTCAGCCTGGACAAAAGGAGGCTCGGGGGGGACCTTCTTGCTCTCTACAATTTCCTGAAAGGAGGTTGCAGTCAGGTGGGGCTCAGTCCATTCTCCCAGATAACAGGTGACAGGACAAAGAGAAACAGTCTGAAGCTGCTCCAGAGGAGGTTTAGAATGGATATCAGGAAATGTTTCCTCACTGGAAGGATGGCCAGGCATTTGGACAGGCTGCCCGGGGCAGTGGTGGAGTTTCCACTCCTGACAGTCTCCAAAAAATCTGTGAATGTGGTACTTAGGGACAAGATTTTATGGTGAATGTGGCAGTGCTGGGTTAGAGGTTGGATTCAATGAGGGTAGAGGTCTCTTCCAACCTAAACTATTCTGTGACACCCCACACACAGATTTTGTCCCAGAGACTGTTGAGTGACTGCAGCACCACAGGGTAGGGATGCTGCTGGTTGAAGTATCCAAAACAAAATTGTGGGGAATACTTAACAAGCTTTTTTTTTTTTTCCCCAACAAGTTTTCATTGCTTTACTGCAGGGCTCTTAATTTGATGAATTAATGTGAGAAGTGCTAATGTACCAGCAAAGACAGCAGGCAAAGATTTGTCTGCTGATCCCAGGCACGGCTGATTTCAGCTGTGCTGCTGAGCACTGTATGTGCTGATGCCACTAAAAACTGCCATAAAGATAACAGCAGTATCTGTGCTCTCTCACAGGAAGGTGTTTGTAGCTTTTCATTTCTCTTCTCACTCCTGGATTAGACTGCAATTATCTCTGAGAAGGAAGTGCAGGGTGCTGGGACTCTGCTCTCAGTGCGCTGCACAGAGGTGCCCTCGCTGTGAGTGGTGACACTCAGACCTCCCTTCCAGACGGTTTCTGCTAAAGCTGTGGAGGATGAACCCCATCCTGAGCCTGCTGCAGGCTGTGATTCTCCTGCACTGGCTGCCCAAGTGCGTCCTCCCTACTGCAAGGGCTCTGCTCCTGCAGCAAGATGCTGCAGCCTGAGAAAGAAGCTCGCAGCTCTAAAATCTGCAATTCAGCCCCAGAGGGAGATCAGGATTTGAAGACAAGTCAGAAGCCCCATGCTCCTGTGTTTGAGAGGCCAAGTTAAAGTGTCCAAAGGGGAGACCCTCCTTGTTCCTGATGTATTTGAGTAGGCAGCTCATTGGCTCAGGGTTTCCACACATATCCTATACAATTTTACAAAACCTATTTAAAGGGTATGTAGGGATAGGACAAGGGGGGATGGCTTTAAACTGAAAGAGTAGGTTTAGATTGGGTATTAGAAAGAAGTTCTTTCCTGCAAGGGTGATGAGGTGCTGGCACAGGCTGCCCAGAGATGTGGATGCCCCACCCCTGAAAGTGTTTAAGACCAGGTTGGATGGGGCTTGGAGCAATGGCATTGAGTGCAAAGTGTCCTGCCCATGGCAGGAGGGCTGGCACTAGATGAACTTTAATATCCTTTCCAACCCAAACCATTCTGTGATAGAAATAGAGGTCTGTGGTTGGGTTCTTAGTGTTTCTAGAAGCAGCTCTCACATGGTCACTGTGCATGGTGGTGTGTTTGTTCTTTCACAGCATAAAATAACAATCCTGGCTTGAATATGGAAAAACACCTTTACAGCTTTCTGCTTGGTTGAACTTGTCCACAGCAGGTTCTCAAATGATGCATATTGAAATGGAGCCACCTTGAAATGCCTGTGTCTCAAGACACCTCCAAGCAGAGAGGACAAGATTGCTCTGTTGCTTTTTTGAAAGATAAATGACCTGACTGCAAGTGACAGTCTGCTCACACGAGGAGTGTTTAGTCATTTGGCATGAAGCAGAATATCTACACCATTAAGGTGTGTGGGCTCTGCAGTGCATAAATAAGTTACAAATTAGGGATTCTAAGTGGCTGCTTGCCCCTTGCATGCAGTGCTCCAAGTGATTACTGCTTTCTTTGTCTAATCAAAGTTCCTCAGCTCAGAGCAGGGCTCTAATTTAAACACTTGAGTACAACACATTTCACTAAATTAAATCATTGCAGAAATCTGTGTCTCATGCACAACAGATTCTACCCACACCTTATATATGACTTTTTTCCTTGACTCTGTAACCCATTTTCCTCTGAAGGGTAAATTATTCTGGGTATAAATATAAATAACCTTGGCTTTGCAACGTTGTATCTTCAAGCAACTCACCTAAGATGTCTTCTAGAAAATGCTGAAAGCAGCTTATAACATAAAGCCCGTGTGCAAATTTTGCTCCAAAAAGGAGCCTTATCTGAGGAAATGTCCCTTAATGTAAACAACTGGTAGGCAAAGCAGTAAGTGGTCATCAACACAGATTTCCCCTACAGCCCTAAGAGCTTCTTTCCTGCACTGCCCTGGGTCTCAGCTCTTGGCACTTCTGCCTGCAGGGTTGAATGCAGACTTTAAGCCTGTCTGATGGAAAAACCACCATGCTACAGCTGGCTGTGATCCAAATTGGAGAAGGCTTTGGTTCCCTATATTGTCATGGAAAGATACTTTAGGTGTCCAAGGCTAAGAAAGCTCATAAATGTTAATTCCTGTGCTTGACCCAATGAAAGGGAGGGTGTGCTGTGCTTGCTGAATGGTGACACTGAGCAAAAGCTGCAACCTGGGGCTGAGAGATGCACACAGAGCATCCTGTAAGCAGAGGGAGAGGATATGGCAATGTATGTGCTGGGGGAGAAGATTACCCTTGCCTGCAGTGATTTTCCTTAGGGCCTGACATAATTGTGTGCTTGGGCTGTAACTCACAAGCAGTGGCTTTGTAGGGTTTCTTTTTTCCTCTGCCAGAGGCAGAGACATCTCAATTGGCTGTACAGCAGCTGCTGAGCTGCTGCACTGGGCAGAGGAGCACATTATTGCACAGCTGATGCAGCTTGGCTCAATTTGCTGAGCTTGGAGCTGTGGCCACACAATAGATGCCTGAGATGCTACAGCATCCATGGGAATGGGAATGTGGATATTCCACAGATACTTCACATGTAGGGATCACTGGGCTTATCCTACAAGGGTAGTGAAGCAGATTTTATGTGCATGAAAATATTCAAAGATATGTTTTTAAAAGATCTGTGAAATTGTGGCTTGCAAAGGATTCTTGGGAGAGGATTAGGGCAGTTAACACCTTCTGGGACCTTGTGTGAAAAGGGCCAGCCCTGTGCTTTGCTCATGGAAGGTCTCTCATTGCCTTTTCTGAATCAGTTCTGGCTTTTAGGGAGCTCAGCTGCTTATCATTTTGGGAAGAGTTCCATCTTCTGCTCTGGGTTTTTGGCCAAGTTTTCCTATGGAGAGTGGTGCTGTCTGGTCTTTTGCCTGGCAGGGGGATGGTGCTTGGGCAAAACCTGTCCTTGCCCAGCCCTGAAGAAGCAGCAGGGTTGTGTACAGAGGAGCTGGACTTTCCTCGGGGTGTGACAGAAGAGCTCAAGGGCACCTGTGTCAGCAAACACCCACCTTTCAAGTACAGCTCATCGCAGAGCAGGGACAGGTTTGTTTTTATCGATGGTTTGATAATCTTTCTGCCTGTTCTGTAACCCTCTGTGCACAAAGCTGGGGGAAACACTCCAGTCTGAGCATGCCCTGCCCCTGGGCAGGAACACAACCATCACAGCAAAGCCACCCACCAGCAAGGGGGGAGCAGCAATCAGCCTGGAGCTGACCCACTCAGGTCATCAGCTCCAAATTAGATCCCTTTCTTAATAAGCAGTTAATTCACAAAGCGTTTTCATGGTTGTTTGGTTTGGTTTTTTAAATCCAAGTGATCAACCACTCATCACTTCTGGATGTGTGTGCTTCAGACAAGGGACTGCTCGCAGATCATTGACTGGAATTGTTCCTGCCTTCTGGTTTTGATCTAAACCATGCGCTGATGAATGAGAGAAATATTTTTAAGGACAAGAGGATGGTGGATGCCATATTTCTGGTGTAAACTGAATAAGGAGGCATGTGCTAAAACTCACAGAAATTTTGTGAGCATCTCTCAGAAATGCCAATCTCTCCTTGGCATGTGAATAATCCTTAATAATGAATAAAGCTGTTGATATACCAAAACAAATGTGAGGGAATAGTTTGCCAAAGGAGCAGATGCTGTGTTGCATCCCATTGTATGGTTTAAACTCCCAGAAAATAATTATCCCCAAACATTTTGCTTTTCTATTAAGTGAGAATTCACAGAGTTGTCTCATTCTGTAAAATTCTAGTTCCTCAGAAGAAGCAGAGAGCACTAGAAGTAAGACAATAATTTGTCTGTGAAATGAAAAAGATCTGAAGTAGTTTTTGGTTGGTTAGTTGGTTTTTTAGTAGGAGAAAACTATTTTTTTATCTTTAGCTTCTTTTAATCATTAAGTGCATTTCTTTTGAAGCCTAGATTCTTTTCTTTTAATTTTTCCTTCACTTTTCCCAGTCAGGCCACTAGCACCCCACCAACATTATTTTAGGAGATACTTGCATTCCAGTGCAAAATTACCCTGAGAGAGACTCCACAGATTCTTTCCTGTTCTTGTTGCTGGGATCAGAACGTGAAATCCCTCCAGGTGTGTTGTGTAGAAACAAACCAACCTTTGCAGTGTGCTGGCTGTGCCAAACTGTCCCTGTGAGCCTGGCTGTGGTTTTACCCCCAAAACTGCCCCCTTCCAGGGCAAGCCCAGCACCACTGCCACTATAAACCCCTTTAACAGAGTCCAACCTGCTGTACTCACATGGGGCACGGGGCTGCTGCTCTAGCTCAACAACATTTTTATTTTTGCTTTGCCATGGAATAGAATAAAAGAAATAAAACACCTCCCATGACAGATGATTGTGTGTGTGAAGCAGCATCAACAGGGAATAACTACTCCTTGTTCAGCCTGGAGAAAAGGAGGCTCAGGGGAAACTTTTTGATCTCCAAAACTCTCTGAAAGGAGGCTGTAGCCTGATGGGGGTCAGCCTCTTCTCTCAGGTGAAAAGTGACTGGTCAAGAGGAAACTGCCTCAAGTTATACCGAGGGAGGTTTAGGTTGGGTGTTAGGAAATGCATTTTCACCAAAGGGGTTGAAGTGTGGGAAAAGGCTCCCCAGGGAAGTGATGGAGTCACCATTCCTGGAGGAATTTAAAAGACATGTAGATATGGTTTGGTGGTGGGCTTGGCAGTGCTGAGTTAACAGTTGGACTTGATGATTTTAGGAGGTTTTTTCACCCTGAATGATTCTATGATTTTTGCAATGGCTGATGTATTTCCACTGTTGCTTTGCAAGCCTGTGTTGGTCAGTCTCCATCCCAGTGTTGTCTCCACTTTACACACAAATTCTGCAGCCCCTGGGCAGAGATTTCAGTGTGCAGACACAGAACAGCATTCAGTGTATGGGATGATGGAGATGCCTGGATGGGCCCCATCCAAGCACGGCCAGCCAGGCTCTTTTGGGGTCTGCAGCTCTTCATGGGGCCTTTTCTGTCAGGGAGGGCAGAGGGTTGTTCTGCAAGTGTGGTATGGGAGATGTGGGGAGCACCTGCAGCCCTGGCTGGGCTGCCCTGATCAGCCCAGCTCTTTGAGCTCACACTTGCTGTTTCTCAGACACTGAATTGCACCCATGGGCTTGGCAATTGCTGTGTGAGTTTTAACCCCGGTAACATAAATGAAATCAGCATGGTTGATAGGCTCATTATCCAGTCCTAGTCCTTTGAATACATTTTGCTCTCTATGTGGGAGGTAGGACTCTGCTATGTGGCACAGACAAGTTTATCCAAAAGAAATGACCAATAACTCATCCCTAATTGCAGTGAGCACAGGAGAGTAGGAAGCACATTACCAACTGCTCTGAATCCACAGTGCAGAGCTGCTCCAGAACCCAGCATTACAGATTAGCTGGGAGCTCTGGGGGTCTGTCCCACCAGTTCCACTGTGGGATGCAATTGCCTTTTACAGGGAGGGCTCACAAAGTGGCTGCTCATCATGTTCTCTTCAATGTCAGTGGTAACCTGCCAGGTGGTGAAATAAAACAAGCTGTTGGCACTGTAATATGTATTTATGTCACCTTCTGTGCACATCACGGATCCTATAGGCCATATGAATCTACATAATCAATTTACTCACTGCAAAAAGCTGCAGGTCACAGGACTGGCATGGCCAAAATATGAAAACTCCCTAGAGGGGCACTGCCCATCATCTAGACAGCCAGACACCTGCAGATTTCACCCTTTAGCTGGCAAAATGGTTTTCCTTTGCTGTTGCAGGTACAGCCCAGGGCATTCAAACAGTTTACATCTCTCTTAGCAATATGAAATCCAGTGTGTTACATGATCTTCTCAGGAATTTAACCAAGGGGGGAAATGGTGTAAACATCTTTAGCCAGGGATGCTATAGGGGAACTTGAACCTCTGTTTGACACACAGGAGGCTGTTTGCCATCATTTTAAACACAAAGATGCCCAGTGGAGGCAGAGATGCCTGCAGGGCTCCAGCTGCCAGCAGTGCTTTGTGCTGGGGGAGGGAGGCACTGGGGAGCAGGGGCAGATGTCCCAGGGTGGACTGGTCAGGGGAGGCTGAAGTCACAGCTCCAGCATGTTGCTGGTGGAGGAAGAAAAGGAGGAATTGCAGACAGAGGAGCTGGTCGGTGATGGCAATACCTCGAGGTGCCTCCCACGAGGTGTTTTGACCACCATCTCTCTGGTACAGCCCCAGCAAAGCAGGTGTGAGAGGCCCTGCTAATTGCTGGAACTTCTGAAGTTGAGAGGTGTGTGTTTGTTTTCTCTACCTGTTAAATGGGCTCGAGAACTTTGCTGTGCATGAGCCTAAAATGAAATTGTATTCCCTCAACCTTGAAAATCCTTGTTTTGTCTTCTCCTGGGGTTCTGGGAAGCTCTCCTGGCCACAGGGGCTCCCCAGACTGAGCTTCCCCTGGTGCACTGGGCAGCTCTGTGAGCTGGGAGACAGATGTAGCCACTCAAACATTGAGGTGACAAAACGTGACCGGTTTGTGTATATTTGGGGAAGCTCTTCAGTTCCCCTTCTCTGTTAGCAGCTTGTTTTTTTAAAGGATTGGCACAGTTCAGAATCTCCCAAAAGAAAAAAACACTGCTTTGTAGTCCATCCTAATTCACAATCCTTCCACACAGCTATCATTTGTTCAGGAAAATTGGATAGTAAAAGGACTGCATGCTTTGGAGTGAGTGATTAGGAGAATGTAACTGAGCTGTAGCAGAAAAGCTGAACAAGGATCCCGGAGTTTGATGGCAAAGGAGCTGCTGGTTGTTCATAGGAACTTCTTTATCTGAGATTAATGACAGGAGGTTAGTGGCATCTTGCTCGAGACCCTTTTTTGGCTCTGGGACACTTGCCAAAGTTTAGACTCCCATTCTGAGTGTTGACAGGCGGAGAGAGCACTTCAAAATGTGTTATGGACATAATTAGTTACTGTTATCACAGTTTTCTTAATTAGAATATCATAAAAAGGGGAAGTGTGATGATTTACACAAGGAAGATTGGAAGAGCAGCAATTCTAAAGGCTAGAGACTGAATACCAGAGAGGAACATAAAGGTTATCTGCCTTTGGGATGAGGGATGGTGCTCACCTGGGACTTTCAGAGGTGCTCTCAGGATTGACTGAGCTATTTTATTTTTTTTTAACTTTCCACTAACTCAGCTGAGCTGCAGGAGCCTTTGCTCAGCAATTGCCCATCCATCCCCTGCAGGATGGCTCACCTGCTACCAGGATCCTGGCAATGCTGATAACTTGCAAATGTTAAAAGGAAGCCTTACTTTTGAAAAGACTTCTTCCTTAAGCTACATTTTTCTTGCTGTTTCTAGACAACAGAATCCAAGGTATTTGAAGTTATTAATTCTCATAATTGTGGAAAGAAATTATAGCCCCTTTTTAAAAAGAATGCAAACAGCTAAAGAAATCCAGTTATCACTCTCTTGCCTGGCAGCTCCTTATCAGGGCTGTGCCTCATTTCCCAGCCATGCCAGCCTTTAAAAAGGCCAGGTCCCAGCTCTCCCAGAGCACAGCTTGGGAAGAACTGGCTGCTCCCAGCCTCCACACCTGACTGAAGGCTGCTTCTCCACGCTGTTTTCTGTATCCCCTTGCTGATGATGAATTCAGACTGAGCTGTTTGCAGGCCTGGCTTTCTCTGAGGTTTGCTTTGCTGTTGCAGGGAGCAGCATTTGGCTGCCTTTCAGGCCAACACTCTGGAGCACAGGATGCCCTCAGCTATTTCTTTGGGGCTATGGATCTAAGGCTTGTAATGAAATTTCAAAAAAACTGCCACAAACCCAAGAGCTGTTTCTCAACCAGCTGGACTTGGAGAAGGTGCTTTGGAGGAGAAAGTGCTTCAATGCTCATGCCTGAGCTGTGCCACTCTGCCTCCCCTGCCCCTCCCTGCCCTGCCATGGAGAAGCACAGGCAGGGGTGTAACTCACAGTCAAAAAACCTATTTCTTCTGTTGCATTAATCACTATTTGCAGACAAAGGATTAATTGGATCAGCCAGGGAACAGCCCACACTCTGATCCCAGCTGAGTGTGTCCGTGGCTCTGTGCTGCAGCTCAGTCAGATGGGGGGAGATGGCAGCTCTGCAGCTCCTCTGAGCCCTGGGAACAGTCCCTCTGCCCCTGGTTCCTCAGGCAGGAGCCACAGCCATAACAGGGAGCACTGTGCAATGAAAAACACAACTTGCCCAGAGCCATGGTTCCAGGATTCATTGGGATGAATTAATCCTCTTCCTCTTCCCTTGACAAGTAATTTCTGGTGTGACTGAACTTAAAATACCTAAATGAAATTCAGTGAGACATTTTTCCCCCCCATAAGGTAATGACTGAATCATGGTTTTCTTGGAGGCAAAACCTGTTATTTTCCCTGATGGCATTCCTTGTGCATGAGGCTGCACAAACTCTCTCCTCTCTGCCTGCATCCACCCCCTCCAGCACTGTGCACGCTCACGCTCACACATGCACTTGTTGCAGGGAGGAATGATGGCTCTGATGGCTCTGGGAGCCAGGAGGTGTCCATATCCGTCAGAGGTAGCTGAAACTACTGCTACAAGTGCTCTCTGTGCTTAATTGCTGGGATCTGAGAAGCAGAGGGGGAAGTGCTGGTTTTGGGGAAGCGCAGGCTGCCAGACACAAAACCACAAAAAGCTTCGCGTTTGCAGGGAATTTCTCAAGTCATGGGAGGCTGAAGTTCAGGCTATGTCACAAAACAATTGCAACAAGGTATATAGCCCTAGATGCTGAGAAATGTCCTCTTGAGATTCCTCTGGCCCTTCTGGATTGGCTCCAGGGAAGCAGTGCCCACCCTGAATGAGTGATGGACCCGGGGTTCCTGGGTGGGATGGGATGTTGCACCAAGTGCACAGGCCACCACAAATATTTCATGTTTGTGCCCTAATCTCACCCCTCCAGCTGGAGATGAGCATGGGAGCAGGCTGGCTCCCAATGAAAATTCAGCTGCTGGGATGGGAAGAGGAATGAGCAAATTTCTTCTTTACCTACCCCTTGTTTGTACCTTCCCAGCAAGAAGGTGAGCCCAGAGGTGCTGTGGTGCTTTTTGAGACACCTTGGCATAAATCTGTGAAGAATTAGCATTGTTCAAGCCTTCTCCCAGGGAAATGTCCCCTTCTGCCTTCTGTGCTGGGTGTTCTTCAGGTGTGGGCTACCACAGCCCCCCACCTGCACAGCTGGCACCCGAATTACTGCAGCTGGTGATGTCCTGCAGTTCTGACCCGGGGCTGGTTTGGGATTATCTGCTGTTGGTGGGGGTGCTCCAGGCAGCCCCATGCCTGTTGTGCCTTGGCCCCTCCAGGAAAGGCTGGAAAATCAGGGTGGGTTAAAAATTCAACAAACTTTGCACATTCATAGGGAAAGGACTGTAATTTTTGCATTTAACACTCTGTTAGATCTAATGGAAAGCTGGTATTTTTCTGTAGGTGTGAAATTAACCTTTCAATAAAACTAAAAGCTATCTTGAGCCTTTTCAAGATGAAGTTTAAAATAGAGCAATTATGAAACTTGCTGAAAGACTGCCAAGTTTTCTTGTTGAAAACTGCTGCAAATGAATTATGTTTCCCTTGTGATTTACAGCACAGTGTGAAGGAACTATAGTTTGTATTTAAATCTCTTTCCATTAAAGATTCTTTGCAGCTTACAGAATTTATTTTTTTTTTTACAAAATTTTCAAACTCCATCAAAGAAAATTCCGTTCAATGGTACAAATTGCTAAACATGGCATTGTTTATGAGTGCCATGTGTAGTAATTGTATGCCTTGAAAGAATATTTTCTTTCTGAGCGTGGATGGCTGACACTAAACAAATTAGCTCAATTTCTTGTTGAGACTGCTGGAGGCAACAGGGGGATGAAGGGGGATTTTCTTGCCTTAAATCCCAGCAAAACTGGGATTCTCCATGCCATGATTCCTTGCCCTCATTTAGGTTAAAAAGAGGATCTGAAACCACGTAGGTTTTGCACTCTCACGTGTCCAGGCACCCGTGGTGCCTGGGTAGGGAATGATGTTTGCCAATGGGATTGTTACAGGACACTGGAAAAACTCCTTGAGTCAGCATCCGTTCTGGAAATGCAGCCAACTTTGCATCCTACTCCTAGAAACAAGGGATTAAACACCAATTAAAAACTCACTGCTCTCTTTTACTCGGTAGCATTCATTTCAGACAGCAAAGAAGAAATTCCTGGGACATGGAGCATGGGGGTGATGATTGGTCACAGGAACACTGCTGGAGTGTCTGGAGTGGAAGCTGCTCCACTGGCCAGCTTTTTTGGAAATGGATTGATTTTTTGGTGAAATCCAGCTGATGGGTATGAAGGATAGGAAAATCAGATGGGTCTGCAAAAGAGATTTTTAAATAAGGAGTTAACATTAAAAATATTCCTGGGTGGAAAGGCCTCATGTCACATTGCAGATACCATCATTTCATGTACATTGACACCTGCAGCTTCACTTGGAGCCTCATAACCTCACTCCTCAGTGACCTTGAAAGCTTGATAAAGCAAGCCAGACCTCCAGTTCTAGGTGGTTGTTAAAAATATATTCCATATAATACAAGGTAATTCTATGAGGTATTCATATCTGAGGTCAAAAGCAAAAGAGCATTTATGTTTGGGGGTTTTTTTAAACTCTGAAAATAACATGTTAGAGGCAGTAATCAATCTCCTGTTCAAAGCCACCTCCCTCCCCAGCAGAAGCCTCCCCTTCCCCAGGTATCTCTCTTCCTTTCCCTGCTGCAGCCATGTACCCAAACCCTGTAGCACCAACTGGTTTGTACCACATCCACCTTGCTTCCAGCTGTGTGTGGGCTTGGGTCAGGCTGGACACCACCATAAACTGGGTGGTTTTTTGCAAACAAGGCACTTGGGCTAAGTCTTACTTCACAGATGGTATTCCCAGCCTTTACTTTGCTTGAAGAGTTTCCCCACACCTCTGGCACAGAATGAAATGCATCTGGGGACCTGTCCTGGTAAAGACACAAGCAAATTATTTGCAGTCACCCCTGTGCATCTAATTAAAAAGAAACCATTAACCTGTCAAATTTACCGATGCACTTGCAGTCTCCTTAATTATCCTCCCTAAATGTCTGTCAGCTGTGCAAGGCTCACAATTTGCCATCCATCCCAAGAGGAGACAGCTGCTTGCCTGGCTTGTGCAGTGGGCTTGGTGCTTGCCACGGCTTCAGCAAGGTGTTGCTCACTTATCTCACTGGAAACCTGCTCTGATAAATGTCATAGCTAGCAGCTAATTGATTTTTTGGGTAAAATTTGTCTGAGTGAGTGTCATGATTCCTGAAAAACACAGCAAAGCGGCTTCTAGAAGTGGTGAATCACACTTGTGATTGCATTTATGTCAGTCTTGCATCAACCTAGTGGTGAAATTTGCTGGCTGCAGGTTCAGCTGTTCTGGCGCTGAAGTCAGCACTGATTTAGAAGGTTTAAATTATTAAAATTATTTAAATGATTCTGTGTCTCACCAGAGCTGTCTGTGCAGCCCCACAAGGGGCCAGCTCCAGAAAACACAGAGGACCTGGTTCACTGCTAATAGAGTCTGAATGGAGTGAATCAAGCATCCAGCACAGGCACTGAGGGTGGGCAGCGACTCCCAGAAGAGCAGGGAAGGGACTTTTGTCATGGCTGTGTTGTGTGTTGAGTCAAACAACAAGAGGTGAGTCACCAACACTGCAGAATTAAAAGCTGGAGTGCAATGCTCACCAAATGCTCACCATCAGTGCTCCAGCTCGCAGCTCTGGGCTCCTGGGGACTCAGCTTGACAGTCACAATTGTGCTGTGTAGGAGCACTGGGATTTTTGGTGTATTTTTAGCAGGCAGAAAATCACTGAAGGCTGTAGAGGAGAGAAAAACTGAATTTTTTTTTCTTAAGGGAAAAAAGTGGTTTTTTTCCTCATGCAAATACTCTGCAGGAACTTGAGCAGTGGGAATGTTCCCTTCTCCATGGGTGTTCGGGTGGGGAGGGTCCTGCCCTAGTGGATAACTCTGGGAAATTAACTGCCCTGCTGTCTGAAACTGCTTGATTGCACTTTCAACCACATTTATAAGTTGTCAAAAGGCTGCAACAGATACTGATATCTTGCCAAAGTCATTCTTGGAAAATGAGCTATACCTGGGCTTGTGCTATAAACAGCAGCAAGAGTTCATCAGGAGCTCCTGAGGATAATAAATATTGAAAACACTGCCACACCAACAATCAGGAGCTTAGCAGCAGCCACGGGTTTGAACTGCTCCTGCTTTATGGTGCATTGCCAGTAACAGAGGGAGGTTTTGGCTGCCACTTGATAATTGAGGCTTCCCCTGTATTATTTCTGTCTTCAGTTCTTTTCCTTCAGTCTTGTCAGAATGGCCAAATTAACTCAAAATAGGGCAAGGGTTTTGTGTGTCTGCTTTGCCTGAATATTTTTCTATTTGAGCATCCACAGCTTCTTTGGGTAACCTGTTCTAGTCCATCACTATCCTCATCATAAAAAACTTTTTTTCTTTATATTTAAGGTGCAAGAGGGAAATATTTTTGATGGATTTCTGAGATTATTAGATTCTTGTAAAGATACTAATCTTAAAGGTGATAAAAGACATGAAAAATCCCATTTCCTATTTCATGATAGAACACTGTTCCCAAGGCAGTTAACAGCACAAGAGGGATATTTTCACAGAAATCTCCAAAGCTTTAGGTTTTTTGCTGTTAAGAAAGCAATATTTTCTTCAACACACCTCCTCTTTCCAAGCTCCTTCAAAACTTCTGTGTACATGAACAGCCTTGCTCAACAGAACACAGTTGAGAGGTTTCAACCAGCTCTCATTTTAGACAAATAAGTAAACACAACTCTCTTTATGCTGTAGAGGAGACTTTGGTATCAACTTACCTGCTACTGCTGCCAGGTCTTTCTGCTTTTGAGTTACTTGAGAGTATCTCGAGTTATCTGTGGCTGCCCCATCCCTGGAATTGTTCAAGACCAGGTTGGATGGGACTTTGAGCAGCCTGGTCTAGTAAAAGGTGTGCCTGAGGCAGGGAGGTTGAAGCTGGATGAGTTTTAAGGTCCCTTCCAGCACAAACCATCCTGTAATTGTCTGGTGAATGGTGCTTGCTTGGGCTGTGCTGTGTGAAGTGGAGCTCTAGAGAGGAAAAGGGGTTGTGCAAAGCCCTCCACAGCCACCACTTGCACTGTTTGTGATTAATTCCTATTCTCACCACTGGATCCTGTTTAGATGTACACATGCATAATATCAGCAGATAAATGTTCTGCTGATTAAATTATGTCTCTGTGAAGTGGAGAAGAGAGTGTACAGTGTAAAAATTTCTAAATTTCCCATCAAAATAGGGGTACCTACAGAGGTAGATGGCCTGCCCCAGCTCCCCAGCAGCAGTAAGAGGCCATTTAAGGAGTTTCACAAGCTTTTTGGAGGTGGGATGACTATCATAATCAATTATTTCATGGCTAACCTTAGGGGAAAAAATGCCTGTTAAAAACAAATTAAAGAGAATAGGTTTCTATATTTAACAAGGCCAGACAATATTGATATGCAAGTGCAGAGACATGGGTAATGAATAGGATTTGTTATTACTAAGGCAATCTATAACTTCTTTGAGTGCCATAAGTGGCAGGAAAGTCACTGCTGAAGTGACTGGAATTAATGAGCTGTCTCAGGAATTTTATCAAGTTCTCTATAAAAGTCTTTCCCTTGCTTCTGAGGAGATGGATATATTCAGAGAGAGGCAGAGAAAAATTTTCTTTGTATCTGCTTAAAGGCTGAATGATCATGAAGGCCCTGAGCTTAGGAAGATCTTCATGCTGAATTTTTATGGGAGCTCTGAACAGCATCAGGCCCATTAACAAAGAAATACATCTTATTTCTTCAATCTGCTGGTCTACCTCCTACAGCTCCAATCCATCAGGACTCTCTGGTGTATGAGCATGGTTAAAATGAGAGCAGTGATGTGAATAGACTGGAGTGGACACAGGTTTTGATGTAGTTTTTTAATAAGGACCCTTCTCTGCAGCTTGCACAAAAGTTATTGTTTTGTGTTTTCCTGGGGCCAGATTGATTGAACCATCCTACACCAAACTGTTTTTTATGTAGCAATTATAGGAGTTTTATAAGAACACAAAAGCCCAAGGTTTCAGTGTAATTTGACAGTGGCTGGATCTCAGGTGGAGCTGTCTCATATCTTTGTTAGCTACACTGAAAGTGAGGAAGATGTGAAACCCCACTCTCCTCTCCTGTAGAGGACAGCTGGTGCACACAGTTGTCACAAAAAGTAATTACCCCTGCACATGTCCTACCTTGCAGTAATGAGAGGGTAAATGCATATTTATTAGAGTAGCTGTGCTATGGCTGACTTGGAGACAACTTATTCACATACCCATGTCACAAAATATTCTCTTTGTATATTTTTTGTTACATGTTCTCTTATATCAGAACTCTTGAGGAAGGCTCAGGTTCACCCCCTTTTCTGCTGCTGAGCTCTTGGTTTGAGATCTAACAGGGGGGTATCACACTTCTTTAAATAGTATTTCCTTGAAGAAATTGGAAGGTCTCAAAGGCTCAGGGTGCATATTTGAGTAAATGTATATATGCATGTATTCATAATTTCCCGTGGCAACCGTCATCCTCTTTTTAATAAAAATTTCTCACACATATCGACAGATATATATGAATTGCATGTAGGAGTTGCTCTCTCCTATATCCTAAGAAGAGTGCTGAATAAGTGAGGGAAGGTACAGGACAGAAATGTGCTTTCCTGACATTAACACTGTGCCTGTGTTTAAAAGTGCCATCCATAATTAGCGTGAGCAAAGAGCAGCAATCCCCCTCCTGTTTTTGCTGCTCTTTTACACTCAGGACTCTGAGTCATTACTCAGCAAGTGCAGGATCCTGCCAGGCTGCAGCAGGTGGGTCACTGGCACTGAGGATCTCTGCTTCCTGCTGGGAAGTGATGCTGGAAGAGCTCTGCTCCCAATGCTGCTGAGATGTGAGTGGAGAGAGGGTGGCCAAGGGCAAGGCCAGTTGCAAGGCAGCCCTATGCAGACAACACAGAGACAGCAGAGAGGAGAACAAGCCCTTTCACAGGGCTGATTCTTGGTTATTTTTATATTAAAAATATGGGATAAGGGGCCTGAACAAAGAGCTGGAAGTAAATAGGTAAGAACCTTGTGATGCCTAAAGAGCTGTAAGTACAGAACAAATTAATGACTTCAGAGTTTGCCATCAGTCTTTTTAACATGCAACTATGGGGTCAAATAGGTTTTTCCAGTTAGAAGAAAAATGTCAAATACCTGTTTTCAACATTTCAAAGTATTGTTCTAAACCTCAGGTTGTTAAGCAGGATTTTCTGTGCTGGAGAGCCCCAACACCAAGTGTGCAGGGGTCTGTCACAGCACCCAGTACCTCACAAACCTTCCAGTTTTCTCCAGACACAAAGGAGTGTCTGCTGTCAGCACTGAGCCCTGCACAGGGATGACAGGGATGTGTGAGGTTACCTGCTGTCCCGACAAAGATAGCCCCAGGGCCCAGAGCTGGATCTTCTGGGGGAGAAGGAGTCTGTCTACCTTCCACAGAAGAATGCAGGCACCAAATGCACTTCAAATGTGAGCTTATAGCAGGCATCAGTGACATTTAAGCTATTAAAAAAAATACTTTTGTTTCCTGCTGAAACCTTATGAACCATGATTTGACACCTTTTCCACAAGCTTTGGAGCTGTGGTGCAGGAGGGAGGATGAGCCTTGAGGCAGGTCATGAGCAAGGACAGAAACTGCGGCTTGTTCATCACTCAGCTGATCACTTCTTTTTCCAGGGCTAGTTATGAGATATGTTAATTTGAACTGGCAGCAGATTTTGCATAACTACATCTCAGAACACCAGTCAGTCCTAACATTTGCCATGGAATTTAGTTTTCATATTATTAAAAACTTATAATGAAGTTTTACAGTGTAGATCTTTCTTCAAGCTTTGCTGCAGTGACATTCAATGCTGGTAGAGAACAGACTCACTGCAAAGGGTGAAGGCTGGGATTTTAGTACTATTAAGTGCCTTGTGCTTGGGATTAATGTCTTCACAGTGTAGTACACTATGAAATGTGGGGATTATGCCCACAGAACTTGCAGCATCCTTCTTTTCATGTATGTGACAGAACTACCTAGAGTTTTTATGCAGGAACAAAGCATTTACTGTTGATGATACTGGAACAATTTCTGTGACATCTTCTTTTTGTCTAGAATGTATGTATTTTATCCTCTCTTTGTAAAGGTAGTTCCACCAAAGTGGTTACCGCTCTTCAAGGAATCTTCCCTAGAGAGGTGGGATTTCCCTTTGGGAGCCACAGACACCTGTGGAAAAGCTCTTCCCGTGTGCCTGTGGAGGCTGAGGCAGTGCTGCAAACAGCACAGCTTTGTTCCTGCTGTTTTGGGAGGGAGCTGCCCGAGGGGAAGGGGGTGCAGTGCCTGGGGAGGGCAGGCACAGCCAGGCAGGAAGGCAGCAGCTGCTGGAAGCAGAGTTGTAGGGTCTGGAGGGTGGGAAGGAGCTGGATGAGTGAATTTCCTGCCCAGAAGCTCCTGTGGCTGAGGCTGATGCCTTGCCCTTGCCTGCTAATCCCAGCTCTTCCCTTGCCATCCAGCCAGGTGTGGGGGTCACTGGGGTGTGATGTCCCAAGGGAGAGGCTGTGGGTGACAGCCTTGTCCATCTGAGGGACCCCTGCACCGGTTGCATTGTGATAAACTCACTGCCTGACAGGCTTCACATCTTTATTTTCCCATCCTCGTCTTGGTGATGCTGGGAACACTGATTCTGTGTAATTAAGGCACAGCATGTCTCGTTCAGCAGGGTTTTATTCCCAAGGGCTGCCTCTGCTGAGCTCTGTGGGGACCTTGAGCCAGGCCTGCAGATGGAAATGTGTTCTCAGAAGTGCATGCCAGTGTGGGTGATGTTCCATGCAGTGAACATCTCTGTGGGAAGTGTGAGCATCCCTGAGTGCCCCTGGGCAAGGGATGAGGGAAAAGCCTGTAGGCTGATCCTCACTGGAGACTGTGCTGGAAAAGGCAGGGAGATGAGGAGGGGCATGCCCTGGATGGGGTTTTGTCCCTCCTGTAACAAGAGCAGGGCTAACTGTGTAAGCCAGAAGCACAGCTCATAATGCTGGGTGTCAGGAGATGGAGGGGGCTGCACACTCCTACCTTGCAGGCAGGTAACATCAGCTGCCAGGAGCATTTCCTGCTGTGAGCTGTATGTCCTGGGAGCAGCCAGCAACATCCTGGTGTCTGCTACCTGCACACCCAGGTGCCATCACTGATGGCCTCTGGGCCATGTGCTGGTGGCTGCTTGGAGAGTGGGAATCCTTGCAGGGACAGCCCAGAGGGGCTCCATGTCTACAACCTCTTAACACTTTGTCTGAATTCCTGAATGCAGAAAACCATACAGTGAACCACAGTTTTGTTTTGCAGTGGGTCAGAAGCAGAAGCTGGGGAAGGGATAAGCTTCATCCTGTTTTTAGTACTTTTAATATTGCAAACTGCTGAGTTCTTAGCCTTGTTGTGCTTAATGATGTTTCAGTGCTTTAGTTCTAAATTTTATGTAATAACTAAATAGATCCCCACTGGTCATTGAGGTACCCTCTAAAAAGGGTTCAGCTAAGCTCCTTGGTCATGCTGGGCAATAGCTGGACCAATTATTTGAAGGTGGAAAATGTTAAAGCATCATTGATCTGGCTTTAGTGTGATGGGAGAAGCCTGGTGAGACACTTGCTGGCCTCAGGATGTCCCCAGCCAATGTTGTGACAGAGGAATCTTTGAAAGTGAAAGGAAAGCTCACTACTCATTCACATAAGGACCTCACTGAAATTTCCCCAAAGTCTTTAACAAATAAGAAACACATCTTAATAAACAAGAAGTATAGAAAACCTCCCTAAAACATTAATTATTGCTGGTCTGTAACTCTGGAACTGGCAATCTCACTTTTATCGGGTCTACTGAACAGCTGGATCGTCAACCACTGAACACATTAGTTTATAATTAAAATGCTGCCAGTTCCTTAATTACAGGCATTGCTACAATATCATTCACCACTCTAATTTTTTGCCTTTCTGATGGGGAGCATCAGAATTATTCTTATTTTTCTTTAAGATTTTCAAATATTGTTGGAAAGGATACATTGATCGTGTCACTCTGCTAGTGGGAGGAGTGTGCAATGCACCTGCTCAGCAGGTGACTCTTCAGGCAAAACTGCTGCCAGAAAGAAAAGCATTGGGGTGAGGTTTTCAGCCATCCAGTCTGATGGAGAGTAGAATCTGACATGACAAATCCTGTGATTGGTCTCTCCCCTTGGCTGCTGAAAAGCTGGGATGTCTCCACTGATGGTAAGGAGATAATAACACTGCCTGAGAGCTCAGGTCACGTCTTATGTGCAGCCCTAACTCTTCATCTCCTATCTTGCCACAAGGAAAACCAGAGCACAATCAATAGAGGAGCTTTTTTAACCTGTTCAATACTTTGTCTAAATGAGCAGTAGCAGATTTGTACTCTAACTTTGGGGTTAAAAAATTTCCCAATGGTCAAATATTGAAACCGGGACACATAGAGGCAGTGGGACCTTCATCTCTGGGGACAGTCAAATACCCAGGTCCAGGCTTAGAACAACCTTGCCTAAATGTGAAGCTGGCTCTACTCTGAGCAGGAGGTGAGACTAGAGACCTCCAAAAACTCTTTTCAGCTGAAATAACTGAATGATCCTATATGGCCAGTTTAGGTAACTTACTTTTACATGTGAGCTAAGAGAAGGCAAAGAGGAGCAGGTGCAGGAGGGGATGGGGGTACCCAGCGAGGGTGGGAGCTGGTGAACACACCAGGAGCTGCTGTGGAGCCCCAGGAACAGACAGCTCAGTGTGACCCGGTGTCTTTCTGGCCTGAGCACACCATCCACGGAGCTTTACAGCTTTTCAGCAAACAAACACAACTTGCTGCCATTTCACGCCCTGGGAATGGCTGCTGAAATTAATGAGCAGGAGAAGGGCAGGGTGCTGAACCCAGCCTGCTGAGTCTGACGTGGTTAATCACAGGCACAGAGACTGGCACGGAGCAATTTGGAAATAACACAACCGGGGATGTTTCTTGTCTCATTTGCACTGATGCATCCATGCAATCAGTACATTTTGGTCGGTTGCTATTAATTCTCAGTGAAATTGCAGCTCTCTGCTCCACGTGCCCAGTCTCCTTCCCGCTGCTCCCCCAAGGGATGAGCAATTGTAAAGCAAATGGGAGGAGGGAGTTTGACAATGGGTGGTAACAGGGCAATGTGAAATAGCAAGGTAGCTGAACTTCCCAGTGTTTTCCCAAGTGTCAAGACAAACAATACCAAGTATTTACTCCTCCGCAGTGGCTCTGTATTTCTGTTGTTGATGGGAGCATGGGAGTGGAGGCAGCAGAGGGGGCTCTGGTCTGGTTGGATTGAGAAGCTGTGGTAGTGATGGGTGTGAGGCTGTGAGCTACAGCCAGAGAAAATGGGAGTCACTGAGATGTGTGTTGATTTAATCAATTTAAGCGTTCCGATGTGCTTTGTACAGTGTACCCAGCAATCTGCAAGGTTTCCAGTTGCAGTGTGTGTGTGTGTGTTTGTAAATGTACACACATGCCTGCACACAGAGAGGCTCTAGGTCTCGTCCTGGAGAATGGGAATGAGGCATGGACAACCAGCTCACAGCAATTGGCTTTGCTTTTCCTTTCTTTTTGCTTCCTGTCTACCCTTCCAAGAATAAGCCTGCTGGCTCGCATCCCTTCCATGGTCACTCCCTGCAGGCAGCACGGTGGTTTGATGCTGCAGCCTGTCTCTGAGCACTCTGCCCTGAGCATTTGTTGTGTTCTGGCTGTTGGTCCCTATGGCGCTGTGTCCCGTGGGTTCTGTTTGCCCCCAGCCAGGCTTGGTCTGCAGCTGACTACATGCAGGTTACAAGGATTCTGAAATCCTCTGCTTGCTACTTGAATTAGCAGGAGAAAGTAAATATTCCCACTGCTTTTTAGCAATTCTCCTCCTCAGGCACTGTTAGTGGCATAAGCCGTCTATCAGCTGGCAGCAGGTTACAGCAGCCACTGGCACGCTTGAGAAGCCCGTGACATCGGATTCCAAAGATCCACAGGCCAAGTAAACACTGGCAGGGCCTGTGGGAGCAGGGAGCAGGCAGCCCCAGGCAGAGCCTGCCATCCCTGGCTGTGTCGCCGAGGCTGGGCTTGCACAGGGCAGCCTTGCTGCTGCTCCTGCAGCCCAAACTGCAGGGAAATGCTGTGCTGCCAAACAACCCTGCTGCTTCCCTCAGGACTTTGGTCTCTAACCATGCTGTGATGTTTTTGTTCTTTCTTACTTTTTTTTTCTTCTTTATGAATAGTTTTGCAACCTCCTTACATCATTTTCTCCACAGCCCCTTACCCAGATTGCAGGAGCTGTGTGATTTCCTTCCTAAAACTCCCTTGTTGGGTTCTAGCTGCAGCCCTTATATGATATCTAGCAAATTAGCATCATGTGAGAGGCCTGAAATAGAGGTGAACAGTTTTCTTTCATGGATTTGGTATAGGATGGCACAGTATTAGCTGATGTTCTTTTGGGATTGGGGTCTGGGCTTAGTCCTATCAAGCTTAGGGAATGTCTCTACCTGCATCTTGAGAGATGATGCAGTGGAGAGCAAATCCCCCTTTTTCCTCTCTACATTCAGTAAACATGCTGGCTATTTACTGTATTGGAACAAGATTACACAAGGGTTTTCCCCACGTGCCTTGAGATCCTTTGCCATCACTTGGTGTGCTTAGTGCAGCAGCTGGCAGGTTTGGTGGGTTAGGCAGTAAAGAAGAGAAAGGGAGGGAAACCATCACAAGCTAAATACAAATATAATCTGTCTATTCAAAGAGGGATTTGCTGACTCTTATGCCATCAGCCTGAATGCGTAGTACTGGCAAGTCAAATCCAAACACGCCCCAGATATCCCTCTCTGCTCCCCCAGCTCTTCAGCACCGCTTTTCTGCTCAGGCAGGTCTTGGAGAGCAGTGCCCATCCTGTGCCCCCTCACTGCCACCTGTGCCCCATGTACACAAACAAAGGCATGGATGGATGGATGCATCCCGGGATCCTGGGAAGGGCCTGGTGGGATGGGATGCTGGATGGATGCCGGGGGATGGGATGCTGGATCTCCGCACGGATCCCGGGAAGGGGCGGGATGGATGGGATGCTGGATGGATGCCGGGGGATGGGATGCTGGATCTCCGCACGGATCCCGGGAACGCCGCGCCAGCCCAGCCCGGGCTCTGCTGCCCCCTGGCGGTCCCCGGCTGCCAGCGGCTCCCTCCAGGTGTGCCGGGCTTTGTGCGCTCCGGACGCGCGGCCCCTCACAAAAGCCACGCAGACATAAATGTAACAAGTGTAGAAAAACGAGTCTGTTCCCAGGTCCCTTCCTCGTGGGTTCCTCGATTAAGAGCAGCTCCTGGCATGCTTTGCCTCCCGGCTGCCGTGGCACTGCCCGGCGCACAGGAGCAGCCTTTCTGCTCTTTCTCTGCACAGCACCCACAACACACAGCCCTGGGCTGTTTAGCCCTGGGATATGAGTGGAGGGAATTCTGCAACAGTGCTAACAACCTTTATTAAAATAGATTTGGGAAACGAAGGCTGAGGTAACCCAAGAACACATTTGACAATCGGGGTGAAGCACAAAAGGAGCACTTCTCTGTTCCTAGCTTGCTTTCCCCAGGGCCTGTTGCACATAGATCTATGAAGTGGTCCACACACTGGATGTGCCTCTAATGCAGCTTAGTCTAGAAAGAAAAAAACACACAGGTTCCCAGAGCAGAACTAACAGCACTTGCCTACATCTCTGAATTTTTTTTCTTAGTTTTTTAAACTCACATGAAAAGGAAACTCACTTGAGTAAAGGAGGGAAAGCATGGTACAAGCCAGCTGTGACATCTGAAAAATTTACAAGTATCTCAAAAAACTCATAATTTCTAGCTCATAAATCTTTGGGATTTTTTTTTGGCCATTTTCTTTGCTGGCAGCAGCTTTCTTAAAATTAACACGGTTTCAGAGATATCCCATCATTTGACAGTGCGTCACAGCGACATTCTTTCTCCTCCTTTTCCCATCCCTTCATGAAGCTTGCTAAATCTGTTTTAACAAATCCTGCCCAAGTTACCAATTCTGTCCAATGTTCCACTCTCCCTATGCTGCTTTCCTTTAGACAGGACAGAAAAACAAGTCCTGGCATTGAAAATGTCAGTTTATCACTTCAGCAACTCCTGCCTGTATTTTTGCATCCAGATGACAAGGGCACTGAGATGGACCATTTAGGCATATAATAATCTTTCAGCTTAGATAGGGTCAAGGCAAATCATAAACCAGGAAACAGCTTTTTAAAATAGTGTGGTTGTCAAGATTCTGAATTTATGTACCTAGGTTTTTATACATGTACATTTAGAGTCAGTGCAGGTAAGCAGCATGACAGAGGAGAGCTTTCTAGGCAAGGATGTAACAGTGACCATCATGTGTGCCTTGCAAAAATGACACACAGAAAACTTCTGGAACAGAAGATTAAAGGACATGCAGATATACATTTCCATCATATGCAAGGTAGATGCAAAGCTGGAACCTGAGTCTTGGTAATAATGCAGGTTAAATAGTGGCTGGCATATGAATTCTATTTGGTTTTGTTTCTTTTTTGGCACAATTCTAATGTTCAAGAGGTTAGAGATATGAATACTGAAAAAAATAAGGGCAAATATTTTGGGTGTCCCACTGAGGCTGTGTTTGCAATGAATTAATGCTACTTTTTTCTTTGATTGCCCTGGTGACATGACTTTCTTGCTGCCACATTGCACTAGGGCAACTTGATTTCCCAGGGCAGTAATTTCTTTTCAAGATTGCATCACTGTAATTTGAACTAGAATATATTCCTTTGTCATGCATTTGTATTATTTCTCTTATGTACAACTCTTATTTCCCTGTAAATATTCCTTACCAGAGGGATGGACTTAGGTTTTGGCATGTTTCTGGTCAGGTTCTACACAGAGCAGTGCAAGTTCTGAGATAAGATACTTGACTGAGCCAAGTGATTTCCAAAGAATTGTGTAAAATAGTGAATGGAAAAATTTGAGATTTTCACTGTTACAGAGACTATTTTTAACTGGTGAATATCATCCACCTCTGCACCAAAATACAGTCCAGATAGTTCACGGAGGCCATTTCCACCACAAAAAAAAAAAAAATTAATATGCTTTAAAATTGTCCTTGAGTCCTTATCATTTATGATCTTCATAATTCATACATTCATGACAATGACTCCTCCCAGATTTGGCAATAATTTAATGTTGTTGGTTTACAAAATATTTCACTGTTCCCTGTTGTTAGGAGGGGAAAATCCCTGTACACTTAATACTTTTTGATGGTGCACTTATATTAAATGCCTGTTGTTTGCTTAGCCACCCCTCAGCCTGCCAAATTCGTGGTGCATGAGAAGCAGTGCATGTCTGTACAGGCTCCATCAGGCAAACCTGAGCTTCTCCTGTGTTCTGAGCTGACCAGCTGTGAAAGAGAAGACTTTTGACAGCTTGTTTGTTCAGGGCTGCACTGCGCTACTGAAGCTGTGTGACTTCTCATTCAGCTGGCTTGCCTTTAGCGAACCTGGAATGTGAGCAAAACAAGCTCAGATATGTCTGTTCAGCCCAATCCACCCAGATCCACAGCCACTGAGGGTGGGAATTATATAGCATCTAGGCTATAAATGTCTGAAGTCTCATGGAAATCCCCCTCAGCTGTCACCCAGTGGGACAGCAGCTCTATTCCATGTAATATTATTTCACCTGAACCACATAGGCTTATGGCACAGCCTGAGTGAGATACAAAATGTTTTCCTTTACAGAAAGCACTGGAAGGATCCATTTAGTGAGTGTTTTTAGAGCATGACCTACTACTGCCCCTTGCTCCTTCCTCCCTGCCTAACAAAAGTATGGAGCATATTCCATTTTCTTCTCTTTTGGGGAAGGTTGAAACTTTTCTTACTTCCCAACAGATTGCTCAGACAGCAGGATGAGCCAGGTGGATGGATAGATTCCACTTTGCCTACTAATAACAAAAGTATCTCTGATTCTTTAACATAATTTTCATTCTTAAACATAATAATGAGCATGATTATTGCTCTACTGCTTCAGTTTTTCATCATGAGAAAAGAAGGGTTCCACCATCTGTTTCAGAAATTATGATGTATTTTGATAATAGTCAATTGACAGATAAAATCCAGAAGCAGATTATAAATAGTATCAGGATTAGATTCCTAGTTCTTCAAGAACAAAGCTTTTAAATTGCGGTTTTAAATGTGCCATTTCAAA
This sequence comes from Dicaeum eximium, assembly GCA_013396995.1. NCBI lineage: Eukaryota > Metazoa > Chordata > Aves > Passeriformes > Dicaeidae > Dicaeum > Dicaeum eximium. The sequence continues at coordinate 858,128 of VWZP01005527.1, forward strand.
ATGTGACCATTGATGTGGTACAACAAACACAGCAGAACAAGGCTTGGATCGTTGCATTTCTTTGCATCACTCTGAGGAAAAAATTAAAGCTAGTACAGTATCGTTTTTGGTTTTTTATAATCCTTAACAAGCATTAATTCTATAGAAGTAATTTATTTTAAATTAAACTATCCAAGTCTAGTCACAGTAAGTTCTAAAATGGCAGCAGCTACTTTGAAAAACTAAGAGCCTACTTAGTTCAGATTTAGGTCCCATCTAGAACAGGGTATGGAAGCTGGGACTCATGAAAAGATGCACTGCCCTCAGTCTGATGTCATGTGAGAAAAGGAGCTCTTATTATAAGGCTCAATCCCTACTAAAAACAGGAAAATCTGTGAAAACACCTTTTATTGGCAAAGTTTTGCAAACACCTTAGTTCACAAGTATGGTGTAAAAGCTTCATCCTTTGTGAAACAAAGTACATTTGTCACAAATTACAAAGTTTGTGGATTAACACTGAGTTGCCTGTCTGCAAACATCTGCAACTGTTTTCCCCTGAAGCATATGCAAAACATGTATTTTTGTATAAAAATTCACAGAAGCAGTAGAAACCTATTTCCAGCTTCATCTCTCTTACTGTTGATTTCAACAGAAATTGAAGATACTTGGACTTTCTTAAGTAGTATTGTCAGTCTTCATATGACATCTACTGCTTGGCCTCCGCTTCCATCTGAGTTTCTTGGGATTCCTCAGCTTCTGAAAGTTTTTCATCATCTAAAATTCAATATTACTGTTAGTCAAACATGCTTAGTCATATATACAGACTATATTGTAGAACTTTGTCCCACCTAAACATTTTATTTTGATTGCCTTAAATGTGTAGTTGAGTATCTCATTCTATAAAATACTGTGTTCAAACAAACAAAAAAAAACCTTCAGTTTTTAAGGATGTTACCTCTAACAGCTGTTACTGGAAATATGGGGTAAATTCTATAGTATCAATTGAAGCAAATGGTACCAGATTGCTTCTAACCCCTTCTTTCTCTTTGTCTACAAATGGTTTATTTATTTTATACTGAAGCTGTGCTTTGCTCTAAACTGCTACTTCCTTTACAAAATCCTGAAAGGTAATCTATATATTCACATGAAATGTATTTTCAAGACTAATACTTAAGCAAGTGCTAGTAACATAATAACAATAACCTTCTGCTAAAGTGCACCTAGGATTAACAGTTCATTCTGCTTAAGAAGATCTAGATGGCCTTAGAGAATGAAAGTCTGCTCTTACAGCCATCTCTGCATTTCATCAGGTCATTCTCAGAGGCTGTACCCATTGTTCTGTCTTTGAAAGACAGAGCAAATATACAGAAAATAATATTTAAAACAATATTACCTGTATTAGAGTACAAAAAGTTAGTGCTGCTTTGAAAATATTAAGTATTTGTATGACAAAAGAGGAGTATGACAACTATTTCCTGAATTTAGCTCTCGTGTCTGACAGTTTTAGTCCCTGTTCTATCACAGATTCAGTCTGAGTAGGTTGTCATTTATCTTCCTTGTATTTCGCCTTCTTTTTAGTAAAGCCTCAAATGATACCATGATAGCAGTTACATGTTCAAAACTACTGAAATAGGAATTATAAAATTAGATTTGTAAATAGGCACAAAAATAATTTTCTGTAAGAAATACTTTCTGTTACAAAACAAAAAAAACACCCTATAAATTGCTATTCTCTATCCTCACATTTTAAAATTAACCTACAAATTAACCTGAAGCTAGTCAGGAAATGGCACAGTGGGTAGCTTGTGGATGAAAAAAAAAAAATCAGAGCAGTCTCAGGACTACAACTGGAGAAAAAATTCTGCCAATGCAAGAGGTCACCAGCCTCAATTGCACAGAGCTATCCCCCTGCTGGACGTTGTGATTCCTTTTGATCTGCTAAAGCCTAACCCAGTTAGACCTCTTACTAAGGAACAGCACTTACTCTCCAGGGTTTGCTGAAGTTCATGGATGGTGCTCAGGAGAACATGGAACTGCTTCCTTCTCAGCTCCAACTGCAATGATAAAATACATGTAGGAAACACAGAGCACATACAGCCAAACAACCCATAGCAGATTCTCCATTAACTCTATTCCTAATAAATTGTTATATAACCATCTCTATGAAAAACTTACCTTATCTTCAACGTTTTCTTTAATGTGAGAAAGATTTTGCAGTTCTTTTCCCAAAGCTTCTAGCTGCCTGAAAAGAGATTGTTAGTGTTCTTTAAAAATTCTGTAAAATTCTAGCAAAAGAGATTTGCTCTAAGTAGAGGAGATCCTAATGATTTTGGAAGCATTTGGTTACCAGTTTCTGAGGAATTTCCATTTGGCCAAATCTTGCTGTTTACACTGTGCTGTCAGGTGTAAGCAGACTGCGAGAGGAAAGACTTTTTTTTTCTCATTCCAAGCCGTATCTGGAATTTTACTCCTTTTACTTTGCATTCCAGAGAATCTTTGCTTAGTCTTCTTAGTTTCATATCTCCTTTTCTAAGATTCAGTGTCATTTCTTGGTCCTTTGAACAGCTCTTCTGATACCGCATCTAATTACACTGTGGGCACTGTTGTATTTCAGCTCCTATCACTTTCTGAATTGGCTCCTGTGCACTACCTGTGACTAAGCTGCTAACAGCTTCTTTTGTACTGTATGACTTCTTGTTCCAAGAAACAGACTCCTAAAAGCATAAAGAAAGTATTTTTCTAAACTTTGTCCTATTGTGCCGAATAACCTGTAAAAGCTATAAATGTAACTCTTGCAAAAAACCCTTCTGTTTCTTCTCACGGGAAGTTTTCTCAAGTGTTTCTAGTGATTAAGGGTTCCATGAAAAGTGTGACATTGTTAGTGAGGCTTCCTCTGTTCTGAATTAAGGGCGGCCTTTGGTTCATTTTATCATTTTCTGTACACTTTCCTATAGACTGCATTCTTACCAGCTACAATTTACCACTCTTTCTGGATTAGTTTAAGAAATTTATGCTTGGATGTGTTAAGCAAAATTAGAATAATCCCTCCAAACCTAAACAACCCAGCATCCTCTAAGATAAAAAAGTATCATTTATCACAGAATTATAGAATAGTTTGGGTTGGAAGGGACCATAAAGATAATCTAGTTCCAACCCCCTGCCATGGGGAGGGACATCTTCCACTAGACCAGAGTGCTCAGAGCCCCATCCAAACTGGCCTTGAACACTTCCAGGGATGGGGCAGTCACAACTTCTCTCATTTAGTTGTTTCTATTCTTAATTGACTTATCAGAAAAACTGCATTTTTGGTAGTTCTTTATTAAAGCCTCACTTGATAATGAAGTAATAAGTAGTCAAGCCTCATGAGAATTGCCTGTAATAATCAAAGTTGGGGTAATGAAATCAAGGCACAGAAAAACAACATGCAAGAAAGAAATGTGTGAAATATTGTCAGTGGCTTATAGCTATTAAAAATGCTATTATTAGGGTAATGGTATTACCAAATCACTTCCATTTGCTAAGAAAGGCTATGGAATATGAAGACAGCCTCCCTTGGCAATTTCACTGAAAGTGGGAAGAGGATAAGTGCACAGCTGCACTTATATGGGAACAGTAATCCCACACTGCATCTTTGATCAGTTTAAGAACAACAAACTCAAAGATAAGTAAGTCCTAGCAGTAAGTCCTGGAATGTTTCTATGGCTCAGTAAAGTTGATCTCCCCACAGCTGCCCCAAAAGCCCAGATAGTGACAAGCAGCACTGTGAGCTACACACAGGATGAGTTGGACAACAGGCAGGTCTGCCCGGCATGCCAGGGCAGGTTATGTGTGGTGCACAACACAGGCATTGATAACTGGGCATGCAGGAACAGCAACCAGAAGGAAAACATAAAACAGAATCCTAGGAGCTTTCCCCTGCTTTCTCTCATTCCACTTTACTTGCTTGTGTGTTACACATTTTGAGTGACTACTGAATCTGGCTGGTGCAAGTCAAAGGAGTTCCCACCATCTCCCTTTCCTGAGCAACTCATAGGTAAACTGACATCAGATGTGCATTTACATCTCAGTTCACTTATCCACCTTAACAGTGGAAAAATTTCAATTGCAGAACAATTAGCAATGCTTCTGACCCATACAGATGGGAGATTAAGGAAAACTCATAAGGGCGCAGAGACACAGGTTTTTATGGTTTCAAAGAAATTATAAATATAAATGTGAGGAAAAGTGAACTGAAATCAAGGAAATGTCAAGTCTGGTGACTTCCAGTTTACTGCTCTATTATAACTTAATGTAGTTTTATACTTACTTCAGTGTTTCATGTCTGTCTGGGTGATGCTGAATGACTTTGGCCAATGCATCATATTCTGAAAGACATTTATATAATTAATCTAAATACTTCTGAAAATACTGATTCAAGAACCCAAACTCAGGTATCACAGAATGACAGATCATTTTTCCTTGAAAAACTGTTTTGATGTTTTCAAAACACCTTAAGATAGCTCTGCATTGCTGCACACTTAGTCTTTTGTGTCTGATGCATAAACATTGGGTTTAGATACAATCAAATGTATATGTACATAAAATGGTGCTGATGTTACACGCGAACAATAAAGATTTGTAGAAAAAAAAAAAGTATAAAATTATGCATGGATTTTTTTTAATGTTTAGGATTTAAAAGAAAACTATTGCACATTAAGAACAATATTATGGTTATACAGGCAACTAATACAGCCATTTCCTGATAGTAAGACCATACATAGGCTGAATATAGTAATCATGATGCCTTGCACTTTCAAAAATTTATAATCTATTTTCCAATACAATGTATTCTGAAAGATAAGAAAACAGTGAAGCCTGCCACTGTAAATACAGACATGGCACCTTACCCTGGCGATTTTTTCGAATCCTTTTTGCTTGCAGGATTTGTTTTTTGCATTCAGAGATCTTCTCATGGGCTGCAGCTATACTATTTTCTTAAAAAAAAAAATATATAGAGTTACTACAATACTGAACTCAAACAATACATGTAAATAAGCTGCTCTGCTAAACTATAAAAGAGCTCTTTATGACATGGTGGCTTGTTAGCTCCATCAGCTCAAAAACTGTATACACATCAATAGGTTAAAAAAGCTCCTGTTTGTATGTAAGCTATGTAATTACAAGATGCTTATAGCACATATATGAGTGCTATCTAGTAGGCAAAAAAAAACAAACCCAAAAAACCTCCAAACACTCATCAGATGTATGTATTATGTTCACCAGAACTGTCTTGAGCTTGTTCATAAAAGAAACTGTCAAACAGAAACCAGTAACATTTTTTTCATGTTTACCTATATCCTTATAGATTTTTTCATAATTTTCCATCTCTCTCAGGTTCATGTCATACACCAGAAGAGTTTTTCCCATTGAAAATTCACACTGTGATAAAGTACTCAGCATTCGTTGGTACTGGCTGTATCTGAAAACAGACAAGACATTTACTCCCAAGGAGCATAAAAATAGTTCCTAACTTTACAGCGCAAGGGAAAAAAAACCCTCATGTCACATAAGAGACAGCTAAATAACAATTATACAATAAAGAAAACACCTCAAAGATTCAGTGTATAATTTTTTGGAAGTGCAGTTAGAAACACTGTACACATTAATTCCACCATCATGTCCTTACCAGTGTGAAGTGGGTATTAAAGCAGTGAGCAGTTTGACCCAGGGCTTATAAATTTTCCAGCTCGGGTTGGCTCTGTGACCACCAAATTAGTATTTTAATACTGCAATGCTTCTCTGTATACACACTCGTAGTATTGTGATCTCTGGGAATTTATATCCATCACTAACAGAGGTTATCCAGCCCACAGAAGGCTGTCACTCGTACCTTACTAATTCAGACTTTAAAAAAAAAAAAAAAAAGAGAGAGACAACGACAGCAGTAGAAATACCAGCAGTATTTCCCTTCCCTAACAGAACAAACGCAGAACTGCCAACTAAAATATCCGAGTCATGATCCTGTTATAAGAGCGGGACTCCCGGCTGGATCACGCAGCAGGCACAGCAATCCTGAGGGCATTCGAGCGGCGCTGGCAGATTTCACGATACAGCCCGCAGCCTTCAGTGCTTTCTGACCCGTCTGCAGCCCTCCTCTCCCAGCACAGTCCTCGGCGTTTGTCCTGGAAACACCACAGAGCCAAAGAAAAGCAGCTGTGCGCATTTTAACACGGATCTCTTCCAAATGGATCGAGCGCCGCTTTCCACTGAAACGCAAGCTAAGCGGTTCCAAGACTTAAAAAACCAAAGCAAAACAACAGCTACCCTTCCTCCTGAGATCCGGAATTACACCACTTAATGAAACTCTTCACCAACAAATTGATCCGCCTGTCGTCACCAGCTCCATCGCCATCGATCAGCAGCCGCTTGCGGATAACTTCATCTGAGGAAAAACTCCGGTTAAGCCCTGAGCCATGGCAGCCGCCTCCCAGCGCCGCGCGCGGGTCTCTCCCGGCCCTTCAGGGAACGATTCCCGGAGCCCGAGCGGGCGGACCTGCTGAGCCGCGGGGCTGCGGGGCCGGGGCGCATGGAGGGCCGCGGGGCCGGGGCCGCGATGGAGGCCCGCCTGCGGGGTGAGCGGCACCGGGCCGGGCGCGGGGGCCG
>VWZP01005527.1:864889-891400 GCA_013396995.1 Dicaeum eximium
CCGCCCCGCCATGCCCCCGGCACATGGTCCCGCGCCATCGAGGCCGCCGGGAGCGGGGGCGCCTCCGCTGCCCTCCCGCCACGGCCCTGGCTCGGGGTGTCCTCCCCGAGGTGCCGCCACCATCGCCCTCGGTGGTCCCGACCTCCCCGGACAGGGCTCCCGCACGGCCGCGGCGGTGTCGTCCCACCTACAGTGATGGTGGCGATGGCACAGGGGAGCAGGCGGACGGTCCCGCCGTGGTGGCGATGACCCAGGGAGCAGGTGGATGGTCCCGTCTCGGTGCCCGGTGTCATTGACACGGCACTGTGAGGGCGGTGGGCTCCCCTGTGCTGGCTGGAGGAAGCCGGAGCGCAGCTCCTCGGTGCCTTTTCCCTGGTGAGGCCGTGGAGGATATGCCCGTGGCGCAGGTGTCAGGAGCTGGGCTCGCCTCCCCCGCCCGCCCTGGGGCTCATCCCCGCTCGATGCTGGGAGCACAAGCAGCAGGGCCTGGGGTGTACCAAAGATCATTATTTTGATGTTTCCTGGCGAGTTTGACTATGATCAGCGGATAGGAACAGCAGTTGTTTCTTCCTGTCCTGGCAAACTAAGCTGGTGCTGGAAAAAGTTGCTAGAGGCGTCTGGAGAAAAGAGAGATTCAGGTGTTACCATGTGCTGAGTTTTAGGCTTTTGGTCCATAGGCTTGGATGTTGGGACAGTGCTGGTAATGTTACTGTAGTGTATATCACGGTACCCGAGGCGTTGGCAGAGCCTTACACCTTTCTATTCCCTCTTCATTTTGGTTTGGGCAGTTAAGTGCATTACTGCCCTGTTCTGCTTGGCATTATTCATTGACGGGTTTAGGGTGGTGGGGGAAATCAGGGCGAGAAAAGAACGAAGTTAATGTTCTATAATCTGTTAGTTCCTGGTTTTAGAGCTGTGATTAAGAGGCGCCTTTTTGTTCTGGATAGAGGCATTTAACAGCTCTTTATGGATTTGTAGATTGTTTCAAGTCAGTACTTTTGTCTTCAATAGGCAGCTGATCGGGCCCTTTGGAAGGTGCTATTACGGGGAGTGGTCATTAAAACTCCGCCAGAACTTTAGGAATAAAGCGTTTCCAACATAGGAAATTTGTATAAGTGGCTTCTGTTCTTGAAGTTTTTATGTACTCTTATGTGATTGTTGAGTGATGTAATTTTGTATGAAAACCTAACGATCTATCCAGTTACCCAGGTTTGGGCCATGCATTTATGAATTATGTCAGCTCTACTAAAGGTGCCCAATTTTTGAATTCTGATTACATTGCCGTTTATTTGGTTTGACTAAAAACTTTGTTTTTCTTAAGGCTTTGGTCACTATGGTACAGCACAGTATTTTGCCAAAGGGTGAGAAGAAGACCTAGCTGGACATCTCTATGCAAATTTTGTACAGTTACTGCTTTCTCTCTTTATCCACTTACTTCCTTTTGGAAGTCTTAAGCATTTTGAAACATCCAGTTTAATCAAGACTTAATATTTTTCTTACACCTCTCCGAGCTCTTTCTTTCCATTTTCTGAGCTATTTTGGTTTTTATCACAGAGAGAAGTTGGTCAGAACTGAAGACTATTCTAGGTGCAAATCCACAATTATTTATTTAATAATCTCAGAACTTCTGTGTGATTTTCTACTATTTAATCCAATACAATCTTTTCTCACTTTCTGTTAATCATTCCCCTCTTGGTCAGATAGTCTTATTAAGGTCTTCAGAATGATAAATAGATAGTCCTTGAGTAATTAGTTTAGAATACAGCAGTACATATGACTAGTTAATAATATTTAATGACTTTTGTGCCATTCTTCATGCGTGTTATTAATTACGAGCTTCTATGAATTTTTTTTTTCTGGGTCTTAAGCTCATAAGAACAATTTTGAGAACAAAGCCATTAATTTTCTTTTTAAGACAGGGCTTTCAGGCATCATCGATGTTCATTAACTTTTCTCCTTTAGAATGGAAGTAGAACTTGGTAAATACATCATCAAGAATCTCACTAAGGCTAGGTATTGATGCAACAGCCTGTTCTCTCTCCTCCTCTATTTTGACATATTAAATATCCATGAGATGTTTTTGCTTGGGAAGCCAGTTCCAGCTTGCTGGGTTCCTATACACCTTGGAGAATTCACTGTATCTTAGGAGTTTTTGTTTTGCTTTGCTCCATTTCCAAGTAGAGTTGCTCATCCTGTAAGTGTGAAGCAACCCTTGTTTCTCATGTGTGGAGGGTGTTGCACTGGGCTGTATACAGCCATGTCTTTGCCTTTAATCCAGTGTGATGTAGGATGTAGATCTCTGGAACAGGATTGACTTACTCTTATTTATTTGTCCTTCACCACTTTGGGTGCTGAGTCTATCAGCTGCAGTCTTTATATAATCCTTCAACTGACCAGGTGAAACACTGAGTAGTACTGGACCTTCCCTAAAGCATCAGTAGTGGAGATTCACACAACAGGAAAAAATGTCTTGCACAGGGGATAGCACCTGACTCTGTGCCAGCTCCTTTGGAATAAGTACCTGTGTGTGCTTTCAACCAAGCTAAAATGTCATGCAGTTTTCCCTCTTTCCTTGAATTCTTTTATGTGTGCCATATGGTAAGACCCTGGAGCAGCTTATACGTAATAATTTGTTGCACATCTGTCCTTGTCAAAAGTGTTAAATAATCCTCTGTAGTGTTTCCAGGTGACTCTGGATGCAAGAAGTATAACCTAGGTAAGTTTAGTACTGCAAAGTACACATGTGTGTGGAACTGGCTTTGATTTTTCATAAGTATACTTTTCTTTTTGTTCCTGAAAATATGGCTTTTAAGTGCACTGATGTTTTTTTCTTATTGAGGAAATCTGTTAATGCTGAAGTTTTCTTTCCTGAAAAACAATCTACGAGAGTAAAAGTTTAAAGTGACTTTATACCTCCTCCCTTTTTCTTTAACTGTGTGTATGTATGATTTTTTTCCCAACTGCACGAAAAGTTAAGGGGGAAGAAGCTTTTTACAGTATTCCAGGCTATAATGAGCTATGATTTTTAAGAGCTAAGAAAACAGCTTTAACTATTGACAAGGTGGATTTAAAATATTTTTCTTTAGCCTCCCTAGTAACTTAGGAGGTGATTTTAGATTCCAGGTTTTCTTTGTGTTGACTAACTTCTAAATCAGATTTCTGTGTAGCACTAAATCGTACAGAGATCTAAGTATAGTACGTCAGAAACTGCAGGGTATTTTTATCCAGTCCAACCTATATTCTTGTCAGAAAGCCATACCAAATTTATTTAGCGAGACCTATTTTCTGTAAGCCTATGTTTAGCATTACTTTTTACCACCATCCTTTATTTTTCTGTTGATTATATCATTATCACCAGGATTTTGTGCAAGACTGATACCAAGCTAACCTATCAGGCTGTTTTTCTCATTTTTGATTATGTTAGTGTTTTATTTTCTTTTCAGTCTTCTGTAGCCTCAGCATTTACTGAAAATCAGCATCAGTGTTCCAAGAGCTTGTCATCTTGTTCAGTAAAAATTCTAAGACACTGGCTGTCTAATTCTGCAGATATTAAAATAGTCACTCTTGGCAGATAAACCTGAAATTTTTCAACCCAGTGATTGAGGTATAAAAAGTAGTGAGTGGTTCTTAGCCTTGTAAAAAGCTTTCCTGACAGGGACTCTTGTGTTTCTGCAGAGCCAGCCCATTTTCATAGAATTACAGCAGAACAAGAGAAGGGAGGGTGAAAATACTTGTTGTGACTGTAGTGATAATACCAATAATTTAAAAATGCAACATTTTATTAGCTGAACAGTAATCAATTTTGCTGTCTACTGCCTGTGTTACCAAGATTGATTAAATGTACTGTTACTACCATACTTTAAAAACCAGGCTCCTATCAGATAATAGTATAACCACAAGTTGTGGTCTGCAGTATTGGTTTTATTTGTTATTTTTTATCTTGTAACTGAAAGAAGCCTGTAAAATTCCAGAAGTTTTGACAGAAGCACTTTGCAAAATATTAGTCCTGGAAATATTTTGTTCATTAGAAAGTAATTTTATCACTACTACTTCTCTCCTGGAGGTAGAAAAGCTTATCTTTGTCATAAAAAAAATAGTGCTGCATGGTCCTTTGAAATACTTTTTTCCTAAGTAAGGGCTCTGTGTCTGTTAATCTGAATTACACAGGTGGCATTCTGATATTGTCCTCTTTCAGCTGTCTTCACAGGCATTATGTAACAGTTTTCCAAATTTCATACCCCGATCCTACTGAATATTTATGAAGCTTGAGGATCAATTATTGTACATTTTAGGATGATCTGTGAGTAATTTATTAAAGCTTGTCAAACTCAGCTTGAAATTTCATGGTACTGGAAGTGTAGGTATTGAGTGTAGAAGCCAGAGCTTTCAGGTGCAGGGATGCAAAGGAAAGTGTGCCTCGTGTGTGTGTGCCAAAAGGGGCTCTGTTTGAGGGTGGGATTGGCAGGAGTGGCACCCTGGGTCATGACACCTATTCCCAGGGACTTGGTAGATCCCCACTTTTTATTCAAGGTGTTTTAAGAGGTGTCTTGAGAAACTCTGTCATGAAGCTACCGCGAGACAGATTAGCTGGTTAGAATTTTCTTTTAATCTAAAAATCATTAACGCTCTAGACTTCAGCTGCCTGTGCAATGGCTCGGAGATCCCACATGATGTCTGCATTCTGTGATTTAAAGTGACTCAGGTCATTTTAGGGTGGCATTTCATGCTGTTCTGTGATTCTGTTTCATGTGTTTTGTAAGAAAGCAGACATTTATTATTTTGGAGGTTTTTTGGACAGGATTAGTCAGTTATCTAGCATTCTCTTAATTTGTTGGTAGGATGTTTTCAGGGTGACTTTATTTTATTTTACTAAGGAAAAAGAGCATATTTTTATTTTTTCCTTCCTCAGTCCTTTAGTTAATGGCTGTGGGAGTGATCAGTGTTGTGCCAGAGTTTTCAGAGGACGAGGTGGCTGTTTAATGAGGTTTTACCACCGACTTAGAAGAATTTGTCTTTGCTGGCATTGGGCCAAATGGTAAATATTTTTATTTAACTGTGGTTTGAAACATTGCATGAACAATAAGAGAGCTGTGAGTACCATATTTACTCGTATCAAGTTTAAATAAATAACTGTTAGTGCTACCGAGGAAATTTTGCACAACGATTACAAGGGAAAGCAGGCATTTCCTCCTTTGGAAAGCAGCTCTTGCCCGACTTCAGAGCGGTGTTTTCTGCATCACGTGGCCAGATGCTTTGACTCAGCTAAGAAAGCTGAATCAGAGCTATTGCGCAGCTTCTGAGTCAGCTTTTTGAAGTTTAAAAAAAATTGGTTGGTCAAGTTTGTTTTCTTTATTTTTTTAAAAGCAGTACCAAACTGTAAAAGAAGGCATAGAAATTTCACAAGGCTTTGAGCTTGGTCATATCATGGAGAGATGTTGAAAGAAAGGCTTCTGTCTCAGGAAATGGAGTATCAGTTCTATTGATAAGCATCTGTTTCTTGTTTTAAATTTGGTTTATATTTTGCTTTGGATTATTTTATCGTTTATTTTCTTGTAATAGAGAAACTCTGCCAGTGGGTAATGTTCAAACACAATTACAATTTACAATTCCCATTGAACGTGATACACTGACACACGTTCTCACCTCTGATTTCTGAGGTACAAGCCTGAGCAGAGAAATTAAAATAATTGGAGGCATGATTATGTGCTTGGATGATGCCTGCTCAAGTTTTTGTAAAATGCTGAATGAAATACTGGTGGCACTGTTTGGGCACTGGAACAGGCTCCCCAGGGAATGGTCATGGCCCCAAACCTGCCAGAGCTCAAGGAGTGTTTGGAAAAGGCTCTCAGGCACAGGGGGGATTGTTGGGGTGTCCTGAACAGGGCCAGGAGTTGGGGTTCAATGATCATTGTGGGGTTCTTCTAGCTCATAATATTCTGTGGTTCTTTGATTCCATGATCCTGTGAAAATACTGAACTTTGTTTCTGACCATTGTTAGCCTACCAATAAGGACTGGAAACAGTGTAAAACCCCAAAGTGAAGTTGTGGCCTTAGGAAGATGGCATATTCTCTTTACTTTCTTTTTCTGGTGTGCCAAATGTAACTTCTAAACTGTTGCTCGCTTCAATTGCTGTCTAAACAGATGGTTTAAACGAATATTTCAAGAGAAATGTGATGAGAGGATAACTGGGTGTTTCCAGCAGAGATTGTCAGATGCAGAAGGGGCAGATCCAGGCTGTGGCTCAAGCTGGTTGTACCAAAAGTGAAGGCTGCTCTGGCTGAGGCCCATTGGGTCATGTTTGCATGAAGGTGGGGGAGCCAAATTCTTTGGTATTTGGTGGTGTTTTGTTAAAATTATACCAACGAGAAAGGCTTGAAGGAGATGATGAATCTGCACATTTTCTGCACAGTAGCTGAAGTAGGAAGGTGCTTAAATCCCGCCTCTTGCCAGGGCTAAGCATCTTTCTCCAGGGAGCATTTTGGATTCACGCTCTCTTGAAATTAGGATCATAAGCCCTTTCTTTCCAAAAGAGAGCAAAGGTCAATCTTTGCTTTCAAAACCCAGGAGGTGGTGGTGGTTCTGGTTCCCTTTTCATTGTTAGCAGAGCTGTTATCTGCTGGACTGCTCACCACATGTGTGGGAGACTTCAGCCCAGCTATCCTCCTTCCTGAGGGGATTAATGCCCATAATTCTTTCCATCAGAGTGAATTTTGTGATCACCAGACTGTTGACTGGTAGTTGGTGGTGTTGCTGTCAGAATTATAGACTGAACACAGCAGTGAAACCCAACACAAAAGATATTCAGTGACTGAGGACTAAGATGCTTAAGGGAGTAATTCATAAAAGCAAACCAGTAATTTCAGAAGTACGAGAAAAGAACAATTGAGATAATTTTTGCATTGCAAGTCAGATTTTATTCAAAGACATATGAGTGCCTCCCTGGTGATTTCTGTACTTTATTTCCATCAGGGATAGAATTTGAGCTTTAAAAGTGCGAGGAACAGGGAAAAAAAAACCCAATAAATTGTGGAATAAAATTATCTGCTTCATAAAATGTTTTGGTGAGTTACAAAAGGTAAATAGACAAGCTAATGTCAAGCATTGGGAAAAAGAGGAATTAGACACAAAATACATTATCTATAAAGTATATGTGTATCCATAGGCATGTATACATACATACCTGTACATTTTCAGTTGAGATGTGAAAGTGGCTATATGTGTGCCCAAAACATTAAACCCAAAGTGTTTTCTTAGTAGTAGTTATGAAACTATGTAACAATATATCTATTCTTGCAAAGTTTCATTTCAAGTAGGTTACAAGGTAACATTTTCTTCTAATAATGTTTTAGTGGATCCCTTATAAACAAGCATTTAGATTAGCTTTTTGGTTTGTTTTTTTTTTTTTTGCAAAACATTAGTGCAGAATGCTTGAAAACAACGAATTCTTTTTGATCAGCTGCCTTTTGCTTTTATTTTAATAAAAAATTAAATTTTGATTATACATAGAGAGAATTGAACTAATCAAACAGGCAAGGCAGATAAATTGGATTTTATAACTTAGATTAATAAAGACTGGCTTGTAGGAGATCAGAGTAAAACAAAGCCATGCTATTAATAAGTATGCATCTGTGATTTTTGTGGCTCATGGTAAATATTTTCACTTCAGTTTCATTCCAGTGTCGCTTCAGCAGTTTTAAGTTGGTGGGGTTTTTTTTCATTTTTGAGAACTGCTTGTGGTTTTTGGTGTGTGTTTTGTATATAAAGTTAGGATGGTGTTGAACAATAACATATCCTGAAATAAAGTTTTGCACACGTATATTAAAATGAAACATATGAGATTTTGTTAAAATGTCATTAGTTTGCAATTTAATTTTAGAAGTATCCAAATTGCACTTGAGCTGCAGCCACTGTCTGGATTGGAAAAGGAGGATATTTATTGTCAGATTTTCTGGGGCTTTTCTATCCCGATGTTGAGTGAAAGGCTTGCACAAGCAGGACAGACTTATTGTGACTGTAGTTCATATCGTCAAGCAAATGGAAGGAAATAGCTCAAGAGCTGTTGTTTTCAAATGTTTAAAGAAATCTGTCCTGGTCTTGCAAGCCCTTGAAGGGATTTTGAACCTTACTCATCTCAAATGTTAGCATAGATTTATGATGATAATACAGGTAACAAATTTCCCAATGACTGGATTATTCTTATTGAATCTTATATTTGGAATTGCCTCACAGTCTTTCTAGGACTGGCCTACTAAATTTGGCACAGAGAATTTCAACTCTAAGACAGCCATTCTGCAACCTACATTTTCTTCTCTTTTTGCTAATAGCAGTTAGTGAAATTGCTGTTCTGCATCTTCTTTTGAGATGGATGCTATGAGAATGTGTTGCTTCTTTACAAAGGCCTCTAGAAGTTAAGTTGTCTTTGAATGAGCAGTTGTTCTCTGCTGGCTTCTATACAGGTGGTGTCTTTTAAACAGCTGCAATAACTGTCATGGCTTGGGGAAAAATAAGTAACAGGCAGCCCTAGCACAGGGCACCTTCTGGGAAGTGTGGGTAGAGTACAGCACCCTGTGTTGTGGTTGAGAAATGTACAGCAATTCACAACAAAATGTAATTTTTTTTACAAAGCTGTAGAAATATTACCTTAACTATGTGTCAGTTAAAGGAATGGTTTGTGCTAATCCAGTTGTCAGCAGGGCCCAGACTTGGCTACTCTCCATTATCCTTTTGGTTGAGAAAGGAGTAATTGGAAATTCCCTGATCTCTGATGTCGAGTCAAAGATCTTCCCAGGAGAGTGTCTCATCGAGAGCAATGTTGATATGAGATACAGTTGTCTGTTGTTATCAGAGAATTTAAAGCTTAAGAGTGATATTTGCCTTAGAAAAAGAAATACTTCAAAAAGAGAAAACATAACTGTTGAGACTTTTTGCACATAAAGATAGTAATGGAGGATATATAAAAGAAAAGCCTTGCTTTCATGTGGTCATATTTTGTGAAGATTTACTTTGAAGCTTTCTGATCAATTTATGACTTTTTATTTTTCTTGCCATTTGATGAGTATTTTTCTGTGTTTCTGATTTTTCACAGCTCTTCTTTGAGCACCATCTCTGATACCAATGGGGAACTGCATAGTTTTGTTGCAGGGCGATGGGGCCAACCTCTTTTTTATATTTGTGCTCACACCATAATAGTGACATTTTATTAACTCATGAACAGGACTTGAATATTTAAAGTGATAGGAATATCATCTATGCTTTTGTTTTACTTGTATGTAAAATCACTGCATAGAGTAGGGGTGCATGCTGGGTTCTAGGTGAGCTTCCTAAACTTCCTTAG
The DNA here is from genome assembly GCA_013396995.1 of Dicaeum eximium. Lineage (NCBI taxonomy): Eukaryota > Metazoa > Chordata > Aves > Passeriformes > Dicaeidae > Dicaeum > Dicaeum eximium. The sequence continues at coordinate 874,225 of VWZP01005527.1, forward strand.
ACAAAACAAAAAACAAAGTAAATGTATATAATATTAAGGATCCTGAGTTTGTGAAAATAAGTCTGCTTGATTTGCTTTAGTTTTGAAATAAAGTATTTATTAAGTGCACACATGGAGGACATCAGGTCTGCATTGAATGAAATTAAGAAACAGGAGGTGTGGAGATCCCAGCACAGTTGCTTGAAGATTTAAAAAACCATGATGTATAAACAATGTGTGCCTGCCACAAGAATGCAATTCCTTACAGTAAAAAAGAGGGGACTCCGAGGGTGAGAACACAGATCTGCTGAAGGGCATTGCAAAGCAGGGGGCTTGTGGCAGGTGGAGAAATAAATAGGTCAAATTCAAGCAATGAAGATTGATCATGGACAAACACAGTTCTCTAGTGGAAGTACTGAAAGGCTGGAATAATCACCGTGGGACAATGGCTTGTCCATTGCCCCAGGTCTTTAAGAACAGGTTTGATTACTTGTATTGTTCCCACCGGGTAGCTTAGTTATCATGCCCTGGGGCTGAGGGATGGACTGGCTGACCTCTGGAGGTTCCTTCTATCTCTCCTTTGGTTAACAGATCTCCAACTACACACTGGACACATTTTTTTAACAAGATCACGCTGAAACCTATTCTCCAGCTCTGCAACCTGTTCATCAGTTCTATTTCAAGTGGGATTTGTTGTATCTGTAAGAAAAGCTGTGGTAGTTGTCAAGGAAAGGTTGTGGTTTTTAACGGGTTTGGGTTTTTTGGCAGTGCTTCTTTCATGTCATCCTCCAGGACAATTCTACAGTGAGTCCCTGTCATCCTTCTGTTTAAGTATTCTTCTCTGCTGTAGTGTTGCATCTAGGCCAGTTGCAGAATTGTTATTCTGCTTGGAAAAACGATGGGATTTGTGGAGTGCCTTGTGGGGGAACGCATGTCCTGAGTGTAGATCAGAATGAGCAATTTTTCCAGCTGGCTGCATTCAAACTGTTGATTTCAGTAACTGCAGCTTGACATTTAGTTCATATATAGGTAGCTATGTTCAACAGTGAGATTTGTAATTCCATTTAATTTCATTTTATCTGCGAACATGTATCCCCTTAGGAAAAATTAATTTCTTAGTGAGACTAGCAGTAAAAGGAGGGATACTGTGGAACCTGGAGGTTGTGTATCTAATGGAATGATAAATGTGAGAAGAAATCCTCTGTTTTTCTAATGCTCTGTTACCAGTCTGCCTGTCCATGAGCAGCAGAGTAAGGAAACTGGAGAACTGATTTCTTCACAGGGCATTATTAGCCATAGCTAATAAATTATTTTAATAGCTAAAGAATATGCTAACACTCACACAAGCTTTGGATTTGCAGCTGTGTATAGTTCTCAGAGAAGGGAACTGCTACTGGGAAGATTTTAAAATGCAAATTACTATATTCTCCAGGTAAATGATAACAAAAAAATCCTTCCTTTTATTCTGTTAAAGAGAATCTAGTGGTTGTTTGACTAATGCTTGAGAATTAGGCACCTTATTAATAGTTACATAAGTAGTAGTTAGAAAAAGATATGATTTTATACAGTATAATAAGCAGCTATGGATTAATACAGTTTATAAATATGTGTTAAGCTTACAGTGTGTCACAAGTGCTGTTTGCTTGGGTGGGCTTCTGTAGACATTTAAGCCACTGGTATATTTGGGTCAGTATGAGTGTATTTCTTAAAATGAAAATATTAGGGTTTTAAAATTAAGTTTCATGCCACTAAAAAGACATTTCTTATCTTATTAGTATCACCAATGTCATGAATGTTAAGGCCTTGTCAGCATTTTAACACAGGTAGTCTTTGAAATTTCACTGTTGCATCTTCAGCTAATGATGAGATTCTGTAGTCAGTTTTGTAGCATGGCCCAGGATATTTCTTAGGAAACAAACTGAAACACAGGATTTACTTGAAAAGCAGTATAGTGCTATTTTATATATATTTTCCCACATATGTTGCTTAAATATGTATTATAAAACAGCAGTTTTCAGAGAAAAACAGGGAGACATGGGCCAAATGCTTATTATTCAGAAGGCATGTTAAGAAGAGAAACCTAACTAATTTAATCTTTTCAGTTGGTTGTAACTTCTAGAGTGTGAGTTCTTGGTTTGTTTTTTTCTTTTGGCTGGGGTTGACATTTCTGTTGCTGCTGTAACATTTCTGTCCTGCTCGTGTCAGGCGGTGCACTCTGGCTCTAGGTGGCAGTCACTGGTAGGCAAAGGGAAGAGTCGCTCTGGGATGGATGCTGCCCTTGGTCCCTGCTCTGCTTGGCTTCTCCAGCTGAAATTTTTATGGTGTTGGACAGCAATAAAAGTGTCATTTCTGCTTCTTTCCTTTCTGAACTGCGACAGAGATACTACGAAGAAAGGAAAAAAAAAAAAGTATTGCAGTGAAATATTCGCAAAAGAGAGCTTTAGTAATGCTGACAATACAGAAGAGATATCTTTTATATCAGCATGACTCCTGTCCTAGATTAACAGACATAAATTTGTTTATAATGGGAGAAATACCAGTTTTTCACTAAATTCAGTTTCAGAGCGTAAAATAGATTAACTGAAGTTCAGTCAGGGATAATAGGAGTGGAGAAATGTGTAATTGTAATTTCATTTAATTGAGTGAGGACTTCCCCACAGTCTTATGAGCAAGTGTTGACGGAGAAATAATTCTCCTTTTAGCTTAAGACCTTGTGTCTTCCACCCTGCCCTCTGCATCCCCATCCTCCCTTTGCAGTGCCCATCCTTTCTCAATTTCCAAGCTCTTTCCCATCATTATACAGGTATTTCCCTTCCTTCATATTTGTTAGCTGTTTGTCTCTTGATTCTCCACTGTGTCCCTTCTGTATAAAATAGGATGGGCTTTAAGGTTTTGCTTTCTCTCTCTTGGTATAGGTGCTGTGTGCCTCCCTAACTCCTCACTGCTAAAGTTTGATAGAAGTTGCTGTTGGAAAAGGCAGCAGCTCTCAAGCAAATGAGCAACAGTTTGTCACCCTTTGCTGTGCAGGGCTGATTGCACTTCATGAGATGAATGCTTCTTGCTAAGAAAGCTGCTGTTATCATAAAATCACAGTTCAAACCCAGTCTATACATTTTATTGATCTCTGGTTTCAAATACCATGTCAAATTACAGTCTTGTTTACCTGTGTGCAAATCCCAAGAAACTCTTTGGAAAGATCTGAAGTCATTCTGGATGTACAGAGATATGTTTAAGATCATGTTTTGCCTTTCAGTTTTAAAGATAAAGAAATTATTTACTATTATTTTGCATATTGTTTTAACTACCAGCTCTAAGTGCTTTGCAGATGTTCTGCAGGGTATTTTTGTCCTAAAGAAGAGTAACTAAAAACCAAAAGATCTTGATTTTTGCTTAATACAAGCCTAGCAACAAACTTTTAATTTATTAACATACTAGTTTTAACTGTGGAAAACTACAGATTTTTGAAAAGAAAGGTGCTTTAGCTGCAGAAGAATAAAAAACACAAACGACCAAAAAAAAAAACCCAAAGATTTAATTAGTTCTATATTTTCACATGTTTATAGTGAAAAAGACCATTAACATTTCCAGAGCTGAGTTTTACAGCTCAGTGAAGTGCATTTCCAGAACCAGTTTGAGAAATGTGGACCATCATTTGTGAGGGAAAGCTTTCTGAGAGTTAGGAGTAATTGAGTACAGATTTCTGTGTGAAGTTCATGTGCAAGAAATACAAGATAGAGATAATTCTGGTATTATGTCAAGATTATGTATTAGGGTGACAGGTAGCACAGTCCCTAATAGATTGCAGAGGACAGAGATAATGAAGAGTGATGCTTTGTGTTCCCAAGCCTGCCTTGGGCTGGGTATATAACTGTAGGCAAATCACTCTGTCCTCAATTCCTCTGTCTGTAAAAATGATGATAATGAGGTGGATTATTTTGTGTTTTGTTTTGAGATCTTAAGGGAATACATGGAAATGAAGTGGTAGGAACATGAGAGGAAGTACAAGGTTGTAAAATACGCAGCTGTATTGCAGACAGCTTTGTTCTGGCAATTGATTATAAAATTATTGATTCTACTGTTCTTTCCTATTGAGGGTATCACTATGTACTTGTTCACAGGATTGTAGGAAAAATTTTGCTATTTCTTACACTTGCCTATCTTACAGCTTCTCTTTCAGAATTTGTGATAAGGTTATTCTGCTTTTATCCTTGCCCATTACTACCCCCATGAGGGACAGTTAAAGCTGTAGTTGGTAGAGGATAAGGACAGCAAAGGTCTGTCTGTCTTTATTTTCTCTATCTCCTCCCTTTCTATCTCTCTGTCTCTCTTTGGCCGTTGAAAATGTAGGTCATATTGCATCACCATAAAATGGAGCAGAAAGGTGTTTGAAAAATGCTGACATCCTTAGCCTGGGGTGCATGCCAGTGTCCTTTGTTTACATTGGGAATAGTGTTGTACCTGTGTAGGAACCAGCATCTCTGTTAAGGTTAGTGGTATGGTACCTGAATTATGAGTCAGATTTTAGGATGACTTTCATCTGCCTGCAGTAATTTAAAATTAGACAGATAAAATGCAGCTACTCAAAATAATGATATACACAAGGAGCTAATTTGAAATCCTTAATCTGCAGTAACTGTGATGGTGTCATTTGAATAATGTTACCTTTAACAGAGAAGCTCAGTAACAAATTTTGCAAATCCTATTAATCATGTTGCCTTGATTAGCTGTGCCTTTCTGTCTTGAAAAGTATGTTTATGTTATATGTTTGTATATTTTTCTTAGTTTTTTTACTTCATTATTGTTTTACTTCATGCACCCTTTTAAATGATCCAATCAGGTTTTTTTTTTAATTTTAAAAATGGACAATCCTGATGTCCAGTGTCTTACTGCTAGCTACGAGGCTTTCATTGTTTGTATTTCTGATGTAATACAAGTTGTAATTGGTATAAAATATTCCTGTGGCTTAAAATGCAGAACATATATTTTTCTTCTCTAGAGACATATATAAATACATTTTTAAAGAAATGTATAAATATAATTTCAACTGTCCATATTTATCTTAGTTTGCTGCAGTAAGATAATGTGTTTTAGGGATTGAACTTTCAAATAAATAGTGGCATAAATAATACTGAAAGATGTGGATGTTTTGAAATATAGGTCAAACTATTTGCTTATAGAAAATCTTGCATTATTTCTGAAACAAGGTATATTTTTTACCTTTCTGTTCAGTGCTTTATGTGGTTTTACTTAAATTGTTGAAGTGGAATATGCAGAGGGTTCTTATGACTGTTAATTTTACTGCTGAAGACTTCTAAGTTAAAAGAGAAATTGTTCTAAGATAAAATCAGTGATGACATGATTTGTTGAGGAAAATAATGAAAGCTGGTCTTTGCCTGTTGTCATTAGATGAAGGAAAATTCTAGTAGTCAAAGTTAAGACCCATCAAGTGCACTTTGCTGTGCATAATTATTTTGCAATTTTTATCAATTACCCAAAAGGTGTTAGCTTCTCCATTGATTAAGGTATGTTATGTAGTAACTAAAATATTGGTTATTAAAGTTTGATCCTTCTTGTTATTTAATAAGATACCTATGCATGTTTGAAATAGTTTCAGAATGACTTGTATCATTATTATATTTTACACCAAATATTCTATTGCATTTGTGTTTGCACAGATAATAGTAAATATTTAGGTAATTCTGAGAAACACTTGCTATTGGTATACATAGGAAATACAAGAAATCTTGAGAAGCTGTAATTTTGTAATTGGTGTTTGCACAAGTTTGGTATTTAATCTCTGAATGGAGCTGGTAGTTATTTTTCAGTCTGTGAAGAGGTGAAGAATTGTGTCTCCTGGAGAGACTAACAGGGCCAATTATGCAATTGGTGGTTCTGACACCATCTTTGACCCCTGAGATTCTGTAGTTGGTGGGTCCAGAGTCAGTCTCCAGCACAGCCAGGATTAGCCTGAGGACTGCTGGGGTTTGCCCTTGAGTTGCCAGCTGGCCACAAGAGCAGCCCCTGGCCTGCTGCTGCCCCACTCCTGCTCCCTCCACACCCCCTCCTGCTCCTGCCTCTCCAAGGGGCAGAACGAGACCTCCTGAGGTTATCCCCAGACTTAGAAAATGCCTAAATGAAGCCCAGTGCTGGGTGTGATTATACCCTGCATGTCCACATCTTTGCTTATATAAATGTAGCCTCTGTATTTTATCTTAGATTTGAATATTTAGTAGGTAACATAGGGGAAAGAGTGTTCCAAAATTTAGGCACATTCTTTGGTGCATATTTCTGGCACCTGAAAAGAACCAGAGTTAAAGGACCTTGGGTAGCTGAGGCATTAGTTTTGATGTTTTCAAAATTTAGGGATGCTCTATCACATACATGTCCATTTTCTTTATTTTAATGAGCTGATTTGCAATTACAATTTTCATGTAAATGTGTTACCCCTTAAATGGATAATATGCATTCGTAATTGTAACTCTGCCTATATTATGCCTCTGCCCATATATGTAATCCATGTAGATACAGTTTTGACTGGAGTATAGCTTTTGCTCTTCCAGGCTGTGGTTTCCTCTCTTGCATATCAGTAACTCCTCAAAGTATTAAACAGCAATTTTGTCCAAGTTTCTTTGATAGTCAGGCAGTGAGAATGACATAATGTTTCACTGGTTTGGAAATGCAGGCCTTTTTCCATTTTCCTGGATTGCTGCTTTGGCTTTTTTTGTCATTTTTCTACCTTTCAACTATCTCTCCCTTTTCCAGGGTACCAAGGAGAGAGCTCCACCTGGCTTGTTCTCAATCATCCCATGACTTCCTTGCATTACTCTCTGCTGACAGTTGTGGTTGTAATTGACCTGCTGTAAATTCTCAACAAGAATCATTCCTGTTCTCTGCCACCCATTATCCAGAGAAAGGGTTCTCTTTAAAGGGTCATTAAGCTGTCAATTTATTCTTTTGAGACTTACTCTCTTAACTTCTTTCAAACTCAACTGCAGGTGAAATCCCTACAGCAAAATTCACAGGTGGTGACATAGTATGCTCTGATCTTTCATATACAGGAATAAAATTTTTGCTGATCCTTCCTTCACCCTTATCTTGTCCGTTTGTTTACTACCCTGTTTCTAGATTTGTAAGTCTTTGGAGATGTCTTCTGCTTTATAGTTTTCATTTTTGCATAAAGCAACAGAACTTGCCTTTTATGAAAAAGTGACATTTACGTCAGGATAAAAGAAAGAGCATTTTGCATGCAGAGCTCTCATATCCCCTTAAGAAATTGGGGTAGAGATGGAGGAGTGAGAGTGAGCTACATCCACAGCAGGTAGGTCATGTGCTCAAAGGGCTTGAGATTTTGAGGCTAAACACTGAATGATCTTCTGGGAAGGGGATGATCCATATCGATTCAGAGTCTCCTGTCTGAAACTAATAAAGGATGAAAAGGAATTTTGGTAAACACTACATTGCATTTTCCTAGTTAGCAGCAAAAGGAGTTGAAGAGAAAGTTTTATCCTGTAGTATTCAGTGAGATTTGTATGTGTAACATGGAAATACAGCGTTTTCTGAGACTTCTACTAGTGTAGGAATTTGCTAAGGATCACTTCTATTAAGCATAAAGCAAAACAGTGCCTGCAGAGGGGAGAAAAAAAAATAATACCGGACTTGGTCTCAAGTCTTGTCCAGTGAAAATAAGAAAAATATGGATTTTATGCAGTAACTAGAATATAATTAAGTGAGGATGTTTGTCTTAGGATCAGCTATGTCACTGAGCAGAGTCAATCTTAGAAATAGTAAATATATCTCTGGAGTATCTCAGTCAAGTTAGCTGCTTTGCTGCAGTTTAAGGGAAAACATGAAAAAAGAGTTTATCCTCAGTGCATAAAAAGACTTTAAAGATATAAACTTAGTTGGCAAACATCTTCCCAGAGGAGCAGCCAGAAGCCAGGAAAAGCTTAATTCAGCACCTTCCACTGGAGCAGAGCCCTACAGACCGGGGGACAGCTCGGATGCCCTCTTGGACTGCATTCCTCTTGTCTGGACTTTAGTCCTTTGAGGGGAAAAAATAGCTTTCTCTGAAGTGTCATCCAGTCCCTGTGCTAGGTTGGCCAATTTATATGTATTTTCATGGCTTTTTAGTGATGAAAAAAACATCACCAGTTTAATTTCAAAGCACTTGTAAAAATCAATTAATTGATCTTAAATATAACCTGTGCACAAAAATGGTTGAACTTTTTTCGAAGTTTTAACAGGGCTTTAGTTTAGCTTTAACCAGTTCAGCACTGATTTATGCTAAACCAAAGCAAACTGGGATTAATTTATATAAACAAGTTTATAAGCATTGAATGAAAGGATCTTAAAAACCTGAGTTTGAGCTGATAAAGGTCCTGTTTGTGGGAATGCCTCAGTCTGTACATTTCTCTAAATTCTTCATCAGTGGTACAGTGATAGTCGCTGATGTTGCTTACGTGAAGGATCATTTTTACCTCTCCACGTTCTGTGGCATGGGGGTAAAGCTGTCAGTGGGTGCATCCTGAGAGCCCCTGTCCTTGGAGTCGTGCTGTATCTTAGAAAAATCCTGTGCAGAAAATCCAGCCCTGTTGTATTTTGGGCGTGTGATACAGACCCAGCCGTGTGCTTGGGATCCTGCTCAGTGAGAGTCGGTGCAAGTGCAGGAACTGGGCTCAAGACTGGGGTTTCATCCGATGCATGCCTTTCTGGTAATGTCAGGCTGCCATTTAGAGAGCTGCTCTGCACAGAACACACCACAACAGCTCCCCGCTTACCTTTCCATTTGAAATCCATTCCACAAACTCTGTTTGTAAAATTGATTAAATGGTTCGTATTCGTTTTTAAATAGACACATTGATTGTTAGGAAACGGAGTTAAGGTTTCAAATGTTTTAGTGCTGTACTCTTTTCTTTTCTTTCAGAATTAATCAGGTACAAGTTAGGAAAAGCTTCCAAAATCTGAACAGATGAAGATCAATTGATAAATCAACCCAGCGATTCACCATACTTTCAAGGTACTGTGACATGCTTAACCAAATATTTTCCTTAAGCCTAAGATTCTCATTCTTTAGATGTGAGAAACGTAGAGAACAGGATATCAGCAGGGTTGCAAAGCAAGTCTGAAGTGTTACCAGATGCAGTGGGGAGAATTTTTTAAAATGCAGATGTTTAATGTATGTTTCAGTGGGAAATAAAGTGACGTTACAGTCAACCTAAAAGGAGTTCAACTTGGCGTGCAACTGCCAAACTTAAAAAGATAAAAGTAAGCTGGATTAGGTGAAGTGATTTGGAAAAGTAAATTGTGGCAGATTGGGAATATAGTAGAATCAATTCTTTAAATTTATTTATTTTTTATATATTAGAAGTAATCTTCATTTTCTGAATAATTAATTTTTCTGTTTCCATGATATGTTAAAGCATTTGAAGGCTGTTAGGCTCTGGCATATACCATAGCCTACCAGCTGCATCAGTCCTATTATTTTACAAGTTCAGAAAGTGGAACTGTAATCTGAGATAAGACTGTACAGTTGCCTAACACAGTGGGTTTATTCTGCATGACTAGTGTTCATTGCAGAATGTTAGAAGAAAGAGCAAATTATGATAATAAATTGAAATTTTGTCTGAAGGGCTGCTAGTGCAGATTATTATATCAGGTACTGCTAATTCATTGAAAGATTATCTATTTCTTTCTCTGTTTCTCTTACATTTATCTTTACTCTTTATCATCATGTGCATTTCACCATTGTGTATATTTTTGCTTAACTCCATGAAAAAAAAGACTTCACTCTAATGTGCAGATATGAAGAATCCAGCCTGTAACAGCCTGGCCAGTATTTGCTGGGCAAATCATCTTTTAATATATTTTAAAATAGATTGCAGCAGAAAGGGCCATTACAATTAGCATGGATCTGGTCTGCAGAACTTATTTAGGTGGCAGAGTTAACCTGGGCTCAAGAATTGTGGGGAATGTTTGTTACTGTCTGGATCTTGCAATATGTAACATTTGAAGCTGTAATACCTGAAGTTTTTATAGCAAAATGCTTCCCTGGATTTTCCAGCAACCTGGGAGGTGGCTGTCTTAGTGAACCCAGAGTGTCTGGGTTGCAAAAACTGGCTTTGTTCTTTCTACTTCCTTGCTCCTCATCACTGAAGAGGGCCACAGCATGTGTCAGGCTTTCATATAATCCTAGGAAAGTCTAGATTGGAACAATCCTCTGGACATCATCTGGTCCAACCTTCTGTTTAAGGCTGGTTATCTGAGGCCTGGTCAAGCTAAGGGTTAAATATTTTTGGCAAGAGAGAAAGTTCACAATTTCTATGGGCAGCCTGTTCCAATATGTAACTGTCCTCACAGTAAATATTTTGTTGTTGCATTTAGACAGAATTTCTGAACCAGCTTCTGCCTGTTGCCTCTTGCCCTGTCACCTGTTCCTTGTGAAGAGAGTTACCTCCATCTTCTCTGTAATTCTTTTACTTCTTGGAAGACCATGATTGCATCTCACCTGAATCTTCTCTTCTTTAGGCTGAATGAACCCAATGCCTTTTAATCTTTTCACAAGTTTTCCAACCTTCTAATCACTTTGTTGGCTCTCTGCTGTATTCTGTCCAGTTTTTTAATATGTCTCTTGAAGTGGCTCAGTGTTCCAGCCTGTCACAATCTCTGTACGTAGGGACACTTTGAGTGGATCTATTTGTTTTACAAGTTTTTGTGTCACCTGCAAACTTAACAATGTATTTATTCCAATCATCCCGACAATTCTAAAAGATATCAGATAGGAATGAGCCCAGTATCGATCCCTGAGGAATTCTGTTTGTGATTGACTGCCATTTGATTTTGAGCCATTCCCAGCCTTTGAGCACAGCTGTTCAGCAGTTTGCTGGCAATCTCGTGGTCCCCATCTGTGACCTTTCCAACTAACTCTCTCAGCACCCTCACATGCATCCTGCCAAGTCCCACAGACCTGCCCATGTCCAATTTGTGTAATATTTTGTTGTTAACTTGCTAAGCATGTGGTCAGAGCAGGTAGCATCAGCAAAGCATCAGCAGGCAGCAGTCAAACATAAAAAGAAAGTTTAAATGTAAATTTCCTTGCAGCAGGGTTCTTAGGATCCTTGGTTTGATGTTAAAAGCACATCAGAGGTTCCCTCAGCAGCTTCCCTTCATAGACAGTGTGGCTGTGGCCTCAAGAAACTCGAGTCCTGTGAGCTGTGCTTGGACCCAGAGCCTTAAACTGGCAAGAAACCAGGCAGGGTTATGAAACCTTGCATGGTAGTAAGGTTCCAGCAGAAGATCAGTAGTACCAAATTGTCCCCATCAAGTCTTTTGGTTTCAATAAATGGAAATCCAGCACTAATGTTTTGTTACAATGGGCCTGAATGGCTGTGTACGTGAATAATTCTAAGTTGTAGTATCATATTCTCTGTGTATAAATGAGAATCTAAAAGGTCATACCTGTTTGATTCCTCTGATTAAAATGATTCATCTACACATTTGGGTTGCTGAAATTGTATTAACATTTCCAAATTCAAAAGGTAATTTCAACACCTTATGTAAAATTAGTAAACATTAGTTTGATTTCCAGATCATTGACTGGGTGTATTTTGTGTTGTTTTGCCTATTTACCTTTAACACTTGGAAACTTTGTATCACTACAGAGTGTTTTCTCTGTAAATTTCCCTTCAGGAATTGACTGTATGTGGTGTCATTAAGCAGGGCAAAGATCTGTGCTCCTCTATTCATTATTCTGCTTTAGATCACTGTGTTGTGAATTCTTGCAGACATATTTGAAAGTTAACTAAGGAAGGAAGGGGTTGTAGTCTTTTGCTAGGTTCTTAATGCGTGGTAATAACATTGTCTGATAATTTGGGTGTAAAAGTGTTATTGTGATGTTTGGATAAACATATAAGGGCATCTGTTGCATCTCACCCTAATGCAGAATTCTTTGCGGATTTACTTATTAGCCTCCCCAATTCTTCCTTCTTAGAAAAGGATACCTTAAGTTAGTCTTCTAATCTTAACAATATTGTTCTTTCCCCTGGTTCAGGTGGTTTGTAGTAGGTATGCACAATAATTTATATTCCAGCATTTAAAGTAGCTGTATTCCAATGCTTTTGAGCATCTCCAGTTTCACCTTTGAAGTGTTACTCATAAATAAAATTATACACATCAACCTGTTCCCAGGATCTGTGAGAAAAAGGATAATAAACTAGCATGATTTCTTATATAGTTTTTATTGTGTGCTGCTTATGATTAGTATTATTCTGCAGCATCACAATCCTGTGTGTAGTTATAAAGGGAGAAGTTGCTGATTTCCTGGATGTCATCTTTAACTACAGATTACCATAATGTGTTTTTCTTAGCGTATTAATATTTTTCCATAATGGGACTTAAATTAAATGGTCTGTTTGTTATGCCTGGGTAGTTCTGTCTTCATCTGGACGTTTTGATTTATATTAACTTTTTATCTCTTGCTTCCATACCTGCCCAATGACAGTCTTACATTCCTCATACTGGAGATACATTTTAAAATGCATAGAAAGTGCTTCCTGTTCCAGCATTTTCAGCAGGAGGTGATGGGAGGGTCAGGACTTGAGCATGTCAGCTGCTTGAGTTGTCACTTCATCCTGAATCCCACCTACCAAAAAATAATGACATTTGTTCTTAGTTTTTATGCCTTTCTTGGGCATTTCATACCTTTGGCTAGAATTAACTTACTTGATTTAATTTAGTGCCATAATGCCCCTCAGAGCTTCTCCTTGACAGACTTTTTATGAATTCACTATTTTCCTTTCTTCTGAGTACTGATAAAGTGACACCCCCGTGGATTCTCCCTGTCTCTCCCTTTGCACTTCAGCTCTTACATCCTTTCACTTCCATTGTGGAAAATCATCGGTGAATCCCATCATTGTACTCCTGCTCTTAAAAGACTTCGGCTGCAGATTCATCCTTCCTTTTTCATTCCAGTTAAGAGTTGTCATATCTCAGGTCCTATACAGAGGCTGTCATACAGATTCTAACTGAAAAGCTGAAGTAGGTGTTCCCTGTTGGAACGGCTTTCCCGGACCACCTGGCAAAAGAATGAAACCTGCTGGTACAGGTGAAAAAATGCCTGCAGTGTCATGCCATGAAATAACCATCCGCTGCAGATTTCAGGAGTTGCATGCTGTTTGTAGGCAAACATTTAATCACAGTGTTGCCAGCCATGTTTAATATATTGTTAAATCTACCTAGTGAGCTTTAAAACTGTGAGTTTTCCTTTTTCTGTGTGTTTTGTTTCCTGTTTTTGTCTCCTTTCTTTGCTTTTGCAGGCTGTGTTATATGTTTTGTTTATTTATGCTTTCTTCACATCATTTGACTGTTTTCTCTACATCATCCACTGTTTTCTGCTGTTTTCCTGCCTCATGTTTTTCCTTCTCTACTTTCTCTTTGAGCTTAACTTAAACTCCTCCTTGTGTTTTCTCTCTGTTCTCCAAATATTTGTTCTCATTCACAGGTATGAGCAGTTCATGGTTTTTCACACACTGTCTCAGTCTCAATGCTACTGCTTGGGCTATTTTGCTTCCTCAGCTAAGTCCTTAGAACCAGTGGCATTTCTGAGCTCCTTTTGCTTCTGTTAAAGAGAAGTATTGGCTTCTAGGCAGTTTTACACACTTGAATGTTCTCCCCACACTGGATGAACACCAGGTTCATCCCACTTAATTCTGGATGTCTAATGCAGGTGCCTAATTTATGTGTGTGGTCATCTGTGGCTCCTTCTGTGGTCAGTGGGAAGAGAAGGGCTTCTTCAGATAGTGGTTTGCACCAGAGGGACCAAACTGATCCCAGAAGTATCCCTTCCTCTCTGCTGACCACCAAGGGATCTTTGGAGGACTGCTCTTCTAGCCTGATGTCTCAGATTTGTAACAGTCACCTCTGTTAAAGTCTACTGCTTGTACATGTGTTTTCAATTCTGATCTCCTTCTAACATGATGGATTTTCAGGGGTTTCCCTGTTTTTACCTAAAATAATCAGTGCATCCATGTACAGCATTATGGAAACAATGTAAGAAAATTGAATTAGTGTGCTTGAAAGAGCCCAAACAACGGATTCAGCCTAATGACTTTGTGGGGAAAGAAAATTCTCACCACTTCCAGTCCTTGTAAAATTAGTTTTTCGTTGGCCCCTATTCCTGCTGTCTGACTAATCGGTCTTGTGCACTTGAACTGATGAACTGATCCCTCTGCTGCCACTTCCCTCCCTCTGCTGGAATACTGATGTACTCACGGCACAGTGAGGAAATATTGCAGTAGTGCAAGGTTTACTAAAGGACAGCCTGAGGCCCAGACTGCAGAATTAGATCTTGAGTGGGAATATATAGAGAAAGAAGAAAAGCTGTGAAAGGGCGAGGCTAAAAATGCAACAGCCAGATTGAAAGAGCAGACAAGAGCCATAAAGGGGATAATCAGAGCTGTGTGAAATAACAGTGGCCTGTGCTTTTACCTGTGTGCCTGGCACTTCTGAGTAACTTGATGAGTGTCAACTTTAGGAACTAAGAAGTTGACAATCTATTGGCTTGTTAATGTAGTTAGTTAATTGATGTAATTTTGCCAATTTTTGCATAATTTTACATAAATACATTGGTAATGTTTAAAGAAAAGAATTATGTGATGTGTGAACATGAAATTGATCTGCCGTGGTCAACTCTGTCACTGTTAAAGGGTAGGTGATGGTGTTCTATGACTTTGGTCACTTATCATTTATTTGCTTTATGATTTATGTAAAGTAAATAATAGAAAAACCCTTTATGAATTTGACGGACACTTGGACATATCAAGGTTTCTTTTTCAAACTGCAGCGGAGGCAGCTTTCTAACAGCTTACTCCAGGACAAAGGAAAGCTGCATGAATGAAGTTTGTAATATAAATATTTGACACAGAGAATATAGCTCTGTCTGTAACTTGCTTTATCCTGTGCCTGGAGTCTGCATTCAGCTGTGGGTACTGTCTTAGACTCCATTTGTGAAGTATTGTCGAAGAACTAAGCTTGAAAGAAATCAGGCATAGGCTTTTTTCCTATCTGGCTTCTACACTACAAAAAAAAGCTGAGGTTCTGTTCAGAAACTGTTCAGCACTTGACAGGCATTTTTCTTCCAGTGATGTTCTTAGCTTTAATTTTAAGTAGTTTTCTACATTATAAAGTACACTATTTGGTAATTAATCAAACAATAATGCACTCCATTAATCTTTAGACTCTGGTTCCATGAACACCTTTATTCATGCTCAGACTAAAATGAAGAGTTTGGGAAGCTACAGACAGGGCAGTGTAACTGTCTGAAATATCAGGGCACAGCTCAAGAAGCTGATGGCCTTTGATAATTAATCCTGCTGCAGATGTCTGCAGTAGAAGTCAGTGTTGCTCTCTTTACCTAAATTTTATGGTGTTGGCCTTTTATGAAGGGGCTAAGTTCGACTTCAAGTTGATCAGGAGGAGAGAAAAATCATGCTAGCTGCTCTGTATTAGATCTGCAGTTTTACGAGATACATTCTGAGTGTGACATAAATTATCAGTTGGAAACTATTCTTGTAATTGCAGCCTATGCTATTCCATGTGGTGAGCTTGAATTTATAGATCTTTTATATGCATAAATTTGGAAAGAAACATCTTGAGCTTGTGTAGTTCCGCATCTCAAATGAAAACAGAAAATGAAAATTAGCTAAGCCTGCATGTATATGCACTTCTGCAGGTTAAACAAATTTATTTACAGTTCTGATTTCTGCTGTGTGGTTTTGCAAATACATGTATGGGATCTGTGAGCAGTTCCAGTGACAGAGCCAGCCCCGTGCTCTCGAGTACCTGTAGAGGAGGCAGCACATCAGATTTGCATATTTTTAGCTGTTCTTCGAGGATGTTGTTACTGACAGTGGCATCAAGCGTGGCCAGAAATCATTGCAGACCATGGCCTGACAGTTTGACAGTGGTACTTTAACACTCTGGTGGAGAAAACTCTGTAATAAATGCATTCTAAACCCAGGGGTTTTTATCAAATGACTTGATTTTGCAAAGCTTAGGCTTTGTTAGTCGGAGTTAGCAGGTACCACGGCATCCTTTAATCCTCGCTTTTGACACGGCACGTCAAAAACGACGTCATCGCAAAGTTTAGGCGAGGGGAAAAAAAAAAAAAGAGCTGTTTAAAAAAGAAAAGTGGAATAACAATGAGAAGGCCCTCTCCTGGGAGCCAGGTTACGGGTATAACGAGGGCAGCGGCGCGCAGGAAGCTTTCGGTGTGCCCCGTGTGCCGGGCGGAGGGAGGGGACGGCAGACGGAGCCGGGGGGACGGGCCGGGGACGCGCCCGCCCGGAGCGAGTTTCCTGCTCGCCGCTGCCTTAAGGAGGCGCCGGGTTTAAGGTGGAGCGGCGCTGAGGGCGGGGCGCGCCCGCCCGGCTCCGCCCGCCGCGTCGCTCTCCGGTCCGGCCCCCTCGCCGGGGCAGCGGGTGCCAGGCGGGGTTGTGATGCGGCCGTTGTTTTTGTAGGGTCGCGGGGCCGCGGTGCGGAGGTAGCGAGGCGGCCCATGGAGCTGGGGTACGCCTGGCAGGCGGCGTAGCCCTGCTCGCCCCCGCTCCCTTCCGCCGCTTTGTTAGCGCGAACACAAGCGCGCCTCACCTACACGGTGAAGAGGAAGGCAGCGCTCCCCGCACAATAATGGGCACCCGGGCGCTGCCCCCCGGGCCGCCGCAGAGGTGAGTCGGCGCCGCCGCAGGGCCGCAGGTTCCCCGCGGGGAGGAAGCGGAGCGAGCGGGCGGGCTGACAGCGCCGCGGCGCTGCCTTAAGAGCGGGGCGCCACCTTAAGCGGCCGCTGACTTTTCTCGTTACATTGTAGCAGCGGAAAGAATGTCGGCGCGGGCCGCGGGTGACGTCAGGAGGGAGCAGCGCGGCGCGGCCGCCAGGCAGCGNNGCGGCGGCGCGGGCCCCGCCACGGCGAGGGAGGAGGCGGAGGAGGCGGGAGCGGCGCCGGCCCCGCCGCCACCGCAGCGGCAATGGCGGCCGTCGGGGAGCGCAGGTCCCTGCCCAGCCCCGAGGCGATGTTGGGGCAGCCCTGGAGCCACTGGGTCGATGCTGCTAAACTTCACGGGAACGACGGTGAGTGGCCGCCGAGCGCCGCCGCCCCCACCCCCCTCCCCCCGCTCGTCCCCAGCGCACCCCGCGGGTGCCCCGGGAC
>VWZP01005527.1:891450-961063 GCA_013396995.1 Dicaeum eximium
GGGGAGGCCGGCTCCGTTCCCGGCCCCGGCATTCGCGGCCGAGTTCGTTGTCCGGTGCGCGCCCCCGGCCGGGCTCGGGAGCGGCGCGGAGCGGGCAGCGCCTGCCCCAGTTCCTGTAATCCGGGACACGGTGCGAGGAGGTCGGAGCCGGTCCCCGGAGCTCGGCACCTCCTGCCCTGGATTCAGCCTCGGCGTGGGGCGGGGAGCTCCCGCCGCAGGTGAGGCATCCCCGGCGCTGACAGCGGCTCCCCCGCGCCGGGGCCCAGGAGCCCTCGGTCCCTGTGCCCCTGTGGTTACCGATCACGGCGTCCCTGCCTGTGCCCACGGGGAAATGGGCCACGGGTCACGAGCGGGGGTCACTCCTACCCTCTGGATTTTCCGTGGATTGAGATCTTGTGGCTTTTTGGTTTTAGGAACAGCATTAGAAGAAAGTTTCAAGGAATACGGAAGAAACCGAGAAGCAATGCGACTTTGCCGAGAAGGTGAGTGCGATTCATTCTTGAAGAAAAGTGCACAGAGAAGTTTTATTCCTCATAACTACTTAGCAGAGGGTCAGGCATGGGAAAGAGAAAGGATCAGCTTCCCATCGGTTTGGATTTAGGACTGGTGACCTGTAAGTGACTGGTGTTATTAGCATTAATATTAAATCAATAAGTATTTCAGAAATTACAACTTAGGGCACAGACTGTCCTTACTGTGTTTCTATACATTTGGGTTTTTTTTCTTTAGACTGTAAATAGTCCTAAGGAAGCTCTGTGACCAACACTGATAAAATCTTCTCTTGAGTTACAGTATTTTTTGTCTTGGTATAATCCACGTCAGTATTTCATTGGACCAGTACCAATCCCTTCCTCTGTCGTGTCAGTGTGTTATGTTTATTGCTTGGTAGTCTGCTAAATGAGAGTGACCTTTCACCTGTGATTAGCAAAAGCCCATTACGGCCTAGTTTCTTTCAAGAGTGGCAATGCTACTTGGAGTTGTAAGCAGATGATGAATGAAAGCTATAGATTATTATTTACTTTCTAACCGGCAGTGGGAAAAAGGAAGCAATGAGTCTGATTTATTATGTTAATTTTTGTTTGTTTTTCTAGTTAATTGGATTTTTTTAGAACAGATAAAGTTTTAAAACCTTTCTAAATATTTTTGGTTCTTGGTTCCCTCTGACTGCCTGAGACATGTGCCAGAGAACAGGCCCAGCTGTTTTAAATACTAGAGCAGTTAGACCCAAGTCATTTATTTGATGTTGTTAGAAATGGAAGACTGAGTTTGTAGACATGGTTTACAATCACGGGAAGCAGAAATTGCCAGCAGCCTTAGGAGCTGATCTGATTCAGCACTAACCCACTTGTGAGCTGCAAGCAGTAAATAAAACCGAAGGCAAGGTGGCACAGGCTGGCAGGATTGGGAGGCAGTGATCCATGTTGAGTCTGAATGAAAATGGCTATTTTTTGTAGAATTCTTAATGTTGCTAAAATTTGGAAAATACAGTTTCTAGGATCAGGGTCATGGCATGGAAGAAAGATGCAATAGGCAGCTGTGATGCAGTGTTCAGATTCACTTGTGTTGTTTTGCCATCTTCTTAAGTGTACCTGTGAGTTCTTAGACACTTGAAAAATTACTTCATTACTTCATTGCCAAGTTCCAGTATAATCATTGTGATGGATATGTAATTCATTTTTCTGAATAGGCAAATCATTCAAATGCTAAAAAGCATTTACAACAATAAACATACACATTATCCTAGTAAAGATTTTACCAATAAGGATTTTCAAACATTTGCTCTTATTTCTACCTCTTAAAATGCAAGCATCTGAGGTTTCCAGATTCTAAAGATTAGCTGGCAGGGTAAAGAATAATCTCTCCTATTTTTTCCCACTGGAGAGAGATCATGAAACTGTTTCTGCACAGGCTGATCACTGAGACACAGCTTTTCTGCACTGACTTCAACCATGGGAATGATTTGTAGGGTTGTGAGTTGAAGGCAGTTCATAAAATACTTTGAGAATTAAAAGTGAAACTTAGTAGCCCTGTCAGGCTTCCAGAAGTCTATTTATTTTGGTTGCTTTATGACATATGAATGAGACACTGACTTGGCATATACCTGTAGCTGGTCTGTAGGGAGCTTGACCTGCTGCAAAATAGAGCTAAAGTAGTATTAATTAAGTTTAGATTAACTTAAGGAACTAGGGGAGCGGCGAACATGCCACCATTTGTATGTGTTATCAAATAAAACTTGGAAAATACTGTAAATTATTAATTTTCCTAGGAAGAATTTTGCATTCAAAATTGAGGAACAAACATTTATCAAGTAATTGGACTTTCTAAACATTGGTTCTTCACAGAAAAAGGTGAACCAAAAGTATAAATTCTGTTAAATCCACTTTAACCTCAAGACTTTTGGTGTGGTACCCCACAGTATTTTAAATACAGCTAACAACAGAACTCCTTGTGTAAGAAAGTTATTTCTCTAGAGATTGGGAGTTGACTCTGAGGCCCAACTTCACAAAAGGATTTCAAGGTTATTTAGGCTAATTTAACCTTGCATTGCAACTCTTCCAGTTTGCATAAAAGAATTAAATATTCATGGCCTGGAGAGGGAGCAAAAGAAGGAACATGACTTTACAGCCCACATATTAGAATTGGGTTCAAAAGCAAGAATCATTTTCTTTATTTAACAATTGTCCAGCTCCCACTGGCCTGTGTCCCCACTGGGGTATGGATGGTAGTTTTTTCTTTTCCCACCTGCTGTTTCTCTGCATCTCCTGGTGGGAATGGCCTCATCCTCAGCATGCCTGGTGGCAAGAGGTGGATTTCAGCCTCGCAGGCAGTTGAGTCTGTGTCTCCTGAATGAAGAGTGAGTGTTCCTCTTGTTGTAACACTGTATTAGAAAAGGGGGCTTAACATTGCCAGCTTCTCCTTTTGTTCAGCTTTAAAGGCAAAGAACGATGCATGTTATTTCTTTTAAAGGAATAAAGGAAGATGTAACTGTGTAATTCTGGGGCAATATTTGCAAGTGGTGGAGAGAGGCAGGATTTCAGACACACCTTTGTCAGTGGCAAAACTTTCTATTTGCTGATCAGGCAGCTCCTCTCAGCATTTTAGTGGTTGTGAAGCCTGATGAGTCCTTAATACCTGTCAATGATGCTAGTTCCATGCAGGGATCAGGAAACATGTCTCAAACATGTTTTTTTCTATATCTAACCCTCCTTGCCATAACCAAGCTCACATTGAAGTAAGAACTAGAATTTGAATTTGGGCTTCCCAAACTCCCAGTGTTTGTGTCTCATACTTCTGTTTCTTTTTCACTGCTCTTACATGCTTTCTGTTCTGTTAATACATAATATTAAATCATTCCTGCTGGCATCCTCACTGACCTTCATCCAAGTGAGAAACTTGCTGGATACTTTCCTACATGTTGCTTTTTGAGACAGTAATAGTCCACACTGAGCTTTGATCTAGAAATCAGAGCTGCAGGAATAAGGTATGGGCCCAATGCACTTGACTCGCTCTTGGCATGGAAAATCCCCAGGAGATGGAAGTGAGAGAGGGATACCCAATGGGATGGGAAAATTTTACTTTAAAATAATCTTTAAACTTTACTTTGACTTTGTACACTGAAACCTTCTTCTGCTGAGCAGTCCTATCAAGGTAAGAACATGTTGGAAGCAATTGTGCTTATTAGTTATTTTCATATGTAATTGATGTGACAGGATCTTTTGGCTCATGCAGTCATTTAATTACTTACTGCTCTGTGAACCAGCTAAAGGTGTGAATCCCCTGCCACTCACTTGTGCTGTGATGAAGCAAGGATAGCATGTTGCATTATAATATGTAGATGAATTCTGAAACAGCAAGGCAGAAAATCTCATCCTCTTCATGCATTTTTCCTGTATTTTAAAATGAAACTTTGCTGAAGTGCATCTTCCAAACTTGTGTGGTAGTGGGAGCGAGTGCCATCAGATGCAGCCAAAATGTTTTCAGACACTCAGTTCACCTTGGAGGTGCAGTAGATCTTAAAAGGAGTTTGGTGTGTCTGTAGTACCTGACACTGATTTTAAAAAAAAAAGGATTCTTCATATCAAACCTCATAATCAGTGCTTGAAACAGTTTTCCAGGAGATCCTTGCTACTTGTGCTGAATTTAGTTTGCTTTTAAGAATTTTTCTAGGCTATTGTTGCAAAGAAGATCTCTAAATAAAGCTGTGCCTGCGAGTGTAGAGTTCATGCGTGGTAACTTTGACAGGCTTCAACAGAGGCAACTGTTGTTTCTTGCAAAATTTAACAACAGGTTGGCTCATTTTGCTCTATGAGAGAGTAGAGAAGCTGTGGATAGAAACAGTGGGGACGAGTTGTTTATTGGGGCTGGGGGCCTAACCCTCTCCCACTACCCAAGGAGCTCTTGACTCTCCCCACAGTAAATTTTCAATTGCTAAACGTTGTCATGTATGTTCCTTTAAATAAAACAAAAACATGAGAAAAAAAATCCGAAATAAGAAACCCAAAACCAAGCCATCCCCATCCCCAAATCTATATTTGAGTGTCAGAGAGATACAACCCATGTACATCATCATTACATACACCATTACTTATTAATTTGTGCAACCCATTTGAAGTGGTTGGGATAAAAGTCTCTTATATTCTTATATTGACTCATAAAATAAATTTGAAATACTTAAAATTATAAAAAAGGAAACCATGGCATCTTGGGAAAATAAAAGCAGGGGGAGCAGAAAAAGAGATTTGGTTAGACAATTTAAAATGGAGTGTTCCTTTTTAATAGTGTATTCAGTACATGCTGAAACTATGGTGTCTTTGCTAGAGCTTAAGCACCTCATCTTTCAGTTACACATAGCCTCTTTTTTTAGTTTGTTTGGGTATTTTTGTGTGTGTTACATCCTTTGAGAGGTGAATCCCTCAGTGCTATTTCAAGCACTTCACTCGTACTGTCACCATAGCTTAGAGTTAACTGGCACCAAAGCAGAGGAGGACAGAACATCTGTAACTTGGGTCACAGGTCAGAATTGGTGTTGACTGTGGGCTGATGTAGCACAGTACCAGTCTTACAGCTTTCAGACTGTCTTAATAAAGCAAGCCTTGAATTTTCTGTGGGAATGCCAATTGTCAGTTTTTGGTAGGCACCTTCAGAAGACTCTCTGGAAGGTTTAGTGACAGTAGGAATCAGTCAGGAGAGCAGGTGGGAGCAAACTCTGTTCAGCATTGTGTCACCTGGTAACAGCTGAACTTCTGGTCTTGACAGTTAATATGTGTTGGGGATTAAAAAATAGGCTCTGTGAACCTCTAGGGCATTCAGCAGAAGCTTTGAGGTTTGATTATATTAATTGCTATTAATGGAAGTTACCAGAGCTGTGACAGTACTACGAGGCATGCAATGAACCCTTCTTCTTGAGCTCTTTCTAGGCAGGGTTGAGCAGTGAAATCCAGGCCTGGGAGGCTCACTAAAAGCATCTTTATCACATAGACCTAAGGTCTAGAATTTTCCCAGCAGCCAGTTCCATAAATAATTAAAGCACTGGTGAAACTTCCGTTCCAATATTAAGTTGTAAATACAAGTAACAGACAGCATCTTATTTCAAATTTAAATTTGTTTTTATTCAGCCTTGGGAGGTTCTTAGTTGAGTCGATTTTTTGTTGTCAGATCATATCAGAGAGATGCTTAGAGGGCACTATAATCCTTGACTACCTGCAAATACACTTGTGAGAATTTTTAATACATTGAAATAAATATTTTAAGGTAGCAGTACAAAGTGCCATGTTTCTTTTTTGACATTCTGCATAGCTCTTCACAGTCTGTAATCAGACAAATCTCTTCTTCATTTCATTGCATTTTAATTGGCTATTTACACAAATTGTTTTAAGGTTGTGGACTGGTTATCATAAAACAATTACAGGGAGACTTTAAAATTGCATTGAACTGTTTAGAAAAATTGTGGAGATTTTATGAGATTGCTTGAAAAACATGCAATTTGAAAGGATGTTATTTCTGAAATTCTCTGCAGTGATTGACCCTAATTTTTTTTTCCTTTAAATCGAAGCTCTGTTTACAATATTTAATTATTTCTGGTGGGATGAGTCAGGTGTTATAAATAGAATATTGTGATGTTAGACTGCAAGTTAGAACTGTGTCATCTCAAATGTTTTAAAGATACTTTGCAGGTTTTAGGTATTACCATAGTATTAGTGTGATATTACAAGGCCTTGGGGACTTTGGCTGGAAGTGCAGCCACAAGACTGTCTTGATCTGTCCATAATATGTGAGGAGGCAAGATATTTTCTTTTTTATAAGAACCTTTTGAAATAGTTGTCTGTACACATACATAACAGTCAGGAATTTACTATTACCTAATGCTTCTTAAGTGGTATGTATGATTAGCTAAGTTATCCCTGTGCAGAAGAGGGGATGTCTGGATAATACTTGGGTAAAGATTGGTTTTTGTATCATTTCTGTGCTATATTTAACAACATAAACTCAGTGAGAGAACAGTGCAATAAATATGTAGAAATGTGACTTTCATACGAGGTGTAACTTTGTCATCTAAGTGGAGCAGGAAAGACAAAAAAGCTTAATGCAACATAAAGGATACTTTTAAATAAATTGGATTAAGAGGATGCAGATTACTCTCTCTGAAGTAACTATTTTAAAGGTATTTCTTCCATTGCAGCAGGTGTATAAAAGTGAATGTGTCCAGTTCTTGTAGCTCTCCTGGCTATGCCCAGCCTGTGGCTGGAACTGCTGAAGGTTGTCTGGGGATAGGTGTGATCTCTTATCTCTTACAAGACAGAAAAGACTTCATCTTTCACAAACCATTGTCATATTTGACTTGTAATTAACTATTCTAAATAACTATTCTAATAATCAAGCATCTATAGGATGCTTGAAAATTGTTTCTCTTCCTGTGTAATGAATGAAATAATCCAGTGCTGTGGAAGTTCCCCATATGTATGATATTCAACGTTATTTCCTGAGCATTCTTACAATGTAGGTGACAGCACAGAGATGAATAGAGCTTTGTACTTACACTTCAAGTTTTTAGCAGCCAGCAGCATCTGACAAAGGGAATTCAAAGTCTAAGGTAGCAGAGTAGCATGATTATAAAAGCACTTGTCACAGAAGGCAATAAATTTATTGCAATCTGTGTTCCCGCTGCTGGAAGCCTTTGCACAGTCTGAAGCTGTCCCTGCTTTTGCAGGCTGTGTGCAGCTGTGAGCCAGGACTGGTGCTGGTGGCTCTCACACTGATTCTTGTGGCAAGTCAGACACTCGTGGTAACCCCAGATACTGCAGGGTATGACAGGATGTGACTTCATCAGCGTAAACTGCGCACGCAGCTGCTCCGTTGCTTGGAGTCATGATTGCTAGGTTTGGAAATGGCAGATATTCTGGGTTATTAGCTCAGGTAGATTAGAAATACTCAAATGCTCAGTTACTTGTGTGTGCACATGCCCATCAGCCCTGTGGAATAAGCTGGTTTGTGGTGACATGTGTTCCAAATGAGAAAGATTGTTTATTTACAAGCTCACTCCCACCCTGATCTCCACTTGTGATAGCTTGGCATAGCCCATGGATAAACTTCATTGATAATATAAGGGGAAAGGGATAATTGGTTATGCCATGTTTTCCTGCTGGGGGGATTGTAACAGGCAGAAAACATGCAGTGTTCTTGATCTGCTCTTCCTTCTGTTGCTAAGCAGGACTTGAATCTTCATTGACTGTCTGTAGTGCAACAGAAAATGCAGCTTGCTCAACTGGCACTGAAAAAATATGTACAAAAGAGCTGAAGGACTAAAACCCTGTGGGGAGGAATTTTGAGGTTAAGTCCATATTACTTTAGTTCTGAAATCTGGAGTTCTCATTGTTTTCTTTGCAAGCCAGTTGGTTGGATGCTTTCTTGGTGATACAGTTGCTTGGAAGTCCTATACCAGCTTGCCTTAGAATGAAGTGCAGAGGCTTTAATGAGTTAAATTTGAAAATCAAGTCCTGTGATGAATACACAGTAAATTGCATGTTTGCTTTCCATGGGCATCAAATTTTGTTGTATTTTACCATTCATAAATTTAACTTTCAGTCTATGGTTTTGTTCATTGACTGCGTAAGTGGCGTAGTAGATGCTGTGAGTAGGAAAATGGGAGTTCTGATGGTTTATTAAGTGTTACCTGGGGATGTGGGGTTTTGTTGTGAGCCACTGAAGTCAGCAGGGTTTTTCTTGTGACTGGAAGGAAAATGTAGGACCAGGTTGTGGGGCTCAGTGGGTGAGAGGGGAGACAGCCATGTTCACTGCAACCTCAGGATCAGACACCAAAGGTACTTCACTATGCAAACATTTAATTGTCAGTCCCTAGATATTATAGCCGTGGCTTTGTCAAGGTGTATATACCCTAAATTACACCCTCTGGCTATTGTTTCAGGCGAAACTACAGAGGAAAATCTGTATCAGTTTACACCTAGGGTGTGGTTCTACAATCTTTTTTCCCTCCTAGTAATGCTGGATTAAGCAGCTCCTCTGTCTCTGCTGAGTGAAACACTTGTGAAATAATAGTTGTATTCTAACTGTAAAGTTGTTTCCAAAACAAGGTGATGGCTGTTTAAAGGAGAACCTTAATTTTCCATCACGTGTTTGGTCTAGAAATCTGGAATCCATTGGACTGTGCTTGATTATGTATCTTTTCAGAGTGAATCTGATCTGATTTTTGCATGTCTGCCTAGAAGACTGTATAGCATAATAGATCTTGTGTCTTGGTTATCTTTGAGTGTTAAAGATGTCATGTCAGTGAATAACTGCAGCGTAAATCAGGACCAGTTGTAAGTGGTGTATTGTGAAAACTAAACAAGTTTAGTTCCTGAGGGGGTTCCCGCTAACTTTGTCAACTGGAGAAAATAACATTTGAATTTGTGTTACTCTGCTGAACAAGATTTACAGCATCATTTATCTTTATCTCTTACTGGAGGGCTGTTGCAAATTATGCCAAAGGGAGAAAGAAGCATCATTTATACAGTATACATAAATGTGTTCCATACCAAATACTCTTTTTATCCCTTCAGAACAAATCTGTAGTTGTGTGGAATATCCAGAAGCCTCAAACGCTGCAAAGATTTGGGTTAACTGGCAGTATTTTTGATGGATATGTCAAAGGAATAGAAAGTGTTCCCAATAGTCAGACAGTGTGGGTGTTGGATCATTGAGACAACCATTTAAAATAATTTGGAAAGCACTTTTCAAAATAATACATTTTCCAAAGAATTTTTCCACTTTTCCTAGGAAATATTAAAATCATCTATTTCATTCCTGTTGAATTAGAATGACTCTAGAAACATATTAAAGGAGTTAAACTTACCTCTGACAACTAGAAGGCTTTGCTAGGATTTGGATTATAACAAACAGAATTTAGGAATTTGGGATATTGTCATGGTTTGACACTGGCCTAACGCCAGGTGCCCATAATGGTCGCTCACTCACCCTCCTCAGCTACAGCTGGGCAGAGGAGAGAAAAAAACATTAATGAAGGGCTCATGAGTTGAGATAAGGACCAGGAGAAAACATTCTAAAGGTAAAACAGGCTCAACTTAGAGGTACAAAGTGAATTTATTACTAACAAAGTCAGAGGAGGATAATGAGAAGTAAAAGAAGCCCTTAGAACACCTTTTCTTCCCCTAACCCTTCTCTCTTTCCCAGTGACAGTCATCAGAGAGGGCAGGGGGATTGGGTCAGGTCATGACTGAGGTTTTCTCCTGCTGCTCCAGGAGAGGAGTCCTTCCCCTGCTGTGCTGGGAGTCCCTCCCAGGGGCAGAGTCCCCCCCAAACTGCTGTGGTGTGGGTCACTCATCCCCGGGGTGCAGCCCTGCAAGGACAGGCTGCTCCAGCTGGGAGCAGGGCCCTCTGTCCACTGGGTCTGCCCTGGATCACAGCCCCCTCCAGGNTCTTCTCTGGCTAGGAAGAAACTGTGTCCCACTTTGTTGTGATTTTCTTCTTAAATCTGCTATCACAGAGGCGTTACCAGCCTGTGTAACTGGCCCAGTTTTGGCCAGCAGCATGTCCATCTTCAGAGCCATCAGGGACTGGCTCTGCTGGACATGGTGGAAGCTTCCAGCAACTTCTCACAGAAGCCACCTCTGTGGCCCCTCCACTACCAAAAACCAGGCCATGCAAAACCAACATAGATGTTCAGATAATTTGTTTTTTGAAACATAGAATATGTGTTTGAATGTGTCTGTTCTGCTTGGCTAAGAGAGGTGGCAGTCGTCCTGCTCTCAGTGGTACTAAATGAAAATATTTGAGAGGAAAGGCCTAAATTAATATCCTGATAGGCAGCATTTACTTCATAAAAGTACTTAAAGATGAATTCCCAAAAGTGATTTTGTTTTTCATTTCTGTGAAGTTGTGTTACTCAAATCAACTGTCTAGAAATCCTGCTTGTTCAGGAGCTTCTGTTCCACATTGCAGTTTGTAATTTATAGAGGAAAAGTTTTGAGCCAGATTCAATATATCTGTGTTACCTACCAAAGGCTGTGTAATATGTGCTTATACTTTTTGTCCTAAATACAGGGTTGGGGCTTTTTGTGGCCAAGTGGTTGAGGGTAGACTTTTTCTACCAGTTGTGTTGTGAGATTTTAAGGGAAATATCAATGACTGAGCTGTACCTGATACAGTTTGATTATGGTTTGTATCTAGGCTGGACAGAGCCCTCTCCTTGTCTGATATTTCTTCTGTAGAACCTGCTTTAACAGCCAAGTGACTGCCTGGCTGTTTCAGCACCACTATTTTCTTGGGATGTTTGGAGAAGTACTAAATGCATCAGTCCTTGTTTGAGAAGTTTCCTTTTGGTTCTGCCCGACTCCCACCTTGTGCCCTGAAGTGTAGGGGCACAGACCATTGTGTCATTTACTGGACTAAAACTTTTAAGTTTCTTTTCCTGTTTTTGTGGCCTGAATTTAATGATCTGAAGTGTTAGCTTGATAGCCTTGGAGATAAGAATACTATTTTTAATCTCAGAGTAGAGCACAGGAGTAAAATCTTCAGTGTGCTGTCAACATGTCTCATCTGAGGCTTGTTTACAACTGCTTGGGATGCAAAAGGGGTTCTCTGTGCAACAGTGCAATTCTCTCTCCTCCTGCTGATACCATCCAAAATTCTCACAGATAACTCAACAATGTGAAGAAAGTCCCCTGTCCCAGGAAAGGGCAAAAATCACAGCCTGGGTAGATGTTGCTCTTCCTTACGAAATAGGAAGACATGATGGTAAGGTGCAGCATCAGCAGTTTTATTTATAATGTAATCCCTCCAAGACTTTTCCTGCACTCGTGTTAGAAGTGTTGTGAGCGAGGTCCTGCAGGAAGCGTGGCATTGTTTGTCATCGCAGTGCCTCAGGGTGATGGCACTGACTCACGGGAGCATTTGGGGTGTCTGTACTGTTATGGTGGCCTGGCAATACCCTTTCTTGGACTCCTTTGGCATTTTTCCCCAAGTGTTCCACACTGTTGCTGGAAGCAAAAGCTTTTGAGCAATTTCCAAACCCAAAGCAGTGCATTGTGGGCCAGCGCTGGGAGGACTGGATCAACAAGTTTGGCAGCAGCAGCTTTGGCTTCCTGCCTGTCCTGGGTAGGCACCAGTAGAGATTGCCTTAGTCTCCCAGTGAGTTTGAGCTGGAGATCCCAGCCTAGGTCCTGAAAGTCCTGTGTGTGCAACTGCTGTGTCTGGCAGAGGATCTGCTGCTGTTGTAAACCGTGGTTTTGTTCCCCTGGATATGTTTGCAGTAGTTATCTTTTATCTGCTGTAGGAAGGTGGATGTTGTATTTGTTTTCAGTGTACTAGAGGGTGGTAAACTCTACAAATTTGTTAAAATATCAAAGGATTCTGTTTCCCTTTCAGTTTTCTGTTGTCTGTTTAATCTTACTGTTTTCATCCTGAGTCATCCAAGGGCAGTTAACTGGTGCTCTGAAGTGTCCTTTTCTGTGTGTTTTTGAAATACCAACTCTGTTCTTTGTTGTGCCTGTTCTTTAATACTGATCCCGTATATCTTCTGTGATTTCCCCTTTGCAAATAGGCTTCATCTTATAACACAGTGCATCAGGACCACCACTTCAGTTCTGGGGGTTTCCTTGGGGACCAGGGCACCACTTGCCTGTGTCTCATTGCACAGTTGTGCTCTGAATATGTCTAATCTCTTATCTGCATAAGGATGACTTTGTCGTGCTGCCTATATAATCAGGTTTATTGGTTTTATGTCCTTTTTGATATGAGATGTCTAAAAGTTAAAGCTGGTGCCTATTTCAGTACTTTTTCCTAAGAGTAGAGCGTTTTGCTCCCTAGCTGGAATAAGAAAGGGAGAAAAGTTTTTTTTTTCACCTACCGCTGTGTGTTTAGGTCTATTCATATGTATCCAATACCTTCTTCCCAAGTGTGATGAGTGCTGTTATCTGCAGAGAGACCAGAGGAGGGAAGTAGTCTTAGAAGTGTCTGTCAAAAATGTGAGTTGGACCAAACCAACCAAATCAAAACATTAAGTAGTCTGAGCAAATTCTTTTCTCCTTCCCTTTTATTTTGTTCTGCTGAAAGTGTTACCTTCTGTGTACATCACAAGTGGACTGGTGTTCTGGTTATGTTAAGAGGCTCACACCATGAAAGAGCAGAAAAACTACTTTAAAACAGTTCAGTCTTTTCAGATCTTCTACATGTTTAATATGATCTAAATGATCTTAATTTTTAAATACATCTTAATTTAAAAATATTTAAAATTGCAGTCCTTGCCAACCTGTTTCTGTTGAAGAGTGAAATGAGTGATTTCAGTAATGGAGAGCTAGTGCCAGATATGGAAGAATAATATCTGATGCATATTTGTTCACCCAGTGTTTTCAAAGTCTCTTTTTTTTTTTTTCTTTTTTTTTCTGTAACACACATATCATGTATTTTATGTGTAATGTTTGGAGATGGAATTTTGGAAGATTTTGTGAAGGCAGGCTCTGAAAATAAGGCAAATCTCTCTCTTCCAAGAGTAAAGAAATACATCTTGGAATAAGGATAGTGATGGATTTATTCTAAAGAGGAGGTGACATGCAAAGGCGAAACCTAAATTTCTTCTTTAGAACAATTCAAAATTTCATAACAATAAAAATAAATCACTTCCACAAAGAATTTCTAGGCTGAACTGTATTTGTGTTGTATCATATACAACCAGCAGTGAAATTACTGACCTTATTCTGTGAATGGGTAGCCTGATTTTTCTTGCCTGCTTACCTATTCAATTCATATAAGTGTGTGTCAGAGGACAGCTAGCATGGGTTTAAAGCCTTACCCTTCTGAACAGGTGGTTCCCCTCTTGGAAGGAAAGCTCTGGTGACAGTAGCTCTGTATGTGCTGGAATATATCAGCTGTAAGAAGTAAAGACTCAGGGTTTACCAGTTCCTCAGCTAGATAATTGAAATAGTCATATTTCTTTGTCTAAAGGTATGCAATAGCCAAGTTCAAAATACTTTGTGTAACACGTGTGTTCAAATACATAACAAGTAGGTTAGCCCTTTTACTGCACTCTAACAACAAATACACTTTTATTTTACACTTTATCTTCTGATCTTATTAATTATCACAGTGCTGTTGGAGTTTTTTTGCTATAGTACATTTATATGCCTGTTGCTGTGCAACTTACATTATTTTTTTTATTGTATCAAATCAAGTCCCAGTAAATCTGCAAAGGAAGTAAGTTTTACTGGAAAAACTAATACTGCCTGCCAAATTGAGAGGAGTGAGGAAGTGTAAGCTGGTATGTGAAAATCAAGAGGCATCAGTTTCCTTATGGCTATATGAGGCATGATTGAAACAGTCTTATTTTTGAGGTGGATGTTCCAGTGCATGGAGAATGGGAGTGGCAGGGGTGGGGTGGTTTTAGGTTGGCTTGCCTAATAAAAGAAAATACTGATATACAATTCAGTTGACAGGTCCTGTGTATTGTTTTCCTTACTTTTTTTTTTAGTATTTTTTGAAATATGCTGATTTTCTCACTCAAGTATCAGATGCATGATGTGAAAAGTGGCCAGAGTGTTCTTTGCACAAAGATTTATTGTCTTTGCACAATTAAAGAATTAACACCATGCTCCTGTCACAGGGGAGCTGGGTCTGTGGCCAGCAGGGAAGAGGTGGAAAGATGAGCACTGTGCATGTCCCAGGTAGCAGGGAAAAAGGTGCATTTTATTATTGCTAAATTTTGGGGTGTTCTATCACAAAAGATGTAGTCATGGGCACATTGTGTTCCTCCAGTTCCCATTAGTAAGAAAATGTGTAAATCCAAGTGGCTGTTGCTGCTGGGCTCCATCAGTTACTGAGGCACAGCCAACACCCAGTGACATGGCTGGGTAGGGACAGCCACAGAGTGGCAAAAATGACACACATATGCCAGGTTTATTTTCCCTTAAAAGCATGTCTGGGTAGGAGATGGGAGAGGCTCAGAAGCCTGGAACGTTCACCACTTGCAGTCACGTAGTATCAAAATACTTCTGCGACAAGCCGTTTTATGTAAACTGTGAGTTTAGGTTTAAATAAAACAAACTTCCTTTTTCCTACTCCAGAAGTACAGCAGCTGCAGAGTACATGGAGTGCTGTGTGTGAAACAGGAGAAAAATACTGAACCTGTTGATGTTAGAACAATTCGTAATTGTAGTGTGCTTCAGGCTTGTGACTTATGATACACTTTGGAATATTCTATGCGTGATTTATTTCAATTTATTGAGGCTGTGTTTCACTAGTGGCTTATCCCGAACTTTTCTCTTACCTCATGGTAGGTTTTCTGCATAATAATTGAGATGTTTCTGTGTACACTTTCATATTAGCTTAGTCCAGATTTTAATTTTACTGTGCAAATTATAGGGTTTTTATTCCCTGAATCCAGTTTCATTTTTGTGTCAGAATTGCAAAACTCAATTCATTTTTGAGGGTTCCTTAAGCTATTTTAGAATTGTTTTGGTTTTTTTACAGAAAAACATAAATAATAGTTCCTTGGCTTTCCGAAAACATAGCAGTGGCAGTATGAGATCATGTGAACCAAAAATAATGCATGACTTTGAATGAAGATATCTTACATGACAAATTATGTGTTCAACATTTGTTTAATATACAAATTAGTTGGAGAAAATAAAAATATCTTTAAGTCTGAAAACTCATTAAAAAGTGGGAATGGTTTTTGCAGATGACTGACTTAATTCAAATTGCTGATGAAAAATTGATGTAACAGGATACTATATGAATAGGGAGACTTATGAAGCTTTTCAGCAGATTAAAATATGCTACTTGTGTTTCATTGAGAAATTTACTCATCAATCTTTCTACAGACAATCTTCTATAAGCATCTTCACTGAAATTATTTATTCTTCTGTACGATAAACTCAAAAAACCTGTTCAATAGTTTGAATGAAGAATTTGGCATGCATTTTGTGTTAGATTTTCAAAGAAATTAATTGTGCGTAGATGAATTCATATACAAAGAATTTAACTAAATACTTAGATGTCTATTTTAATATGCTTTATATATAATTACAGGAACATTGAAATCTTGGGAGCCTAAAATTAGAACTCCCAGCTGTGCAGTAGGCTGCAGGTGCACGTGTGCATGACACACTTCTCTTTGGTATCTGCTGCTCAGCTTTTATCCGTGGGTAAAAGATACAGACATTTCCCAGAACTCCTGAATTTTAGAGAACTAAAATTTAATGTTTAATTCTGCATCCTGGCAGAGAGAGGGAGGAAGGGTTCTGGAGGAATTGCTGTGCCTGTAGCCTTGCACAAGGATGGCTGTTTGGATTTGCCACCTGTGTGCACAGAGGAGTGTGGCTGCCTGCAGCAAACCTTTCTGCTGGAGGTGAAGCTCGAGGGGATGGGGTTTTGGGAATGCTGCACAGCTGCACCTATGGAAAAGATGTAGCTCATCCTTTGCCCCTTCACCAGGGCAGTCTGAATTTGGGAAAAGCATAGTAAGCTTTGGAAGGACAGGCTATTGTGAGTTTTGAAAGGAGACAGAACAGAGAGGACTCCCCTTTCAGAGATGAACCAAGCCTTCTAACACTAGTAGGGATTAATGACAGTGATCAAATATGGTAATGCAGCTCCTGTGCCTAGTTAAACCAGATTGTGGGTTTTTTGGTCTTGAACTGAAAGTCATTTCTCTGAGCCAGAACTTTGAGGTTTGAGTGTTCAATAAAGTGCTGGGTAATTGCTGTATTTGCTGAAGTGGAAAACACAATCAAGTCTTCAGCTGTTCCTTCCTTCAGCTGATCAGTCAGCAACTACTCAGTGAAACAAAGTTCATGCACTTGTGCTCAGAGCCCAAGGAGAGCTCTGCCTTTTAAATGTCCCCTCAAGTAGCTGGGACTTCTAAAGCTGGATGTGCAGGAAATGTAACTTATTTAATGTACAGAGCAGAGTTGGCAACGAATTTTAAAGATGGGTAACCTTGAAGAAAATACTTTAGCAATGCTTCCCACTGAACTTAAACAGCTCAAATATAGGAATGTGTGTTTGGTTTGTTTTATTTTGTATTAAAAGGCAACATGAGCATAAACCTTATGGGAGAGATTTTTTAAAAACGGTGTTTCTGTGTGTAGATTTGATCATTTTGTTTTGTTTGATTATATGTATGTTCTCTACAGGCACAAATTGGCTAGGCCTGCACATATGGTTCATAAAATACTTGTGTTCTATTAATACCTAAGTGTTATTTACTTGAAATTTTGCAGAAAACCCTCAAGTATGTATGTTTTACTAGAATCTTTTACTTTGGTTCAAAACTTGTGTAAACCAGAACATTCTAATTTCTTTAGAGGTTTAATGATTTTGTTCACAATATCTGTTTAGAAATATTCTTCTTTTGTTATCATTTTGCATGGTACACAATAAAAAAAGTGCAGTAGCTTAATTTTACGTCAGCATTGATAAGTATACAAAACCACATCTGTTCATGAATGATAAGCACTTGAGTATTTCTCCAAAATAGTTTGGAAGACATTGTTTAGAAAATAAAGGTTTAGTTGCAGAAAGTGAAGTATCTGTGTATAAAAGGGAAGTTTCTAGGACCTAACTTGGATCACTTAATTTTTTAAATAAAACATTCATATCAGTTAAAATAAGGGCCTATATTACTTTAAATAGATGGAAGCTTTACTTAAGATAACCAGGTTAGTTAAGATACATTGCAGTTCTGTTTGTAGCTGCCTCAGTTTGCAGCCAAGATTCTCCCTCTGCCTGAAGAATACTTGGTATTGACAATTAATGTCAGCAGTAGATTCAGCAGTGAATCTATTGCTTACCTGCTGTGCAGATTTTCTTGGCAGAAGTTTAGTTTTTTGGGCAGACTCCAAGTCTGGTGGTAACAGAGCTGAGCTTTCTGTCTGAAATTCGCCTGGTTTTGGTACAGTCTGTTTCATGTGGTCCTCAGTGCTGGTTAGTTACCTTCCTTCTCACTCAGATCACAAGCTCTTAGAAATAGTAATTTGGGAGGTTTTGTCTGCTTTATCTGCAGATACTAAACGACATGTTCACCACAGCCATAAAGGGTAAAATAATAGAAATAATTTTATTACTTTATCAGGATCTGACATTACCCGAGACACGTGTTACAAGCAAGTAATGGGAGTTATCACAAAATTTCTTTTCCTTCAAGATGTCAACTGCTTTGTTACAACAACTGTGGTGTTTTCTCCCCTTTTCAAAAATTTTTCAAATGTTAGTGAAGAATTGTGTTGTCTTAAATAAAAGTTCTACTAAAAGTATGCCCGTAGAGAAAGAGATCTACTAACACAGTGTGTACTCATATTTTTTTTACTTTAGTATGACCAAGACTAATTACCTTCTAATGAGAACACAAAACCCAGCCAGTACAGAGCAAAGGTATTCAAAGATAGTTCAAACAATCCAGATTTTGGCAACATTTCAAAATAATGGGATCTATTTACGATTTCCTTATATAGTACTTGAAACAGTTCCCTGATGTCTTAATGGAAAACCTAGTAAATAGCTAAAAGTTGGTACATTTACTTAAGGTGGATTTGGATGGGACTCCACTAAAAAAAAAAAAAAGAATTCTGTGTTTGTAAGGTTGTAAAGATTATAGGGAGTTATATCTGGGCTGTCAGTATAAATTTAATAGTATAGGGCATTGTGATTTTAAGACATCTAATATTTACTATAGTGATTAAAATTATTCTGGAAGTATAACCAGGTTGGTGTAGTGCTGACGGCATGGTATGCTGTTCTGTGGAATCTTTGTAGCCAAAACATTTCATTATTCAGATCAGGCATCAGCCTACAATGTCCATTGTCAAATTACACTTAGTGGTGAGTAGTATGTACATCTTTGTTATAAATCAGGCTTGGACTTTAAAAACTAATCTTAATAACCAAATGTTTATGCTGAGAATGGATAGGGGAGAGTGAGCATTAGCAATGTTCTGGCTTAAAAATATTTATGCAGAGCTTTTACATACTCCTTTTGCTTTTTTTGATCAAGTTTTCTATTGTTTTGTCATAACCTTGATAGTTTGTTCTTTGCCCTTTCACCTCTTGGTAGTTTTGCTTTCTCTTTCTCTGATTCCATTTTCACTCTCCTCCTTCTTTGAATTACAGTAAGCAAACTTCTGGCAAATAGGAAACTGGTGTTCTGGCCTCTGCACACAGTTGCCTTTACTCTTTTCATCCAGCAGTTGCTGTCCTGGAGAAGATCTTAACTTCACTTTTTTTGTTGATATTTAATTTCATTTCTAGAAGGGATGTTGTCTTATTAGATACTTGGGTAGATGGACTGTGCAATGGTCCCAGTCTGGAAAGAGACGAGATTTTTAGGAAATTTGATAAATCTGGGGAGTTAAAAAAGAAAAATCCAATTAAAATACATAGCTGTGGTAGTCACTGAAATCTAGTGGCTAAATAAATGCAAGCTGCTGGCCTGTTCTCTACCTGAGGTAGTTTTAGCCTGTTTTATGTGTTCTGTTATGTGTGATATTAAGTAATAGAATTGAGAGATTGAGGGTATGCAGGCACAGTTAGTTTTAATGAGCGTGAGTTTCTTCAATGTAGCTGTCTTGAAACAGAATGCTGGAAATACTAAGAAATTATTCAATCATTTGTGTGTTTCCACAATGTGTTTCAGACAAGAAGAGATGGCAGATCAGTGTAAGAAAACTTTTCCAGATGAGGCATGCTGAGCTCCATTTTACTTGATGTACAGTATGCCAAATTATCCATTATTGCTTTTTCTTTTTTTGTTAGAAAATGATGCTACATTGACCTTTTCCAAGTAAGAATCATTTTCTTTATTACTTGCTCAGCAACTGATGCAGTTATCTCAGAATTGCGTATGGCATGAGCTTGTTCTGGTCCTGGTAAAGAGTGCAGTAACACATCATTTAAAGCTGTTTTTTTAAAAACTCAGTTATATTTGAAAGGAGAAGTGAATTCTGGAGATCAGTGTCCAGAGGTTTCCTGTTGTGGAGGTAAATGAAGTTGGTTTTCTTTCTGATGTTAATAGAATTAATGTAACTAACAGCTCTTATAATAGTATCTGTATGTTGATATAATGAATACTGTATTTATGAAAAAATATATAGAAAATTTGAGGTCTTGATTTAAATTTTTAGTTTGACCTTGAAAAATATTCCCAGATGGAGAGAGTTAAATGAGCCCAGCTTTGAAAGAGGAACATATGAATCATGGCTGCCAGGCTCTTCCTTGAGAGGCACAGGCTTTACATAGTGAAGTATTTCAAAAAGTAATCTTCAGACCCAGAGTAACAGTGCATTGAGATGACTCTGGTGAAATACTAGAAACTTCATTAGACTACTAAATAGAGACTGTGCATGTCATGAAGTGGATCAGGTATAAAGTGTAAGATGTTAGAATTGCAACTGCACGATATATGTGAACTTTCATAAATGGCTGACAGGGGACAGAAAAAATTGGCATCCATCACCTACTTTTGGTACATACTACGTAAGTTTTGTTAAACTGTTCTGTATGTTGTTGTCCAAAGTTTTCATTGTCTAATTTGTCACTCCCTAACAGTGCCACATAGGTGTTTGTCCTGTTGGAACACAGAAAGAGAAGTAAGATTTCCCTGAAACCTGCTCTTGCCCTGCTCAACTAATGACATGAGGCACATTAAAGATGTGAGAGCTTACCTGCCTAAGAATGAGGCTCCTGGAATGGGAAGTGTGGACTCGGGTCTCTTCCAGTTGCCTTAAATGATCTTGTTTGGGTCAAACTCCTTACAGTTTCAAAGCCATTGTTAAATTGCATTTAGGCCTCTAACCTTTGCTACTTCCTCACCGGTTATGTTGAGGTGTTGTTCTGATATCAGTGCTGTAGGAGACCACTGTGGAGTACAATATCTTTAACATTGATTTCTGTGATCTGGCTGGAGTCTTGTGCATGACCTCCTTTGAAATCAGGTTGTGATTTTGTATGTGCAGCAAATCCTTTTCTCTGTGTCAAGTGGTTTTACTCTTAGAATGGTCCTTTGTGAGTTTATGTATTTTCTGGCATTCTGTCATTTCTTTCTGTCCCTTGGAGCTTAGATTTTGAAACTGAGGGTGTTTCACAGTGCAAAGGACCTTAGTAAATTATTCAGATTTCTTGGGATCCTCAAACTGAGCTAGGAAAACACTCTTGTTTACATCAATTTCTGTCAATTTGTCTCAGTTGCCATTTAAAATTCCAGTTCTGTATTGCCAGCAAATATTCACAGAAGATTTCTTAGACTGATGGTACATGGATGTGGTGTCTCTGACTGGTGTGAAGTAGTGCTTTATCTTGCAATCCTTCTCTCCTGTTAACGATTCCCCCTTGCATTCAGTACAAGCTGGTGTAAAGTCTGAGAATCCAGCACAGGCTCAAAGGTAGAGCTATGGGAACAGATTCCAGGGTGTGGATTTACACTTGCCTCAGCATCACACAGGAGTAGCCTCTCTGGGCTATTAACAGTGGAAATATCAGGCAGTGCATGCTGTTACTATCCCAATCTCAGGGTATTGGTACCCTAGTGAAAGTGACCGTGGAGGATTTTCTTCTCTGTATAAGCTTTGGTACATAGACATACCCAAAGAGAATAGTCCTGCATGAAATATTAGCAATGACATTTAAGCTTATGCTTGTTTTCTTATGTAGCTTAATATTACATCACAGAAAGTAGATATTGAAAACTAGAAGTTTATTATTCCTATCCGATTTTTCCCCCCCCTCAGCATATATTTACTAATTTTGCCTGGCTTACAGTAGTTGGGTGTGTGACAGGTTTTCATGCTTTTTTCAATAAACATCATATAAATAAATAAGCAAGAGTTGCTGCTTAAAGATGTGCAAACCAGATTATTTGTTTATTTGATGTAACCTCAGTTGTGAAAAGGTGCTTGTGACTTAGGTGAGGGTAGCTGTGATCTCAGCCAAGTTAGATGTCTTCGGTCATTGCATTTGCATCCAAGTGCAAAATCCAGTTGGGGCTGTTATTGCAGATGTCACTCTTAATTTGGATGTAGCTCTAGTAAGATGTGTGGAACATGTGGGATAGACCTTATGTCTTTCAAATAAAAGTATTTAATTTTTTTATGATAAAGATACATACTAATTCTGGAAGTAGTTTTGGTGTGGATATGTTTTCTATCTGTGAGAAGCAAAGTGGACAGGGCTGATGGTGTCTTTCTGTGAGCAGATGCCTTGAATTAAGGCACACTTAAATGCAATACACTCAGTTTATTTCATAATTGCTGTTCTATTAATGAACAAAACAGTGGATGTTGCTAAAAGGATGCATAGGCAAATTAGTAGCTGTAAAACAGAACTCTGGGATCAGTTCTAGCACAAGAGTAAATTAGTTTAACTGATTTTCTAAGTTTCTATGAAGATAAATCTATTAGTCAAGGGTTTTTATAAGAAAATAAGTTTGCTTGTGTCAATTTTTAACCTTTAAATAGTGTTACAGAACCTTAGCCACATATTATGTTTGCAGTTTCTGGTTTTTTGTCTTTTAATGATTGAATAACCTTTTTTGTTATACATATGTAATATACCTTTAAATTGTGTAGTAAATGCTGAATTTATTGCTCCAGTAGTCTATGAATGCAGTTACAACTGTTAAATATATCCTCAACAAACTGTGTTCTTAAAGGTGAAATTGTAGAAACTAATTTTATTTGTAAAAGTCTCCAAGTATGTGTGTTATCTCCACAATCCACACATGCTCTGACACGCTGTTATCTCTGGTTCTCTCTCCTGTGTAGCTGTCCCATGGATCTCTGGCAGCAGATGGCTGGACTATAATGCACTGTTAAACAAATAAAACCATTAGGCATGTAATTCTGCCCAGTGAATGACTGTGTGTTTAAAATGGTTTAAAAAATTAAATAGCAAATGAAGTTCACTTTTGAATTCATTTAATGACATTGGAATAAAATCCAAAGCCCTTTTCAGAATACATAAAACATCCCCTCTTATGTTGTGTTTGTTTCAATTGAAGTCAGTCTTTTTTTATTGCATTATTGCATCTGGTATAAAATAATCAGTCCTAAATCAGTTTTCTAATAGATGTTTTCTATGAGTAATCACTCATTTTACATATATCTTTGTAGTAAGATTTTTGCTTTTGTAATACTCCAGCACAAAATTATCTATTGCATTATATGCTCTTTTTTCCTCATTTTCAAATTTGATACAAATGTCTCTAAAATTTTGATTCAACACTAGTGTCATGGCTCTGTAATTAAACTGTTTTTCTATAATTGTCAGCAGCTGAGAGATGCCATTTTGTCTTTTTGTTTTTAGATATGCCAATATTTGGTCTTTGCCCGGCTCATGATGATTTCTATTTGGTGATGTGTAACCACTGTAATCAGGTCGTAAAACCACAGGCATTTCAATCACATTATGGTAAGTGCTTAACTATTTTTAATAATTAAGGGTGAGGTTAAATCAGGATTAAGCCTGGCAATTTTTTTTTAAATTGATGGTAAATAGATCATTAAATTATAAAAAATGTCAAAGAGCATAGCCTGTATGTAATAATTTTATATACATTGTAATGCAGTTATATAAAGATCTTGTTCTTTTTAGGTTTTTAATGCTTTCTTGAAATGCTGTAGCTACAGTTCAGTTTCAAAATCATATCTAGTGTATTTCACAGCCAATGTGTGTAGTGTGTTTGTGTCTCTGTGTGTCATTTCTCTTTGTGTGTTTATACAGATTATTTTTACATGAGTTCTGATACAGTGTGAGCTTGAACTGAAAGCTAAACTTGGAGTGAAATTTGTAAAATGTAGTAAGCTTCCAATAGCCACTAAGCTTATTTATTTTTCAGAATTATCAGTTTGTATTTGTTTTACTGGTCCAGTGGTTTTGTATATAAACTATGTGAGGAAGCTCTTGTTGTGTTGGTTGGCCAGTGTTTAGAGAGGACTGAGAAAATATGAAGTGCTATGCCAGTTCAAGTGCTTGGTTACTTCCTCCAAGCCTGACTGGGGGTGGTTGGCAGTTCTGCTTTTCCGTGCTCCTCTAAAGACCAGAAATTAACCTCAAACAATTCAATGCCACTATTTGGATAGGAGATTTTTTGAAATTCAGCTTTTTGTTTCTTAAGAAATGAATGAGATGTTTACTGACCAACTCCTAATTAACATGATGGGCAAAGCATCTTCTGAACTAGTCCTTCTCCCCTTGTGTGAATGTATTTGTGCAGTCTCTCTTCTCTAGGCCAGTGCACCTACTGGTTGGCTTGGTGTTTATAGGGATATGAGCTGGGTATGGGCAGGGAACCTCTTCTAGCGTTGAGAAAATGGATAATCTTTTGTGTATCTTAAATAATCCAACCCTTTGGCAAGAAAAGATATGCTCACTTCTGCTTCCTCGAGACTGGAGAAGGGCCTTTCTGGACTGTGCAAAGGGTGAACTTATCCTTTCTCCCTCTGACTTGGCTTTGTGTTACATTGCCTTACGGATTATAGCCCTACCCTTGCTGCTGAATCCTGCAGTTGTGTCACACGGCGTGACTCAGAAAATAACCTGAATAGGTTTTGTGTCATAATTCTTAATACTTCACTTGTTATTCTGTGGATAGCTGTACTAATAATTATTTTTAAACCCACAGTTTTGTGGATATAAGTCTCCAGAGCTGTTGAGAACCAGAAGAATAAAAAACCATCTTGCTTTTCTTGCTCTGGTTGCTGTAAGCTTTTTTACTAGCCAAGAGCAAGTTTACCCCTTGCCAGTGAGATTCCTCACATGTCACTAAATATCAACTTAAGACGTCCAATAAGTCCTTCTAAAATATCATATTAAATTGATTCTGACAGCTAAAAATAAATTTATGGGGGAGGAATGGATGATACTGAGTTCTGAGTGATGGCATATTGAATATTCCATCTTGAGGTCAGTAATATTGTAGTGATGGAGAGCTGTGGATAGCTGCAGACACTTAAGGTTGTGTTTATGAAATGAGCAGGTGATCTCCAAACACTGTCTGACAAACAGGTGTCTGGTAGGAAGCAGCATTGTTTGCCCTTATGGACAGGTGGCAGAAGCAG
This sequence comes from Dicaeum eximium, assembly GCA_013396995.1. Taxonomy (NCBI): domain Eukaryota; kingdom Metazoa; phylum Chordata; class Aves; order Passeriformes; family Dicaeidae; genus Dicaeum; species Dicaeum eximium. The sequence goes on from VWZP01005527.1 coordinate 916,005, forward strand.
CTCAGGAGCTGAATAGGTGCATCATTGTGATTTGAGCATGGACATGAAAACATGGCATGTTGTAATGCTGCTTGTACTGCTGTTAGACTTGTTATGTGAAGTTAATTCCAATTCTTCTGTAAGCACTGTTTGCAATTTAAAAGGCACAGAGTGAACAGGGAACTGAATAATGAAGGTATGGAAAGTATTTTTAAAAGTTGTAATAAATACTAACATAATGTTTCCATTCTGTATCACTTTGTAGAAGTGTGATTTCTAAATGTGAAAATTTATCAAATACAAGCCTTACATCAGTGGCAGATTTATACTTTAAGAGAAGTGTGGAAGGAGCAGATAGAAATACTGAGGTTATTCTTAGGAGTTCTTAAGCTTGTTCTGAACAATGAAGAGTCTCTGCACGGGCTGTGGCTTGCAGAGGAAACAGGCGGGGTCATTCTGATGAGAAAAACAGGCTTGGGTGGGGTGACCATCATTAAAGGACCTTAGTTGGCCAATCTAATAGCCTCAGAAAGGTAAGAAGGCTGACTTGGTGATTTTGTGTAGCACTAGTTCTCAAAGCCTTATATCAGCCTTCCCATTTTTTAAATCCTTACACAGTTGTCCCTTAATTTAGAAAATTAAATATGAAAGCTGATAAGTATGGCAGATTGGCAGATAAATGTGGTGATTGATTACCAGACAATGATCTATTTTTTTTTTACACACTGTATAGCTCAGGAGAAGGAAATTGCTGAAGTCCTCAAAACACGTGTTTATTTTAAAACAAAAAGTGTGTTATGATAACAAGAAAGTAAAGCACCCTTTAGATTCACCACAGTCAGTGTACCCTGAATTAAGTTTTTTATTGATGGTATGAAAAATTCTGAAAATTGAAATTCTGAATATTGATGGGATTGAAAAATTCTGAAAATTTGCAGTCCATAGATATATCTTTTTGTTGTGTTCTTAGGGTCTTTTATTTTTAATTGTTGCCAGAGAAGTATTAATCTCTTAAAATATTCTACAGCTCCTGGTGGTGTGTGTTACTGTACTTGCTGTTCTTTGAAATTTGTCACATGGAATTTTGTTTTCTAAAGTAGTAGAATATCTCTGTTAAAATGTCAGTTTTGTCAAAGGAAAGCTAAGCAAACTATTAGTTAAACCTAATGAGATAATTAATTTCTTCCAAAGCATATTTGTGATAAATTGCTTAACTAGGTAGGCTGAAAGTGCTTTGCAGGACATATGCTGGCTTCTTTCTCTGGACTATAAGTAGTCAGAAATAATTTAAATGTAACCTTATTAATTAAAATATGTCACCTTTTTAGTAAAATACTTTATTGATACAAATGACAGATTTGTGTATGTAACTGATTCTTTTCTATTTCATGCATTTAACTAGAAAAGATACTAATTTAAAACTAAATTCTACTTTTTTAGGCAATCCAAGCATGTGTTTGGGCTATGAGTTTCCATTTTAATAATTTATTCAATGGTGTTAGTGTATCTACTATGCTTGATTTGTAAAGTTGGTATGCACAACACCATGTGCAGGTTTGTTTTTAAGAGCAATCTAATATAAGGAGATATCTGAAGTCAGCTTGTGGCATTCCTTCTAGCCTGTGTACAGTACTGGCTGGCAGTGAGTCCAGTGGCTTTAGCCCATTGGCTTGGGGTGGCAGCACTGCTGGGGACATGATGGGGCAGGAGCACGCCAGCCAGCCAAGGAGAAATTGTTTTGAGACAAATCCTCTGTTCTGTCAGATCACAGCTGCTTTCATTTGGGGAGCCAGGCAAGTGATTGCAGCCTTTTACTGCTCCTCTTCCTGCTGTTGCTTTGTGAATGGCTACACTTTCATGATATCACCATCTTCCTTGGATGAGTCAAGATCAGTTCAGAGGTGAAAGATGGAAAAAAGATATAATGTTCAGGCACTGAGTCTTGTGGGTGAAGCACCTGAGATCACTGATGACCTGTTCCCAGAAGGTGTTTTTCTCCAGGAGTATTTCTCTACACTCTGGATGATCATGTGCCAGCTGTCACGCTCCTCAGGACAGCGGGATGTGCCTGTCTCCCTTTGATTTCCATTCTTTCCTCCCCAGAGACACGTTAGATGCAGTTCTTGTGCTGCCCCCAAAGGCTGCTCTTTGAGGAAGCCATCGTGACAGTTATTTCAGGTTGTTCGTGGAAGCCCTGAAGTGCCTGGTTTTCAGGCTGTGTGACCTTTTGTTGGCATTTCAGCTGTTCCACCGGTTTATCTCATCTCCCTGTGGTTATCAGCCTCCTGGCTAATGAGAGCTGCTTCTCTGCCCTGGCTGGGCTGCTCTGTGGCTAAGAGAAAACTCCGCTGTGTGAAAGTAGCATCAGCATAGAGATGTGTGGGGTTTCTTCCTTCTTTTTTTTTTTTTTTAAATTTTTCCCTTCTGTGCCTTAGTTTCCATGAATACAAAGTAGGGTTAAACTCTCAGCAATAATAATGAAGGCTACCTGTAAAACTTACGCTGCAAGTGCCTGTGACTCACGTAGTGATTGTGAAAACCATGAATACAGTACATGCTGGAAGGAGATGATGATAGTGTGTTGGGCTGTTGAGTCATTAAAAAGCTATGTCAAGTGTTTTGATTAACTTCCATGGGTTTGGCACGGTGGCAAAGGTGAGCAACCACCTGAGCTTTGCCTGCTCCTGCTGTCCTGAGAGCTGATGGGGAATTGCTAAAACATTTTGGTTTCCAATCAGTGCAGGTTTAAACCTGAAGCGTAGGAATCAGAAGTGGGGCTACTATACAGATACGCCCATCGTTTATTGTGGTTTCTAGGAGGTTGTGGATTTGAAATAGAGCATCACACAACCTTATACTCAGAGGGCAGATCCTGGCAGTAGAGAAGGGGATACTTGGGTCCATCCTCCAAGCCTGTTTGAGGTCTTTTGTGATCCTCCTTCATCTAATTGCATAACCAAGGTCCTTCCTCCCTCAGCCAGGGCCCACACCCATCTTTCATTTGCAGGTCTTCAAGAGTCCTAAAGGATTTTTTTGTGTTGGTATTAAGTGCCTGGATTCAGAGAGAACATGTGATACTTGTGATTTTAATTGAGAAAAATGATCTGTTAACTTCTCTCTGGGGTGCTGGTGTATTTTGGATGTGTATCGTACACAACTTAAGTATTACAGTGTTACATGTTTGGGTTCCTCTAACACTATGAATTGAATATAAATTTGTCCTACTGTATTTTTGTCAAATTTGGCAGCAGCTAATTGCTCTGAAAAATATCTCAGCATTTAATGTTTTTAAGTTTTTGTGTATGTATTGCTTGTTTAGAGTAGAATAAGAGAGTGTGTTTAGCATGGATGCATGGATTACAAAGTCAAAGATAAAGTGTCTGTACAAGGCAGCATTTGAAGCTGATAAGAAAAGAAAGGAATGTACTGAATCTTGTTCCAAAGCCATTGGACCTGAGGACTGGGTTTGTTGCTTGGTTTTTGGGTTGATGGGGTTGTTTTTTTTTTGTGCGTGTGTGGTTTTTTTCTCATGGGAGCTTGCTTGAGCTCATCCTCATTTTGGAGGGATAAGCCTTCATTATGGCCTGCATACTTTTGGCAGCAAGCAATTTGTTTCAGTAATTAATGTCCACTGTTCACTAAAGTATTTTTAAAGCAGTGTGAAAAGTTTTTTATAAATCCTAAGAATTTTCTTGGGTATCAGTGATCTTCTGTAGAAGTCTAACAACCACAATAAAACCTGAATATTCTATGGTGTGTCACAGATGTGCTGGAGCAATCTGGCAAGCATATTGCCAAACATGCACAGGTGGCAGTTGGCATATTATGGCTCCAGTTAATGTATATGTTTTAACAAATTATGATTGGCAGCTTCTGTTCAGGAGCTTTTATTTAAATGCACAGTCCTCTCACAGTAGTTCACAAGTCCAGGTTCCAGCAGTGGATCTTAATCTATGGGTCCAGCAACAACTAGTTTAATTTCTTAGAAGAGATTTGTGAAATTCTGTAGCTTTTGCAAGAATTGTCTTGGCATACAGCAGGGAATGTGCTCAGAGGTCAGCACAGGATTCATTTCAGAAGGAAAAGAGAAGTTTCAGCTGGCTATTTAGTCACTTTTAAATAATGCATCATTAGATAAGAAATTACTATAATGTGGAAAGAAAGTCTGTAAGCATATTTTGAGCTTTGAAATGTGCACCCCCAAGCCATTAGCTGAATACCAAAAGTGCCATGCAGATTTTACAGAGCGGTGGAGTTCAGTGCTGTGGTTACTTGTATCATCACAAACTGTTCACATGCAGAAGATTATTTTTGTACACAGAATGGCTGTGGTCTTTGTTTATTACATGAAAGCACAGGGAGTCTGTTTGAGAAGTTGATGGCAGTTTTCTAGTAAAACTTCCCACTTTTTTGTGGGTACGTGAGTTTGTCAAGCTCTGGTTGAAGACATAAAGCAATTCTTAAGTATCAGCTAAGAAAAAAGGTGATGTTCAGCTTCAGATTTAAGAGATACTGATTATTCAGTTTATTGCTTACCATGTAACTCATTTTATACTCTCTACAGCACTGTGCGTGCTAAAATACTACAAACTTCAAGTGCTTGGTGTGCCTTAGGCTCTTCTTACCTTTGGTTAATATGAAATGAATTTTATGCTGTTCTGCCATAGCAGAAGACCTAGATGCAAAAATCCTTTTGGTTTAATATTGGCTGAAGAGAGAGTAAATTTTTTTTTATTTTATTCTTACTGAAATGTTAAAATATTTTAAACTAGTCCAACATACAAAATTATGCAAGGATTCCATAAGAACCCTGCTCCTTTATAGTCATCTCCTTGCTGGGTATTTGCTTGGACACTAGGACTGACTGCTTTCTTTTCAAAATAAATCTTGATGGGGAAGAGCAAGTGGAAAGAAAGCAAGCAAGAAAGACAAATATTTATCTTTGTGGGAAAAGAAGAAGCAGTGCCATGTTCACTATTACAGAAACAGTTGTTCAGCAAGAGGGAGAAAGCATGTTGATCAATAGATTGGAATAAGATCTAAAGAGAAAGTAATTCCAATAAAAAGTTGCTCTTGAGTGTATATGACTACAGTTTCACTTTGAAAGTAGCCAGGTGGAATAGTTTGCATCAGGTCTACAATAAAAAATTACTGACAGTGAGAGGACTTAACCAGTCTAGAAGTCAAGGTTGAGTTTCATCACTCATAACTCATTTTGTGAGAGGAAATGGCGCGTGGAGCAGGACACAGCTCTCCCAACCATCACTCCTGATTTTCTGCAGGGTCAGGGAAGGCTGTTCTGCATCAGCTTATGTGATCCACATCCTTGGAAGGTTTCCTTCCCAGCTAAAAGAGTTCTTTCTACCGCCTAGGCCACTCCTCCAGGCTGGAGCAGAGCCAGGGGAGGTGGCACACACCGAGGGCAGGCCATGGGCACGCAGGGTCTGGCACACTGCCCTAGGCTGCGGGCAGGAGAGCCACACTGCAACCTGCTAAAGAGCTGGGGAGGTGGAAGAAGCCTGAGTTGAAGTAAAAAAGAGACAAATTTCTGCTGTTCTGGAGAGATGGGAACATGTCGAAGCCATGGAGATATGAACTTGGTGTTAGAGGGCGGGGTTAGTAGTAGTTTAATTTCAAAAGCTAACCACATGCAGATGAATTATTTATAAGGACTTTCTCCTTTGTTTTTTTGGGGAGAAGTGTGTGTTCTCATGAACTGTGCAGATTATTCCAAGAACTGCAAACCTCAGATGAATACCACAGTGCTTTGTGATTCCAGGGAGGAGTATTCTGGGAATCTTGTAAAATTGCTTTGCGTATTGAATTGTCATGAAGAAAATAATTTTTGATTGTTTTTTTGCCCTTCCCCCCCCCATGGAAGTACATAGTTTCCAATTGCACAGACTGTACCCTCTCGTCCCAGTATCTGACTCTTGAACAACTTCTGTGCATGGGATGATCTCTTTCTCTGCAAGCACAACTTTGTAGGTCAGATAGGAAATCCCATCAGTAACCATCATTTGCATTATTTCTTGTGAAGATACCAGTGCACCCAGTACAGCTGGCTGTGCAGTACCTGGCTGGGGCAGTGGTGCCCAGCTTTGTCAGGCAGGGGGATGGCAGCTTTGCCAGAGCTGCCTCAGCACAGCTGGAATTAAGTGCAGGTTTGCAGTCTGTGTGTTTTGTGTGTGTGTGTCCGAGGAGGGGAAAGAGATAACACTGAGGAATAGCTAAAAAGGGAAATGTAAAACAAAGAACTTGAGTAAAATACAGGTAAAAAGAAATAGATGGAGACAATAAGGAGGAAGCTAGATAAGGAATGGAGGACAAAATTACCTTGGAAGAGGGAAAATGAAGTAGGTACAGTGCTGGTTTTATTAATCTGTAATGAGGGGTAAAAGCGGTAGAAAGGAGGAGAGGCTAAACGGGGCAAAACAAACAAAAGCTTTTCCACAAGTTTTTCCTCTCTGTGTTTTGGCAGCAATACTATGAGTGTGGTTTGTCTAATGCTGTGGTGGTCTTGGATTTTGCACATTTTGGTGGGGCGGTGAGGGCAACAAGAATGTGTCCTACTTGAGACACACCTCCTGGCTTCATCAGGCACCGAGCATCAAGAGAAGAGATGGATATATGCATGTGTGTGCACTTAGTAATAGTTCATATTTTAGTTTCTAATGCATTGCTTTTACTGTTTCTGTTTGGATTTCTTAATGTTATACCACAATTCCATTTTCTATACTGTGAATAATATTTTTTAGACAGTGCGATGTATGTGTAGCCTTCAGCAGCTTTTGCTATTAGAAGAATGTCCCCCAGAGAAGACGAGATGTAGTGTACGAGGTGGAAAAAAGTTATCCAAGCTGGACCAACATAAAACCAATATGTTGTAGGAACTTCATGTGTCACCTCCAGAAAAGTAGGCAGCATTTTAAAATCTATATTCTTACCTACAGCAATAGTGCACAGAATGGTAACCAGGCATTAGGCACGAGTCACGCTTTCAGAAAGACTTGGGACAATATTTTTCTTACCAAATTAAAAGAAATATATAACATTTTGGTTTTAGGCACAGCTAAAAAGTAGCTGCTACTTACTTCAGTTGGGCATTATGTCAAGTAGTTCTCACCTGTTACTTATTTGGTTTTGATCACCAGTTTGCTGGCTTTTTAAAAAGAAACATGATACTGCCTTGAGGGTTTTTTCCTTCCGAGCAATATGATACACTTTAAAACTAACATATGATACACTTTAAGTCTAGAAACTGTGCTTTTAAGCTATAACCAGAAGAGGGAGTGTATAACACTTTCTATACAATGAAACCTGTAAGTTTATTGATGAAGAGTAATCAATAACCATATTACTTTTTTTTAAGTTAAAAAGTAACTGTAGGGTCAAATTCACTTTCAAAATAATACAATTAATGCCATGTTTTTCAGCTTCTCATTAGGCTTAATTCAGTTTAACACTAAATAATTATATCCAAGTAATGTAAATGGCCTGGAAGGCAATTCAGATTTCAAAGTGGCCTGTTGCGGTGTGTGGTGTAACAAATATTCAAACAGCTTTTCAGTAGCAGTCTTTGATTAGCTCTTGCATTATCCAACTCTGTGAGAGCTCCATAACAGTATGGAACAATTACAAATATCTTTTAGAAATGTAGAAAATAAACAAATAGATAAATATTATATGTAATTTTATGTAAGTTTGTGACAATATTATTGTCTAGTAGGCCATCATTAGCTATCTCAGCCAGTAACAGCCAAAATACTTCCAAACCTTATTATCTCCTACTGATGAAACAAATATATAGTGTAATAGTTTTTGTTTAGAAAATAATTGTTTTTACTCTGTAATTTGTGTAGATGTTCCTGCAGTTGTCATGCAGCTGGGAAGCAGGTTAATCTTTTCAATAACACTGAAAATATGTAGGAAAAAAGCCATCAGTGCCTCTAATATGTAAACTCTTGATAAACTTTGCCTATTCTGGTGCCTTATGCAAGTTCTGCCGTGTCAGGGAGTGCTGCTGGCCACAAAGACAGCAATGATGTTTTGTTTCACCAAGGTGTATTAGAGAAAGAAGGACCACTGTCAAGAGACTCTTGTCCTATTTTCAGTTCTCTCTTCCCCAGATAACGAGTGTCCCAGGTTGGTATGACACTCTCCCTTTGCACTGTTTTGTAAAGGATGCAATTAGACCAGGCTCCTGCAGGGTTTAAGCAGTTCTTACATAACTGAGTTTTTCCTTGTTGTTTGGCAAGATTGTCAGAAAGCCTTTAATTCACAATTCTATACAAAGTATCTTTCCTAAAGGAAATCTTCTCTTTTAGCCAGATCACTTTCTAATGTTTTTACCCCACAGGATTTTCTCCCTCTGCCAGACCAGGAGTGGTTTTGTGCTGTGTCCTCCCTGTGTGACCCTGGTGGTTTAAAAGAACCTGTTTGACATGTCTGGCTCTTGGAAAAGCCCTGGTTTCTGTGGAGCATTGTGGTGAATTCTGTGATTAGGTAGAAGGTGTGCCCCTTTCAGGGCACACTTCCACCTTTGAGCCTAAAACTTTCTGGTGTTTGTAGATTATCTGTAGAGCTGGGTTGGAGCTGCCAGTTTTATGTGATGTACACTGAGAGTTTCAGGAGCTGTTCATCACTGTGTGATTGTACATATGGTATTCACATGGAATTCATGGCTCTTCTCCTTGCTAAGAGGAAAATTGGCTGTGTTTCTTTTGTTATTACATGGCTGAAGTTGTCACCTGAGTTCTTAAGCATTTTGGTTTTTTGCTATATTAGGATGGGCTTCATAAAGTAATTGTATTTACTTCTTTCACTTTTCTGGGTTATAATGAGAGACCTTATAGTACTTTGTAAAAGCTCTGGCCCTTCTCATGATTGGCATGGGACTCGTTTTCTTTAGTTTCATTTTGGCTTTCAGCCTCTGACAAGCCACATGTAACCATGTATATGCCTGGAAAGATGCCACACGGGCTCTCTCCTGGCCTCTAAGGTCAGAGGAAAGGTTTTTAAACTGCCACAGTTGAGTCTCCTCCCCATCACAGTGACATGTACTATTTGACCAAAGGTCATCATGTGGGTCACAAAGCAATCCACCAACTAGCTTCTAAAAATACCTGGGACTGCTTTAATAGCCATATAAATGATATAAACTTATATTTGTGTGTGGTATTGCAATGCTTGATGCTCATATCTTGCTTGGCACAGACTGAGAATGACACCTAGGAGCTGGTCAGTGCCAAGTTTTTATCTCTGTAGGGTTGGTCTCTATTCAGATTGAGGATGGACACTGACATTTAGGGCCATACTCATCTTCTTTTTCTGTGATTACAACAATATATCCAGGGAGGCTGGAGTTGGCAGATAGTTAGGATGTGCTGAAAGCCCTGCAGAGCTCCTGGGCTGTTTGCTATTTCCTCTGCCCTGTCCCAGTTGTCCAGGTGGCAGAGATTCACAATAGCCCTGGCTGCACACTTGAAATCTAATGGACTCAATGTCCTTTCCTGATTTTAGTCCCTGGAAATGGCATAATTCTATACAGAAGCCTACTTTCTATGTGTACACATGTGCTGCATGAGTAGCAGTTATATTTTGTATTTCTGGTGTAAACAAGCATGCTGTGTAAGTGGAGTTTATACTAAGTCATAAAATGCTGTCACTTGATTGTGCACCAACAAGCCTGTCAAGTTGTTCCTCTGTACTCAGTCATCTATTTTATTTTGGACTTGTTCCAGTTTTCTGAAACCTGAGGAACTTCTAAGCTTGCTCACTTGGAAAAGAAAACAAAACATCAAAACCAGTAATCTTGCCCAATATATTTGTTTTGTTCTGCAGCATGTAAAACACTCTCCAAAGTGGCAGCTGCTAGAGAAAAAAATCCACGTATTTCAAAATCCATTGCCTTGTAGTTCTGGAGGTTCTGGGAATTTAATTCATGCTGGTACTTAAGAGCACTCATTTCCAAATACAAAGCAGTAGCACTAATTTTTTTATGATTTTGCTGCTCTTTTACTACAGCTGGCTTTGTGGTGTCATGTAGCAAATCGAGGGGTTCTTTCCATGCACCCCCCCATAGCAGCAAAGTTGATTTTCTAAGTAACCACTCTGGAGTCCTCAATTGATCAACTTTAGGATGTTTGATGTTGGCTCAAGGCCCATTATTCTCTTCCTTCCAGGAAGAATAATAATAGTAGCCAGTAACCAAACAATCTCTTTAGAGCAAAATATTTACAACAAAGTCATCTCAGACAGTACTATATGTAAACATAAGCAAGCTGCAGTGTAAGCAAGCCCAGCTTATGTACTGTTGATATCAATCAGATGAAATTCCTTGGAAGTCTGATTTTTTTTTTCTATGTACCCCTCAAAGCTTCTAGGAACTGGCAAACTCATCATTACTGGAGCTCACAACCCAGTTAGTTTTTGTGCCCAGTTCTTACTCCTGCAGCCCTCTCCCTGGGATCAAGTCACGGTTTAATTCTTGCTAGTCCTCACTCAGTTCAGTGCCAGCTTTGGCACAAGCAGGCGTTTGGTTTGTGACACTGTCGGGCCTTTGAGTGGATGGTTCTGCTCTTTGTTGTTCACAGAGCAGATGGTGCAGAGGCTCAGACTGAGTGGTCAGGATTGGGGGAGAGGGCAGGAATGCTTTTTGCCTGCGGCAATATTAGCTCGCACCAGCCAGTTTGAAGTGGTTGTGAAATTGGTGCCTGAATTTGCTGAATTTTGAGAAAGGATAGGTGAGTCTTAATATGTGGTGAAGACAGTGAAGCCTGGTTTGTGGCTTTGTCCTGTGTGTTTGGCCATCACTCTCCCATTGCAGCAACTCCTGCTCTGTGCACAGACAGTTTCAGGTTTCATGTAGTGAAACCTTTTGCCTTTTTTTTTTTTTGCTGGCCAATTCAATAAGACACATGCACAACTGGGCTGGAATGTGCTCATGGTGTCCAGCCAGCAAAGATCTTCCTGCCTTCCTTCTGTAAGAGCACCAAGAAGTCCTACCTTTGCTGTCTGAATGCTGATTTTATTGTTAATGATAAACACCAGTATCTTCAGGACATCTCTCAGCAGGGAGTGGGAGCCACCATCTCAAATCCAGCTCTTCAGTTTTACTAAAATCAGCCTAATTTTGAAGTACAGAACACTGTAATATAGACAGGTGGAAGGAGATATGATAGAGCTGCATTTATCTCACTTTACAAAACCAGACAAGAAATGTAATGCAAGTAAAAGATTGGCTGGAGAATTTTTATTCTTAAAATCAATTTTCCTGGCAATGCAAAATGTTCAGGATACTTCAACTTCTGGATTCTCTCCACTCTCCCAATTTTATTCTTGTTTGTTTTCAGTTTCTTGACATTCTGCAGTACTCATTCATACAAGGGAGCTACTGTATGTGTGTGAGTAGTGATAGCATTGCAAATTATATAAATACCTTTTTGTGTTTCATGTGTTCAGTGAGAAAATAAAAAAAAAGTGGGAGTTGATGCTGTTCTTTATCTGGACTGGTAGGAAGCAAACTTTCTTCCATTGCAATGGTTTTGGCACAGTTCAAGTTGTCCTTCTTGGGTGATTGTGTAACACCAAAGAACAGAAATTAGGTTCTCTGCAGTGATTCATATCAAACTGCTTCTCTCCCTTCTGCACTGTCCTGATGCCAGAGCAGGAGTCTCCTCTCTGTAGCCTCATTCCCTGGGAGCAAGCAGCATGCACTGGTGGGTGTTCTTTGTGTGTGGATCTGTGCAGTGCATTATCACAGCTTGCAGGGCTAATTTTAGCCTTCTGAACTCAGGTATTAACTGATGGTATGAGTGTTTATATTGAATCTAATCTTGTTGATGTTTTGGGGATTTTTTTCAATAGCTTCAAGTATTGCTCATAGAAAATAAAACCTCTTGCAATATTTAGTACCAGGAAAAGAGCTTACTAATTTCATTGCCTTACATAATGGGTTGCTTTTACTACGTTAAGTAAAATTACTTTTGCATTTGTCACAGTACACTGGCAGCACTGATACCACACGCACAATCCATTTCAAGGTGAAACCTTGTGAATATTTACTGCATAGTGTTACTCAGAAGCCTTTAAACATTGAAAATAGTAGATAAAAATGTCTGGATAGAGGCAGTTGGCATATATGCTACTGCTATAACATAAGCAGGCAAAAATCCCATTGTATTCTCTGTGCCATTGTGTGCCTTCCCATGGGCCGTGGCTGCTGTCTCCTTGTGTGTGTCCTGTCATGCCTCTCCCTCCCATTCCAGCTCCTGCCTTGATGCCCAGCTGCTGGGGTTTCTTAGCAGTTGGGTTCTTTGTCCTCACTCTTACCCAGAAGGAAGACAGCTTTCTGCATTGTTCCATGTGGGAATTACATTGCCTGATCTTGGTCAGTTTATTTGTGGAACCGCAACAAAATAAAAATTACTTGCCCTCTTGTCCCTAAAATAAGAATGGGCCAAATCAAAGACTAAGAGTTCTAGTTTCTAACAAATACATCAGTGCTGGTTCCCCACACAGTATTTTGAAGTCAAGAATTTTGTGAACCACTAAAATCTGTTGGAGACTTACTCAGTTTTAATTATGGGTGTGAAGTAGAGGAGTGTACGGTAGAAACAAATCCTCCAAAAACATGCCTGCCTCTGGTACTAATTTTAGTGGTGGAAGGAGTAGTGTTTTTAAAACAGCATAATCCAAGGAAATGTCATTGTATTGCTCAGTTGTTCTTAACAATTAATGGGTAGGTGACATAAGCTGTCAACTTGAAATTTGGAGCCCCAGAGGAGCTGGTTGTTGTTGTGTATTCTGAGTGCATAGACATGGGAACCTTAGTATTTAGTATCCGTGGTTTAGGATTTAGTATTAGTTTCTAAGGTAATGGGAGCAGTAACCTCCAGATTTCTGCAAGTTTCTTTAAATAAAGAAAAAAAAACCCCAACCTAACAAAGCCCAGTCTGCTGAACTCCCTTCTTCGGTTTAAACCTTTTTAATGAAGAAAAGTAGTATGCTAACACACTGATGCTAATACACAAAGGTGTTCGCACAAGCCAACTGCCTCTTCTTGGAAAACTTCTTATTTTAGTGAAAAAGTAATTTGCTTGGTTTTAAAAATGAGTTTGTGTGTAATCTGATAAGCTGAAAATTTCAGCTTTGATTATGGTAACTTAAAATAAGAGCAAAAGCCGCAAAATGGTTTTTCCTATTCCTTTTGTCAGCGGATATGCTGTAATTTTTATAAGTGATTACTTAGGAAGTAGTCCAGAAATTAAACCTTTGGTAAAAATTAGATTTTACTGTCCATGTTCTGACTTTGGGTGAAAATCACACCTTGACAGTCAGACCTCAGAGTGTGGAGACTTAAGATGTGGAGACCCATCTGGAAGTTGAGGCCAGTAAACAGTGAGTTTTTGCTGCTGGAAAAGCACAGCGGGAGTGTCCGGTGGCGTGCTGCCAGGGTGGTGGCAGGGATTGTGTCCCTCGGAGCCCCGATAGCCCAGGGGCTGCAGCTCTGGGGATGGTGCCTGCCCCAGGCTGGGCGATGCCAGCCCAAGGTGGGGTGGCTGCTGACAGGCACGTTTGCTGCAGGAACCGTCCTGGCGCCGTGGCTGTCTGGCCGGGGCCGGTGCCAGCCCCGGAGCCGTGGCTGGCAGCAGCTCTGCGGGTGAAGCCGGGGCTGGGCTCTGGGCTCTGGGCTGAGCTCTGGCGGCCGCGGGGCCAGCGCGGAGCTCCCGTGGCCGGATGTGGCCGGCGGCGCTGCCCACGGGGCCGTGGGCCTCGGTGAGCTCTAGGCACGGCGTGGAAAATCCCATAGCCAGGGATTAAACACTGCGAGCGGCCCCGTGAGCCTTCTGAAATGTCACCGGAGCCGTCTGGCACGGCTCCAAAGGCAGGCAGGCAGCGAGCTGGCCACGGACAGGGACAAACCCTGGACAAACCCGGGAGCTCCGGTTCTCCAGAGCTGCAGGCCGGGCACCGGCAGTGCCCTACAGGGCCGGACACTGCTTGGAGTTGATGCCGGGGGGAAACGTGAAAATCCCCAAAAGGCACAGCTCACGTGGGGAGATTGGCAAGAGAAAAAAATACCAACCAAACGTCAGACAGCCGATTGCACTCCTGTCAGGCCCTTAGATAAATTGGCAGCTGTTAATCAAAATGTTAATTAAAGAAACTAATAAGAGTAGTATGTTCATTTTAGCTTGGTGGTTTTTTGTTTGGTTTTTGGGGTTTTTTTAACGTGCTCAGCCGTGTAATTTATAAATCAGAGGGCAAACTCCTGTTTGAGCCCTGCGGATGGCTGGCTCTGGGCAGCAGGGTCTGTGCTGTGGCTCCGGAGGAAATGGGAAACGCAGGCACAGCCTGCATCTGTCAAGTGCAGTCATGTTTTTCATTTAAAAGGTTAAACTGCAGAAACATTTTAGTTAGCACATCCTAATTACAGCATTGCTCCATTCTTTCAAAAGGAAGTGTGAAAAGGCTGGTAATATTTAATTTGAAAGACACTATTGTGCAGGCACAGTAGGTCTGTGCCCTCATTTGACTGTATTAGTGATTTCCCTAGGATTTTGCTGCAGTAAATTTCTAATTAGTATAAAGTTAACATGGTCAAAGTGTTTTTAAACATGAAAACAGTTGTTTTATACCAATTGTGATTAACCAGTGACAATGAAATAAGCAGCAATGATTTTTCTTTTATCCTTCAAAACTTACTAATGCCTAAAAATGTTAAATTGGGTTAAATTAATGTAAGGATTTGACTTAAGAGAAGAAACCAAATTATTTGCTTTCCACTGATGTTGCAAATTGTGTGTTTACATTTCAAGAGATTTCAAATTTTGGAAATCTGAAAAATACTGCAATACCACTGATTTGCTTCCGATCGTCCTTTCCCCTTGTGAAAGAGTTAAATATTTTCTGCTTAAAAGCTCAGAACAGAAAGAGAGGTGCGAGCTGTGCGGGCAGAACTCCGTGCTGTTCTCATTTTATACCGAGTTTTTCCTGCAGGTGAGCACAGCCCCTCAGTGTAGAGTGTCCCCTTTGCCAAAGGGGAGCAGCTGGGCTGTCACATCTGTAGGTACAGAGACAGGTGAGACACAGGTGACATCAGAGAGAGCCCCGGGAGCTCCCACCTCACTTCCATCAGCACACAGGGGCTTTGTAGTTGGCCAGTTCAAGTAGCCATCTACGTGTTTATATTTTAGTTTTTCATCTTACAAAGCTCTTGCATCATGGCAGTGAATGTCAGTAGTTGGTCATGCTGTACATAAGAAAAATATTTGTGTTCAGTGTCTTTTTATCCTCTAGTTTCATAATGTCAGAATCAAAGAATGTGATTTCCTTAGCTGACATCACTATTTTCATGTATACCCTGTGATATTTCCTCCTATTTCCGTGCTCAAAACAAAGTCAATTCCCTCTTGCTGATCTCTTTTCTGTGGAGAGCTTTCCATTTCAAGGCCTTTCTTTTACACCCATCTTCAGAACTTTGAGTTAGCGTGTAGCCCCCTTTGTACTTTGGTTCACTAACAGCTTTTGAGCAGGTTTTCATTGTCAGCACCTTTTCTTTTGTAGCAGAACTGAGTCTGACAGTCAACATACAACATTTAAACATGACATATCTTTGTTATATTCTTTTAGGTGTAAAGAAATAGCTATGGAGAAAACATTTAATTCCCAGTCTGGGGCATTAGGAAGATGAAGGCCAGGCAGGCGTTTGGATAGGTGAGCTCATCTGAAGTCATGACACATGATTATACTATGTGATAAGGTCTTCTAAGGAACATTGTTGATGCTGAAGAGGAAGAGCGTGGTGTTAAAGATGTAAATCTAATTTCTGGATATCGAGTGGGCGGAGAGAGAAAAGCACAAATTAGGTGGTGGTTCTTCCCTTTTTTATTTGCATCTTTCAACACACCATTCTTTTATTAATCTTTTGTTTACCAACGTTTTTATTGAACTTTGCAATAATGTTGGGATGTGGTATTTATCTTGAATTTGCTTTATAATTTTTTTGAAAAACTGAAGCTTTTCTTTATTGTCTTTCAGGGTAAACATAAACAGCTCGAAGACACTTGTCTTATATTTTTGAGCAAGCCGACCCAGAGTGTCAAAGCTGACCCTCAGTGCATCTTGAGGCACTGCTGATCTGTACTGCTTACCTGTCTGTTTGATGCTCTTGTTTGTCACCACTGTGGCTTTTCTAAAGTTTATTTCAAATAAGAATTATTTTTTTAATAGTAAAATAATTACTTACTCAATACCTGCCTTTTAATCAGACAGTGCAGGTGCTGTCATGTCATCAACAGGCTACACAGAGATTAGTGTTCATAGTGTGGATGTTATAATCTCTCCATGGCCCAATTACCATCTCAGATACTCTACTGTCCTTCCATAATAGCTTTGCCATGTTTGTATTTCAGTGCCTAACAGATTTACAGGACAGTTACTGACCACACCTCTTGGCAAGTTCACTGGGGAGCTGTAGCAGAAGTTTGAGCTTGGATGTTACGCCACAGTCTTGTTGAGATGTTAAAGCCCTTGCTTTACCTGAGCAAGGAGGAGGATGGGGTGGATGGACACCCTTCTCTGAGTGATGAGAGGAGACATCCCAACAGTTGGGCTCCCTGGCTCCATTTTAGCTTGTGGTTCTGCTCCACGAATAACTTAGTGTCCTGCTTCTATCCATTTTCCCACACTGTTCTCAAGAGTTTTACTGGTCTGAGGGGGCTCTCAATAGCTCAAGCAAACGTGATGGGAGTGTCCTTAATTCCAGTTTGCCACTACACAACACAGAAAACCCCAGTCTGTCTGCAGGCTTGGGATGGCACTTGGTGCTTGGTGCTTCAAAGGCTATTTTACATCTCTTGGGGGAAAACCCATGTATTTTACAGAGGAATTTAAAATCCTATGGAAATTGATTACAGAACTACTTGTGTGCTGAATACAAGGGGTTTTGAAAGGATTAGCAACAAATAAGGAAAAATGAAAAAACTGGTTGTGGAGGGGCAGCAGTTGGGAAAGGGAAATACTTGAATCTTATTTATTTAAATGCATTAATTTATGTTATATTCCTAATAACTGTGTTTGCAATCTGCTCCTCACTCTTTCCTGTGGTGGCAATCTTAGATGTCAGGGGAGGTGTGCTGGGTTTGGGGCTGTTTTGCAGCAGGTGCCATAGAGGAAATGGCATTCCTGCCCAGGTAGTGTGTGCTACTAGAGAATTAAAACCTATCTTGGCTATGCTGTAGTTATACCATAAAAGTCATAATTTATCCTAAATTTATAGTTACCTGATTATCTCCTCTTTGAAATATTTCAAAGTACTGAAGTTAGCATTCAGAATCTTATTAGTGAGGATGATCACTTTCCATTTGTCCCTCTCTTTTCTTCATGGGAGCAACAAAACTGACCCTGCTTATGCATAATTTAACGCACCTTTATCTAACACATTTTGCACAATGATCACTTGTGAGTGGATTGTAGTGCTCCAAAATAAACGTCTAGGGAAATTATAAACTTACTGTGCTGAATATTTCTCAAGTGAGGAAGTGCAAGACGTAAGGTTGCATCAGTATTGCTTGGCCATTATCTGTTTAAAAAATATTATATATGGCTGTTTGTTAGTGCCACAAGCATACCTGACTATCAGTTGGCTTCTTCTTGTGGTTTTGCTAACACTATAATAGTAATAGACAGTAATATCAGCTGCCAGATGCAAACCAATGGCTTTTTATGAAACACTAAAGGCAAAGCATCTCAGGATGTGACAGACTGTACTGGTGCCCATCAGGCCTTGTTGGTCTGTCATACTGGTTGCTTGGGCTCCATAAATACTCTGTTTTGTAACCTTGCTGAAGTGAAGATGACTTTGTTCAGCTGCTCTCTGTTCAACTAGATGTGTAAGATCAAACACCACACAGTTGAAGATGGAGTGACCTCATCCTGACTTACAGTGTGCACAGAATTGATGGCATGATTAAAGGGACATCAGTGGAAGATTAAGGCAAAATCCTTGGTATCTAGGTCCCGTGATTAGAGCAGGATAATGAAGCAGCAGTAAGTGAGTGAGCAGCAGATCAAGCTCCTGCACAGACCAAGCAGCTGCACCCTGCCAGGGTGGCAGCAAAGGAAGAGTAATTTGCCTGCTATGCCTGTGATTGTTTTAGTTCCCAGTTTCTCCTGCAAAATCCTCATGGACCTAATTTTTTTTTTTTATCTTTGTTATGGTGAGATCAGAGTGCTGGTGGACTAGAGCTGCAAAAGGGATTTTAGTTGCTTGCTGAGTAAAATCTGGAGCTATGTTGAGGTGCCCTTCCATAGCAGTCTGTGCTCTGCTGTCATGTCATGAATCTGAGCTTCCTGGAGAAATGAGAAGACCAAGCAATTAGCTCTCCATTATTCTAGGAATGAAATACTCTTACAGGAAATAAGTTTTTTATCCTCAGGTAGAAAATGTTTGTTTTAATATGCCTGTCTAAATTTCTCAGATGACAAGACACACAATAGCTCAGTGTGATAGAGAAAAGGACAAGTCTGTTTTAAGTTTCACAATTATCATGCTTATACTTTGTGATACAGACATACAGACATGAAATAACAATTGGTTAAGCATAAAGGGGTTCTTATGCTTTGTTTCAATATACACATCTAATCCTGTAGTTTGAAGAGTACTCTTACACTTATTCTACACAATACTCTTAACCTGTGTGAACTCTTTCTCTGAATGTTCACTGAAGTTCCAGCATGTCTGGCTGAACCAAACTCGTGTGTGTTCTCCTGGGTGTGCTTTGTTTCTACTGCAGCTGCACCAGCACTGACACAGGGCACGTTGACTTTTTGCCCAGTACTTATGTAAGGAGTTGGTATAAAAAAAATGGGTTTATGAAACTTGATCTGTACATCTTGTATTTGCTGCCCAAAGCTATTAACTGATGCCCAGAGAGAATGAACAGCACAAAACACTTTGATATGCTATATAAGCAATCATGGCATAAAAAAATTGTTTTCCTCTCTAGAATTATGTGAAGGGAAGGGATGTGAGTACCAACCTTTAAATGTGAAAACTGAGCACCTGGAGATAGTTATATTTTTAAATATTTTTGGGCTGAGACAGAATTAATGACGAATGGGAACTATCTTAAATTGGCAGAAGATTAGTAGAATTTATTATTGTAATATGCTTGGCATAAAAAGCATAGTGGTCTTGATTATTCAATGACAGTTTATGTAGTAATTTTTCCAGTAAAAACTGTGTCAGTCTGTCTGTAATGATATTCATTAGATCAAATATGCAATTCTTAACGTGTCTGGTTTCAAAAATAATATTAGCTTTCTCTATTAAGATGAGACTTCATTGCTCTTCACATGGTTTGCAAAACAGTTCTTACGTAGATTTCATTTAAAACAGTAAATGCAAGGAGGTTGTTTTATTCTTGTCCCTTCTTTTCATCTGCTGGGTTTTTTCAAGAAAGTGATGCTCTCACTTCCTTCAAAAAGCAAAAGTTTTTGTAACAAACTCCCGAGGATTGCATTAGTCATCCCCTGGCTTATTGGAGATCATTTGTAACTGTGATAAGCACTTGGATTTTGAATTTTCTAAATATACAGAATGTGTAAGAGTATTGAGTAATGTTTCTCATTATCTCACAGGGTGTAGCATCACTGAACTCTGATGGCCCTCAAATAGTAACTTAACAGAGCTGCTCAGGGATTCTTGCCATTACTATAAAAAGCCATTGGGCAATAAGCACTGTGTCATATTAGGAGCACAGGCATTCACTAGAGCATGAATATGCTAAAATATTTCATTTACAGACTCTTCAGTGGCAGCTGGTTATAGAAAACTAGAGTGGGTGATTTTGATAACTAATTGTTTTTAATACTACCGTTTTAAAGCAGTTGTTCCTTGAGATGGGGATAAGTTCCTGAATTTATTTGGTATTTTTGTCGGGCATTTTACAATTGTCTTCTGACTTCTTGGTAATTACCCATTCAGAAGTGATGAGTATTTTGCAAAATTTTGCAGAAGGTTTGTTAGGTAGTTTGCACCCATTTTTGCAATTAAACAGAGAAACACACAGGAGCTGGTTCAATTTCTTTCTTAGTCCAAGCTCTATATTCATTCATTATTTTTATTTTTTAAGCTAATGAACACATTTCAAGTGCTACTTCCAAATAGGTCATAGAAGCAGAACGCAGATGTACTAATTTACACTTCCCAGAGCCTTACAGGCTTCTGCACAGGTCGCACTGGACTTGGCTGTCACTCCTGGCTGTATTTGTAGCTTCATGAGCAGCCTGCTGCTTCCACAGCTCTCTTCAGTCAAAATCTGTAAGGTGATCCTGAGATTGATCGCTGGTGGATTTGGGCACCTCTGACAATACTTGGCTGCAAAAGAGGTGTTACCACTGCCTTTGCTCTTCCCTGACAGACCTCTTTCTTGTGTCTCTTAGATCTGTGGTTTCATTTACTTGATTGCCAGAAGTGTCCCTTAAGTAGGTGTTGATTACACAGATCCTCGAGGAATCACAGGTGTCCGTGTGTCAGTGAGCACCGGTCCAATAGCGTGTCTGTGTAGGCAGACCTGGAGGCTGCCAGGTGTTTTGAGAATTCATGGTTCTAAAGAACTACCTGTACAACAGACAATGGTTTGCCTGATATGGTCCTAGCAACGTAGACTTTTTCATGGTTTGATGTTAATTAAAAACCACGTCCAGTGGTGGAATCTGACCTCTCTTAATTCAGATACTCACGTTTTTTTAGAAGAATATCTGTTGCTGCTTTTGATGCTGCTGCTAAATAGAAACGAGGGAAAAACCACATCCAAATAAAAACCAACGATGCTCAAAAAACCCAATGTAGATATGTAGGTCAATATTTGAGCTGATGTTCTCAGAGGTGTTCCATACTGGAGGTCTGATAGATCATAACAAAAGTTTGTCATGAAGTAAAAGTGAAAATGTTGGATTCAATATAATTTTGACAATTAGGAGACAGACTTACAGGTAATTCTTATCCTTTAGGGGAATATGATACTTAAACTTGCCTGGCCTGAGGATAGGGGTCTCTTGGCCTTGTGTGTCTGAGGTCCAGAGCTGATTGTTTGAGATGGAGGGAGAGCTAAGCTTTAGTGGCTGAGAGATGCAGCTCACAAAGCTCAGAGAGATTCTGGTAACCCTCTGGAGACCAGCATTGAGTGGAACCTCATGGATTACAGAGAGGCTTGAATCCTCTGTGCTCTGTGTGTGGCAGGGAACCTTCCAAGCCAATAAAGGAAAAATGTTAATGGATAAATGACATGAAGTATTTACAAATTCTTTCTATAAGGGAGCTTAAAACCCCTTTTCACTCTTTCAGAAAGAAGACACAGCTCCTCCAGCAAGCCGCCTTTGACTCCTCCCTCCTCTTCAGTATTTTCCCTCATTTCATCTTTCCCTTCAAAAAACAAAGGTAGCAGTGGAAGTGGGAGTAGTCGTTCATCCAGTGGAGGTACTAGTGCATCATCATCAAATTCCAAGTTGTTGAAATCACCCAAAGACAAGCTGCAGATCAGCGGAAACAACAGGTTAATGCATTCGGTACAGCACAGCAAAGTTCCCCATGACAAAATGTGAGTATGCCTTTTGAAAGAGAATTAAATGTCATTACTTGCATAGACACTGCTACATCAAGAAAGTTTCCTTTTTGTTTCAGAGCATTTTGGTTTAGGAGATGATAATTTTAAACTCCTCCAGATCTTTTCGTGCAGCCTAGTCAAAATTTATAGTTATTGCTCGTATCGGAGTTGAAGAAGAACTCTTGTAAAGCTGCATCTTAAATCACCATGAATAAAGGTCATTTTAATAGAGGCTTCTAATTATTTGATGCAATGTGCATACTTTAATCATAAGGGAGTTTTAGCTCTGATTCAGGTGGTTTTTGACCTGCATATATGAGATAACAGCAGTGCTGATAAAATTTACTGCTACAGAATGGTGCATTTCTCACTGGATGTAATGGGTCCATTGCAGTTGCTTTGGACAGTTTGCAGTGATACTCTCTGTCCATGAATGCAAATAATGGTTTCTGAAGTCCCTGGATGCTCTGAAGTGTCAGGGAAAAGAGGACAGAAGAGATTATGGGTATCATAAGAAATGTGAAAATTAAAAAGGTAGTAGGAGGAAGGTCTGCATTTATATTGGGAATAGATCAGAGTATTGTTGAATAATAACATATTTATGCTCTTTTTTTCCCCCAATTTTTCTGTCTTTGTTTTTCATAAATAACAGTATGACTCCATCTGTCAAAGTGGAAAAGATTCATCCAAAGATAGATGGTGCCCAACTGAAAGCTGCTGTTGGTCCAACTTGTTCTACTACTGTGAGTTCCTCAATAAAGACTGGCCTTAATTGTCCCTCAATACCAAAGCCACCCTTGCCTTCCCCTGGACAGATACTGAATGGTAAAGGTCTTCTCTCTGTGCCTCCATTTTTGGAAAAGAAACCTGAAGAAAATACGAATAATAGGAAATTTTTACATAAAAGATTGTCAGGTAACTTTTTAAAAATTATTATTAGCTATATTCCTTTTAGTAGAAATATATATATATGGAAATAAATTGCAGAAGTAAACTAAAACTCATGTAATACTGTAAATTGTAGTAAGAGTTTTTAAGTATTATAATTTAAGTCTATAATTTGACATACAGTTTAAGAATGCAAACACCTTGAATTTGGCTTTTCCTTTCAGAAGCCTGTACAGATCTCAAATGCCTGTCAGTTCTGTCAGTTTTAAAACTACACTCTTCTACTGTCTCTAAAGATCTTAGTTTCCTTCTTTCTATACCGAAGGTCCAAATGTACACAGAAAACAGAACAAACTAGCACCTCTTAAACTCAGAAATGGAAGCCAAATCTGCTCTTTACACTTTTTAACACAATTATTTTGAGTGTTAGTAGAATGGTAGAAAAGTTCTTGACACCAAAGCTAATCAGCAAAAACCCACCATTTGTTTGTCACAATCCATAATGGTGATCTCTACTCCTAACAGGCAACATCAAATCCTCCTTTGAGGTCTCTTACAGGTGTTTGTAGACTTGAGATCTGTATATTAGCACACCATAAGCTTGCTGAGAGTGTAGAAAAATTCATTTGTGCAATTTTATTGTGCATTTTTATTTGTATATTTGCCTGTGTCATATTTGAAAAGTTTCCAACATGATTAATTTTTATGATGAAACTAAATGTTAGTATTTCAAAATGTCTTTTGATAACTTTTCAATACCGTGTCTTTGACAGAGAGAGAATTTGATCCTGATATATACTGTGGTGTCATTGATGTGGAAACCAGGAAACCTTGTACTAGGTCTTTAACATGCAAGGTAGGATATCTGAATCAGGATAAGATTATCTGAAGTTTTTATTCAAGTTCTTGAGGAACATGATAGAAAACAGAGAACTGCAGATATTTGCTGTTGGTAATTACCACTGTAAGTGGTATCTCTCAAAACATGTTGATCAGAACCAATAAGAGATTGTTTTTGAAGTTCAGTTAATTATTTATTCAGAAAGTATTTCTCAAAGTAACCTGGAGATTTGTATTTTTGTCTAAACCCTTTAAACATGGATGTTGACATGGGACAAACTGTGTTACTCCACATGTAGGTAGCAGGGGCCAGCATGTTCCTCTTTTTGAGGGGTAACCTTCTGGTCGTAGATCATGAATTTTAAAATTCCTCATAAGCTTTGAAAATACTGCTTATGCAGGATTTAAATAATCCAAGCTCTTCCCTTCTCACACTCTTTCCTCTCCCCCCAGCAGAGTCTGCAGCAGGTTCTTGGTAGGAATTTGTGTAAATGCTAATGGTGCTGGATGTGCTGCTACAGCCAGCTCCTGGAAGAGCCACGGAGCACGCCTAGAGGTCAAATTAAATAATCATAAAAACTTTCAGTCAGACAAGATGTATCCTCTGGCTCCAAAATCCTGGGGGACAGAGGGCTGTCACTTGTTCCCAAGGAACCAAGAGTCCAGATCCCCTACACTTGTGTAATATTTTGCTGCTTTCCTCCAAAGCAGCTCTACCCTCAGTTTGGGAAATGTCTGGTAAATAAACCACCTACAGAACAAAGGTAAATGGAGCTGGCACTAATCACCCAGAGGAACTGAACTTGAACACATTGCCCTTTTGGAATTACAGAGGGGAGGAAATTGTTTTGCTAATAGAGGAGGGAAAAGCTGCAAGATTTTACAAGAGAAATAGGCAAATCAAAAGTGAAAAAGGAAGAGTAAAAATATTTCTCAGCAATTCTTTGGAATATACTACTCATAAAATAATTTTTGGAATTGCTATTTGTGTCTGAATTACGTGACAAAAATTTTTACCTACTAAAAAGAAACAAATCAAACCCTTTGTGCTATATTAAAAAGGTATTGTGTGTGACTTAAACAGTTCAGAAAAATAGCTTCCATTTACTTCACCTTACTTAGAATTGGTGCCATTTATACACATACACATCTTACTGTCTGTAAAGTTCAGGACACTCAAAGAACTGACTCTGGATTCTGCTGGATGTTTTGAATTCCTCAATATCTATTTGATTACATTAGTTTTCAAGGAATATATCAGTTTATAGAAGGCAGCATAGTACTTTTATAAATATTTTTCAGGTCTCCCATTAGAAGTCTGATTTTAAACATTATTTTGTTGAATATTTTTTGAGTGAAAGTAAATATTATCTCTTTTTAGTTTTGCAGGAGTTGGCAATTGAAATATCAATGTAAAAAAAGGTTTTTGGTTCTAGTCTTAACCTTATTAAAAATTTGGCAGTTTGGTTTTTGAAAAGAAGTTTGAAAGAAGCCTTTTACCAAATTGCTGGTTTTGTTACTCTGTATTAGACAAGGATATAATCATCCACCAAGCAATTTTAAAGTTTGTTTTCTAAGTCATATTTCCATTTGTTTACTAAACCAGGACTGTGATGATTTTCTATGCTTTGGAGCTCTAGACACATGTTTTGAGTGTTTGACTTCCACAAATGTCATAGCCTGGGATTAATGATTTATTCCTGGTTCTGCAGACACATTCCTTAACCCAGCGGAGGGCTGTACAGGGTCGAAGAAAACGATTTGATGTGTTATTAGCTGAGCACAAAAGCAAAACCAGGGAAAAGGAACTTCTTCGACATTCGGATCATCATCAGCAGATGCCCCCTCTCAGGGAACCACATCCCTCACCTACTAAAACTTCCCAGGAGCTGCACCAAAATTCTCATGGAGTTACTCTTACAGAATCAAAGCCTTTATTACCTAATAAACCCAAACCTCACCCCCCCAGTCTTCCAAGGTAAGGAAAATCTGCAGATGCAGTGGTATGAAATGAACCCTGGGAGCTTGATGGGGCGGATTTTGAGGGAGCGATACGGATCTGTTGGATGGGGCAGTGTGTTTGCTCCAGGCCTGGTGCCTGTCTGCAATTAGCAATTACCTGCTGAGGGTAACTCCTGGCAAGGAGGGGTTGGTGTTTGAAGTAGTAAAAGCTGACTTGCAATCAATGGAAGGGGTTGAGCAACAACTGGGCAATGCTGCTGTTCCAGGGGTACCACCATGCTCTGTCCTTCCCCTTGGCAGGTTATAAGACTGTGGACAACACCAGGGATCTGTTAATGTAGATTTCTTCCTCTCAGTAAGCACTTAAAGGGTGGAATTTTTAACTGGGCTGGGTTCAGTAACACTTGGTTACTGCTTGCCTTGCCCAGGCCTCCAGGCTGTCCAGCCCAGCACAGTGGAAATGTCCCCAGCGAGTCTCCTTCTGTCCACGAGTCCCCGCACCCTCCCTTGCCTGCAGCTGAGCCAGCATCTCGGTTATCCAGTGATGAGGGAGAATGTGATGATAAAGAAGAGCCTGTTGAAAAACTGGATTGTCATTATTCAGGTCATCATCCTCAACCAGCCGCTGTACGTTTCCAAAGTTAACCTCAGTCTCTCTCTGGCTTTAATTGTGTAAACAAGTTACTTTGGGGTTTTACAGGTGGTTTTCTGTGGGGTGTGTGATTTTTTTTTCCTCTTTTTTTTCTTTTTTTTTTTCCCCTCTCCCTGTATTTTGAGAAAATTATTTTGTGGTGTAGTAGGCAGTGAGGGTTTAAGTAGTTGCAGAATAAACATGCTAAAAAAATGTGTTCATAGCTCACTTCCCCAGTCTAAAAGAAAACAAAATGCCAGAATACTAAAGATGAAATTGGTAACTGCTCTAAAGTGCTGTGGTTTTGGAATAAGTAAACAGTGTCTTTTTGGTGCAGTTTTCTTACTGGACTTCCCCCTCCACACCCACACACATTTTTTACTCAAGTTACCAACATCACACTAAAGGTAGCAGCAAGGTATTTTAATATTAAAATTTTGACAAAAGTTAGTTAGTATAACTAAAAGCAAATCTATTGCCCAGCCTGGATGTCAAATTATATCTTTTTTTTTTTTAAACAGACTTCTAGCTGACAACTGATAGATCCTCGAAAGTAGATGTTACATAAATGTGTGTGTGTATAATGTTTGTACATAAACAGACGTACTGCTGATCTTCTTTGTTTAATCAGAGAAGTTCAAATTTGACTTTCCCTATTAAGTATGGGAGTATCAGAAGACAAGAAAATTACCTCAATATACCAGGCCAGAAATTTAAAATACTTGTTGGTCTGTAGACATAAAAACTCTTAATTTATATTTTTTTTATCCTCAACTTAAACATATAAAAGCATATTTATAATAAACAAATTGTTTTTCAGAGAGTTGTCATTGAAAGTAGAAAACACCAATAAAAATCATGTCTTTTCAGTTTTGCACATTTGGTAGTCAGCAAATTGGAAGAGGTTATTACGTCTTTGACAAGCGGTGGAACCATATTCGATGTGCACTTGACTTCATGTTGGAGAAGCATCTTAATTCACAGATGTGGAAGTGAGTAGAAGTGAAAGAGTTCTTATTCTTCTTGCTGTTTGTGGAAGCACATGGAACCCTGTGATTCTAGTCAAAGAACAGTAATCTTGTGTTCAGACTGAAGGTTGATGGTCTGTGCTTTACAGTTTTTGCAACAATTAACTATCGGTTTAATAAAATCTTTCAGAGGCATTAATCAACCCCAAGATACAATCATTTTAAGGTAGCATTATTGGATTGGTCCTGGTATTAGCTTCAGGTATTAGCCTGAAGAATGGTGGCTCTGTGGGGTTTTACCTTGGTTTTTCTTTTCACCTGCAGGAAAATTCCTCCAGCATCCAGTAACACAGCATCAGTGCGTGCCCCACATCGGACAAACCTGCTGCCTGCTGCCCAGCACGGTGTCAGTGCAGCAGGGTTCCTCCTGCCCAGCACGGTGATGTCCTCGCCGGCGCTGGTCTCTCCTTCCTGCGTGTCTCTGAGCAGCAAAGCGGTTCCATCCCACGGGACGACACTGAACGCCAACCCCGCTGCTCTGGGTGCGGTGGATCCTGTCTGCAGTATGCAATCAAGACAAGTGTCTTCTTCCCCTTCAACACCTACAGTGCTTTCCTCTGTACCTTCACCTATGCCCAGCAAACCTCAGAAAATGAAATCCAGCAAATCTTTTAAACCTAAGGAATCTTCTGCTGGCAGTGGCACCTGTAACAGCACCGGCAGCGTCAGTAGCAGCGGCGGCTCAGGAAAGAAGCGTAAAAACAGTTCCGCACTGCTCGCACCTTCTCATTCCACAGAGTCCTTTAGAAAAAACTGTGTGGTTAACTCTGGAAACTCTGGGGCCTCCTATCATCCGTCAGTGACAGCTTCGTCCCACAGCGTTGGCCTCAACTGTATGACTAGCAAAGCTAACTCTGTTAGCCTCAAACATGACCAATCAGGGAGGGGTCCTCCAACCGGGAGCCCTGCAGAATCCATAAAGAGAATGAGTGTGATGATGAACAGCAGCGACTCCACGCTCTCCTTAGGGCCGTTTGTTCATCAGTCTAGTGAGCTGACTGTAAATTCACACAGCAGTTTTTCACATTCACATACTTCCCTTGACAAATTAATAGGAAAGAAAAGAAAGTGCTCACCTGGTTCAAGCAGCATCAACAGCAGCAGCAGCAAATCAAACAAAGTTGCCAAATTGACATCGGTGAACAATGTTCATGCAAAACACACTGGTGCAATCCCAGGGACACAAGGACTGATGAACAATTCTCTGTTTCATCAGGTAGGAAATCTTGTCTCAGACTAAGCTGAAATGCCTCCTCGTGTGCTTATAATTTATGTGTTCTCTTAAGTATTAAATAGATAGCCAGTTCCAGATCCTGCTCAAGTACAAGGTAGTTCTTCTCTTTGTCCAGTACTCATTTTGAGTGTTCTTATGGTACATTTATGCAAGACTTCTTTAAACATTCTAAATTAAAAATCTACTTCAGGAAAGAAACCTTAAATGGGATATTTCAAGTTCCTTAGATGCTGTTGCCTGTGAATTGCTTTCAGATAAAATTCATTCCTCTTATTTTAAAATCATAATTTTAAAAGTGAATCTTGCCAGCCTGCTGTGGAACTGTGTGGCTCAGCCTGACTGCTTGTTTCTGTGTCAGGAATAAACATTGTACAAAGTGGAACATAATGATGCTGATAACAGAACTGTGATACTATGATAAAATAAGCCTATTATCCCAAGATGTCATTGACTAACTTCTTAGTAATAATGAGATTAAATCAGATAATAAACCTTTTTAGTTGGTAAGGCAAACAGATATGCTATAAAGGAAGCAGATCTCATGAGTATGTAAGATCCCATTTTAAAAATTAGTTTGGGGTTTTTATTTTTTTTTAACAAATCTCACAGGGAAAGTAGTGCATTCAGGATTACAAATCTAAGAAACTTTATTTTCTATGCTGCTAAAAACTGAAATCTCTGTAGCTGGAGATCCAGGAGGTCAGTAAGAACTTTTTGGAGTGGTTTCTTAATTTTCAGTTTCAGCCACAGAGGAAGATTTTCATCTTTATGTGTGTCTACTTAACCAAAATAAGCCTTCAGATGGCAGAATTTATTTTTGGACTTACCTAATAATTACTATTTCAACAATGCAATGTAAGTAGAAGAGAAATATAATTTGAGTGAACTGAGAAGGAAAGCACGCTTGAAACCATTAAAACTTTGAAGAGGTTTAGTTGAGGATTTTCAAGTCTCAGAGAGGCCAACCTCATGTTGTCAAGGTTGCTTTGTGCCTGAGATTTTCCCCCAAACATGCCCTGGTTAGTCACAAAATGTTTTTATTTCCAGTGCCTCTGAGGGCTCACTAATATTCTCTCTTTTGTTGCCCCCAAGCCCAAGGCCCGTCCCTGATGGCTGAAGGCACCACGGTGAGAAACAAACTGGACACTTTTCACTACAAGCAAAACCTCCATCTGGATTTCTGGACTCCAAGATGCCTTGAGTTTTCCCAACTTCCCATGGTCCTCAGGTGTGGAAATCTACTGGACTGTCACTTAAACAAGGAATTTCCCTGAAGCCATGTCTGTAGCAGTGAATATTCTAGAAATGGACACTGGATGAAGTTCAGCCACATAATTGCTCTTATCAGTGTTAACAGTGGTCTGGACTGTTTGCTACAAATCTGTGAGATTTTCCTTACAGGAGTACATCATCTTGCCACTATTTGACATAGTTTGGCTGGGCAAACGAATGTTTTCTGGGGGGAAATAAACATTACTGTGGACTTATTTTTATACTGATGGTGTCTTTTGTAGGTGATAGCTAACCAGACAGACACCCTCAATGGAGAGGACCCCGTGACAAGGGGAAAAATGTGTGAGGCACAATGGAAAGAAGCCCTCAAGAAGGGAATATGGCTTTAGTGTTTTTACAGCAATGTTCCTTTAATGGAATATAAAAAATAGCACAATTCAAAAAATAGTCTGTTTTGCCCAGCCTTTTGCAGGTAATTTGGGATAAGAAGCTATCAGGAGTTTAAAACAAAACAAACCCAAAAAAACCAGAAAAACTTGTTTGAGGCCACTGCTCAGAAAACAAGTATAAAAATATCGTATTTGTGTGATACAAAACCTATTTTCTATTCTTTTGAATGAGATTCTATTGTGGAAGAAAAGTTAATTTTGTTCTTTAAAAATTCCAAAAATATCAAACAGACGAAGGCAAATAACCTCTAAAACTCTGTGCCCAAAGAACGTATTTATTGACCTATACTGTATACCACAGGCCTTTGTTTTTTAAAAAAAAACTGTATTGGTGAAATTAGGCTGCATTTGTCTTCCTCTTCTAGTGGATAAAATTAGCCCTTTGAAAAATGAGTTTTTAAAATATTTAAATATTTTCTAACAACCATAAAAGTCAGTTTCTTCCTGCCTTGTTTGTGTAACAAAATCGTTGATGTGTGACGCCTTCTACCACTCAGTAAGAAATTTTTTTTGGTCAAAATTCTGGAATAAATGCCAATTTGACAGCAGAGTTCACTGTGAAGCACTGGGTTGTGCATCACAGTCATCCCAGGCCCACCCAGGCTTTATGAGCATGGGGGGGCTTTACAGTTTTGTATAATCCAGCCAATTTTTGTGACGTATTTTGTCTTGCTTCAAAACACCTCAAAAATTAATTCCGCCAAAGGGCTCATTGTATTATGGTTTGACTCATCTGGGTGTTTTTGTTAAGTTTTTAAACATCAGGTAAAGGCTCAAAACTGACTAAACTTTTATTAAGGGGGCAAAGCAAAGGAAGATGAAATCCTAACAAAGAAGATTTTTATTTTCTGCCTTAAAGGGGCATCAGCTATTGCTGAGAACAGACAATCTGAGCCTGTCCAACTGTTCACGTAGCCCAGCCTTCTCCCCGTTCTGGTGGCAAGTAGTAAGTACATCAGGGAATCCAAAGCCACTCTGAGTAGCAGTTGCTTCGTTGTTTACCTAACGATGCTTTCAGTTTCTCCTGAACTTCCTGTGAAATCATTGTTATACAGCAAAACAACAAGAAGCCTCTATGCAGACACTTTAGCTTTGAATTGATACAAAAGATCACACTGAGAAAGCAATGTACTAGAGACTCTTATTATGCAAACTTTAAAAAAACAACAGTAGACAACTTTTCAGGAACAAAAGGATTCGTATTTAATAGGATGCCCTGTTGAAAGGATGGTTAGAACTGTGATTGGTTTAACATAAAAGGAACCAAAGCGAAATGCCACAAAAAGAAACCCAAGTATATTAAATCTTGCACATTTGGAGAGAAATCCATGCTCTGATGAAGTCCCTGGGGCAGAGCTTCCACTTCAGGATAGCATCAGTCACAAGTGCAATTTGACTCTTGGTAGAAACAAAGGTAAAGGAAACAAAAATTTGGCAAGATTGGATGCTGGCAAGTTTATGATTGAACAGTCCTCTGGTTTTTAAAGTTCTGTTGATCTGAAAGCAAAATGGCAAATTTGTGCTCCTTCAGTAGCATGCAGACATGTACAAAGTGAATTCCTGATAGCTGCTCCTCCAGAGCCAGTGTGTGCAGCCACCTGCACCACGTGGGCTTGAGCCACTGGAGCAAAGAGTCCGAGCATAAATTCTGCCTGACCTAGACCTGCTCTAAATATTACGTTTTAGATCTTGGTTATAAGCAGAATATTGTTCCTGAAGCTTTTATTGTCACATAGTTCTTACTGTAAATAATTAAGGAAGCTTAAAATTAATTTTCCTTGCAAAATTGAATTTGCAGTGGCTGGGTTGTTTTTAGACAGATTTTGGTATTAATTTAAGAGATACAGTTTTTATAGTCTTTCCAACTTCTCGTTATGACTCCTGCAGTTTTCTTAACCTAAAAAATTGCTGCAATGATGAACAAAGAATTATACAAGAAAAAAAACATACTTTTGTATCTTTATTTTGGAATTTCTTGTTCTATTATAAATATTGAAGTATCCCTATTTCAGAAGACATATTTTGTTAATTGATTGTACATATTTAAATATGTATTTTTGCACAGGTCTTTTTTTCTTATATCCAGTTTTGGTACAATTGAGATCATCTAGTATTTATTTATTAATTAATTAAAAAAAAAAAAGCAAATACCTTTTTATAATTTGAAGTGGTTCACTGCCAAGCCAATAGTTAACATGCCTACTTTGCAATGTAAGGGATGCCTCCGTTTTGTGAAAGCTGTGTCCCTTTTCCCTGTCTTGGGAGCGGGTGGATCCACGCCAAGGACGGCCCGGGAGCCCCGAGCCCACGAGGTTGATGTGGCATTGCTTCCCAGCTGCCTGACTCCCACAAGATCCATTTAGTGAAGTGACACTCTGCTTCTCCTTTCTTGGTGTTCGTGTGTGTGCGTGCGCATCCGTGTGGGTCTCATGTGGTTTCAAACTAACGGAAAAACTGAAAGTGCCTGATATAACTCGTTTTAAGCTTGGACTGTTTAGACAGCTTCTCCTTAAAAGACTTGAATGTTCAGTTGAAATTTTGGAGCTTGCTTTTTCCACCTATATATAATATATGTGTGTGTGTATTTATACACACACATGCATATATCTATATTTCTGAAATTAATGAGATGGGTTGACAAAAGAAAGAAAATTATGCTGGTAGCTTTTGTAAAATCTTTTAATTTGAGTACCTTACGTTGGAACAATCCCATTGATAACTCATATTTAGTATAATGCCAAGGGTTTGAAATATGATTTGAACCAGCAGTTTATTTAACTGTCTCATTTTGGGAAGGGGGGGAGCAATATTCATTAGTCAAATAATTCAGAAAATGTTCAAAATTGTTGGTATTCCAAAACAAAGAAAAAACCCCAAGTAAGTACCTCTAAAACCATGAAAAAAAATAAAGATGTAATTTCCAAATGACATTTCTAAGGCAGTTGTCTTCCTGTAAGAGTTCTCTTGCCAAGGAATCTCTCGTCTTTTACTCATTCTGTCCTGGAGGAGGGAATTGGGCTTAGAAAGATTCTTAAATGTTTCACTGTTCAGCAGAAAAGAATCATTTTTACCTTTTGTGCGAGATATTTTATGTTTTAAAGATAATTTTGAAATGAGCACTACATAATGTCAATGTGAATGTAGGCCTTGGAAGCATCTTGCTCGGTGTTGAGCCTGGTTCTAAAAGCAATCTCCTGTGTAAAATGTGTGAATAGTTTGATAATTTGTATACATAATCAAGAGCATCTGATCAGCTGAACTCTGTGTTGGCTGCTGTATAGTACATGAACAAATGTCATGGGATAGAAAAATTACTTTGGATATTTAAAAGAAAAATAAATATATAGTCTATTTGTTTTGTAACAAGTTTCTGTAAATAAAATAATTTATACTATTTATAAGAAAAAGTTGTGCTTTGCTTCATGAAAAAGATTAGTTTGTTGAACAAACATGTTACTAAACAAGGCAATAAAATTAGGACTTTTCAATAAATGAGGTTGGTTGCATGGAATATATTATATGTTTCTGCTTCATTATAAAATCCTTCGCTATTAAAGGAAAACATTACCTGTATCGGTGCCTATGTGAACTAATTTCAGAGAATTGGATGTGGTCAAATTCTGTCCTTGTCGCTTGGCATCGCGAGTCAGCCCGGTAGGTTCGGAGCTTTCCATCCTGCAGGGGGTTGGTACCTGGTTTTGGGGGGTGCCTGTGTCACCTCTGCAGCTGCATTTTCCTGTGCTAAGGACTTCCTGTTACTTAAGGTTCGCGCTTTATATTATTTCCTAATCAGAATAATGAGCAGCAGCCTTTACAGCCCCAGATGTGGTTGAGTCATCGTATTTCCTGGATTTTTTTTTCTTCCAAAAATTGTATCTTCTTGTGTTTTCACAGTTTGAAGATCCAGTGTGTGAATTCAGCAGGTTAAACACTCCTGCAGAGCTTTTCTCTGCATGTGACTCGGGACTCGTGTGTCATGAGCGATTTCAGAGCAGTTTGTAAAAGCAGTAAAACTCCTGTCAGTGTGACAGGACTTCAGAGTGACATCTGTGGCAAAGCTTCCTTTATTCTGTCTCTATTTTGTTTTGTTTAAGAGGGGTTTTTTCCCCTCTTAAAACAAGTTTTTCTTACTATTTGGAATAAATGCTACAAGATACAAATGGGGTTTGGACAACAGGCAAGTTCTGCTTTGTCTTTTCATAATAAGCACCTTTAGTAGTTCAATGTTTACTTTTTGTGTTACCGAGTATTTTAATTTCTTTTTTTGTCTTGCCTTCTTGCAAATCCTTTTCCTTCCTAGTAGCAAATTTTGCCATCTGTGCCATCCTGCATGAGCTGCTGGGGCTGCAGCTGATTCTGCAGAGTTGTACAAATGACCACAGCCCAATGCGTGGGAGTCAGGTTTGTGCTTGGCATCGTGTTCAGGCAGGTTTGTGACTCTGCTTGAACACTGAAGGAATATCTCTGCATTTTACTGCATTTAATACAGCGTTCAGTGTCTTCTAGAGCTGGCAAGGTTAAGAAAGGGAAAAAAGGTGCATTCACCCTGTGTAACCCTGCTCTCACAGCTCTGTGGAATTGGAGCATCCCCCATCTCCCCTTCCTGTGCTGCCTTTGGTGCAGTGCAGTGCCACAGAGCCCTGACCCTGGGCAGAGCAGAGCTGCTCCTTGCGTTCTCTCTTCTGGTGACTCCGTTCACTAAAGGAGTTAGTGATGAAAAATGGTTCTGACCAGGTGCTGAAGTGGAACCCAGTAAGCACAGATGCCCCTGAACTGGGTGGAAAACAGTTTCCCTCCCATCAGTGATAGTCTCATAGGAAAATACTCCAGTTTATATCTGGGACAGTTACTGGGTGATTTAGGAAACTGCCAGTGCATGCAATGAAAACCCCAGGGTCAGAGGTTCCCTGTGTGTAGGGTTTGTGTATTGTGCATCTTGTCAGTGCCCTTTGCATTTCATATCAAAGCTGGGGAGATGTGTCCTGGGAGCCCGAAGTTGTTTGGCTTTGCCCTGGTGGAGCAGTGCTGGGCTCAGAGGCTGCAGCCGGCCCCTGGCTGTGCCCTGCAGCTCCGGGTGAGCGGTGGAGTTGGCCGAGCTGGCCGGCTGCCCTCGGGCTCTCCTCCGTGGGTGCCTTGTTTACACCGACTGCCAAAACAACCCAAAGGAGGGCTTGCCCTGGCTTTATTTAAATGCAAATTCCTGTTGGTTCATTATTATCACGTTCTGCTGCAACAAATAATCAAACACATGTGGCTTGTAGGATCCACCATGGGACTTTTTATTTTGACTGGATGCTTTTTTCAATGCTTTGGCTCAGAGCTGTGTTAGCTGCTGGATTCATTCCTAACAAGCAGCATGGGAGCTTTGTCATGGAAAAGTGGCATATGCTTGGGTTTTTTCTGACCCAAGAAACTTCGAAAACCTTTAGGGAACTTGTTCAAACTAATGTGGATTGAAACTTTTATTACCAAGGAGGAAAAACAGCCTGAGAAATGCAGTACAAAAGCTTTGTCCAAGCCTATGAGAAATAGCTGGTGTTGATATTTGTGCCCAAATTGATACAGAAGTTTTCTTTAGCATCAGCAGAGACTGTATTGTTGCTTGGGTTTGGTGGTCTCTGACAGTGCTGGAAGTTTTTTGTCCTCCATTTTGCAGTTTAGGTCCCTTCACCTGAGTCCTTTTCTGTCCATGACAGGTGACTTTTTCCTAAAGCCAGTGCCTTGTCCCGTGCCTGCAAGGCTGGACCTTGAGCTCTGGAGCCCAGCATTCAGCGAGAGAAGTACCAGAGGTGTTGGCAGGTGAGCCAGAAACCGCACAGAGACTTGCACAGAAATGACATTTCAACTGCTTTGTAGCAGAGCTTTACTAACAAATCCTAAACACCCCCATCTCCTGCCCTGCTTTCCCACCACTAATGCAGGGAAGGAATTGCAGAGAGAAGTTCAAGCTGTGGCTTGAAATCTCTGTCTGGCTCTGGCTACCTTGTAGCGAGGGTGAAGTCAGCCTTGCAAAGCGAAATTGGAGAACGGCATTAGCTCAAGGAACTGCCCAAGCTTAAATTACAAGAGAGAATGTACAACTTTGGCATGTGGACTATAAATCCATGGAAAGGTGTCAAAAGCGAGGCATGAAGGCCGGTGTCTGGAGTGCTTCTCACAATCAGAGTTAAATACAGGGAACTCATGAGATCAGATAAACAGAATGTAAAACTAACATGATCACGGCACAGTAAAGATCAACTTGAAATTACTTCAGGAAGTAGAAATTCTAATGCTTCTGATTTGACATAGAGATGGAAGAAGGCATTTTAAAACAACAGAATAGACAAAATTATGCCCTTGATCAGCTCAAGGCCTGACCACCCTGGACCCCTCAGCATTCCTACTCTTTGGAAAACCTGGGTATCAGATTGCTTTTCTTTTTTTTTTTTCCAGGAGAACAATGTGAACAGCTGCTCTGACTAAACTGTGTGCCTCCAGCTGTGGGCTTCAGGAGGTGCTGCCTTTCACCTTTCCAGAATTTTATCCCATCACTATTTGGCAAGGCTGAGAGGCTGAACTGCTACACAAAGCCTTAAAAGGTTCAGCTAAAATTGCCGTGACTCTTTCCTGCCAGGCCTTGGCACAAAATTCGCTGTCCAGAAGATCTCCAGGCTCTCCCTGGATCCTCTTTCGCAGGATGGAGGCTGAGGCCAGGAAATGTGAAGGCAAGTTGGGATCTTTCAAAGGGGGTCTTTGCTGTAGTAGGATTGTGCACTTCTGTTTGGAACATTATTTTTCACCCACCTGAGCAGAGAACACCAGATTCTAAAATGCTTGGCTCCCACAGGATGATAGCCATGGATAGGATAAAATGGTCGATAGCTCTGCAAGTATCTTAGAGCAAAAAAACTCTTTAGCAATGCTTTTATTTTCCACACAGAGTAGGGATTTCCATTTTTTTTTCTGCTGCTTTAACCTACACTGAGAAAGCAGCAAGATTTCTCTGGAATGCATAAAGCCTCCGTTAGCCTAATTTTTCTTGAGTATGTTTCTATTCTCTTTACTGTTAAAAAAATACATGGTAATACATATGCTGAATGGAAGCTTTGATGTAGTTATTTAAGGCCAGTTTGTGTACAAATATGCTGGAAAGGAAAATTTATTTGTGCACCAAACAGAAATTCCTCAAGTTAGTGAAGACATGAAGACAGAATGGTTTTCTGATAGGCTTCGCACCTGCACCTATGGAAGGTGGAGATGTTCCCAAAAGTCAGACTGATTAAAGCCTTCCTAGGTAGCTCTACTTATCTGTCATGGAACAGATGTAGAAAAACAAGAGAGGTTATTGCAGTTCTGAGAAGTTTGAATATTGGGTTTTATCAATTAAAACTTTATAGGAAATGGTATATGTGTGAACACACAAAACAGAGACTCGTAGCTGATTTGGGGTTTCAGAGTTCATCAGAGAATAGTAATGGCCTCTTAGCACCAAGGGATCCAACCTTGGGCAGGCAGCAGGGATTCCAGCACAGGAGACCCTCTATGATCTTCAGTGGGAGGGGTGGGCAGGGGAAATTCCAAGCTGTCCTGTCTGTGGCACAGTAGTTTCCAAATGCTAGGCTTGCCCTTTGGGTACACCTACCTGCTGGGGCTCCTTCCAGCACTGAAGCTCCAACACACACAGGCTGTAAATGTTCCAAATGCAGTGGCATCAAAAGCTCACAGAACTCACTCACAGGCCTTCTTTGGGAGGAGGGAAAAAACCCCTCAAGGCAGGCCAGCAGGGTAAACAGCTGCTGCTGGAGGCTCTGCCTGGCCAGAAGCCATGTGTCATCAGCATGGCAGCAGCCTAGTGAGAACCCATTCCTCAGCAGCTGGGGAGAAGGGAACTGTAACCCCTGCAGCACCTCATCAGCTCTGTCAGACTGCAGTGGTCCCTTCCACAGCTCCCACCATCACTGACATCTGCAAATCTAACTCAGGCAATAATTACAAATGTAATGCTTAACTCACATGCTGACTTCCTTTTTAACAGTTTGCAATAAAATAGTTTAAAGAGAGAGGCTACTTCTGTTAGTTGTTCCCCAAGTTTTAGTCCCTCAGTTTCTGTGGTTATTTTATTGCTTCACCCCAATCACTTGCATTCTTATTCCTTCTCCCTTAAGCTGTAATCCCTTCACTGCAAATCTCTGTCCTGTCTGGACTCTTCACTAAAATTTCTGGCCACTTTACTATTATGCAACTGATTGTTTTCACCTCTGATTCCAGTAAGAAAGTCTTAAAACAGCAAGCATAAAATGGCCATGAGCTCTCTGTGTTCACAGGTGGTAAGCCTGCTTTGCTGTTCAATGTGGAACACTGGATATACAGGCAAGGAAAGGAACAAAGTCTATTACAAGAGATCACCAATGGTATCATACATTTAATAAATGAACTGGGTTCCATACACCAGAACAGAACAGTGTGTACATAATGAAATGGAAAGTAAAAACACTACCTTTTTTGCTAGTTATTTTTTTCCCTACAGTATACCAAGTTATGCAATATATTTATAGGTTACTTCCAAAATGTTTTAAACATCTAAATTTTGCATTCCCTTGCATTAAAAAAATTACATATTAATTACTCGGGAAAGTTTCTGAATTCTGTTTAGCAGCAAATCTCCTTTCTTGATGGTTTCTTGGTACTGCCAATTCTTGCTATCAGGCCTAGGAATCATGGGGGAAAAAAAGGGGTTAGAACTAAGAATATGCTTTATACCAAAGCATGAAACATTTCTGTAGATTTACTATAATGTCATCAAAATATATAGAATTAAATTGATCTGTTAAAAACAGCCTCTAGGAATTGTTACTTACCTGTTAGTTTCTACAATCTCGTTTACTTTGTCTATTTTGCAGTGCAATCGCCCAGCTGCAATAAATCTTGAAAGCTCCCTAAATAAAGAAAAAAAATAGTTAAATCCTGTTTCACCAGGGACTTGTAGACTTAAGAGCACTGAAGCTGCTGCTACAGCACGCTGTGTTTCTGAAGCAACAGCCAATGGATCTTCATAAGGTATCTTATGCATCCCAAAAATAATCCTTTTAGTGACCTGAACACAAAACCTCTGAGTTCTTTCTTCCCAGGCTAAAGTGTTGTACTTGAGTTAGTGAAACTTAGCACTAAGCTTTGTATCAACTACTCTTCAAATCCAAAGCCAGCAGTAGTGCAGTGTGGCTATTTGGAATTTATCCTGAGGTAAATATCTTCATGCTAGTCAATTAATTAGAAAATTATATCAATAATATTTAATTTTTTAAAATGCTTTAAAAAATTTTATTATTATTGTTTTGTTTAATCAGCTGGTGGTCTACAGCACTGATAGTAGAAGAAAATATTCCTGTGCTCAACAGTAAGGTAAGTTACAACTCATAATAAATTACTGGAAAGCATAAGCATTAGTATGACTTAAAAAAATACTTTTGAATTAAATGGTATTTGGTTTCTCTTAAAACACTTATCAATTTCTGAATATTTCAAGCAGTTTCATATTTCTGTAAGTTTTCTATGTTAGAAAATCTGAAACCTCTCTAAAACAAGTCAGTTTCTCGCTTCATTCACCACTTAGTTGTCATCATGATCTAAATCTGTTGGTTTTAGTCTAGAAAAGAATTTCAAATTGGGACGGCAGTGTGTGTTTGATTTAAGTGAAAAACATCAGATCCTGTCCACATAACAGAAACCAAGCAAAATGAGAGAGGGAGACTGGCAGAGTACAAAAAATGTGCAGATCCCCAAAGTTGGAACAACTCAGTTTTTGCATAGCTGTGAACTAAGCTGTCTAAAATAGAAAGTTTCATAGCACATGGAGGTCAATAAATACAGCAATATAAAGAACAAAATAATTAATAAAATACCAGCTTCTCACACTCCTCCATAGAAATGTAATTTGGCATTTTTAGAACACGAGTGGACAAAGACTTTTACTCATAATGGGATTACCATAAATATTTCAAAGGTATAAAGGGAGATCTCTGTGAGCTGAAGAAGCCAAAGAACTTACTGATCTATGAATTCTACACTGACTCCAAAGGCTTCTGCCATGTACCCTAACGTCAAGGACCGGTAGGACTCGAGGAGCTGGCTGTAGGCGTGGATTCGCATCTCCCGCACGTAGTATCGGTAGTGAGGTGCAAACAGCCAGTCTTTCTTCATCTCTTGCTCTACAATAGCTGAAAAGAAAAGAAAGAAGCAAAATAAAAAAAGGTCAGTAATTTCTAAGAAATGTAAAATATCAGTTATGTAAATAAAACACTCGGCACCAGTTAAAAACAGGCATGACCATTCGTTCTTGGCATGACCATGTATTCTTGCACTCCTCAAGATAGGAAAGGGATTCTGCACTAAGAGAAGCAAATTCATGCAATCTGTATCAGTTCTGGAACCAGGAGCAGTAGGAACATGCAAACAATATTGTGTCAGAGCTAATGGGAGCCTGTAAAAATGCACAGCATCCTTCTTTCGGGGGCAGAAGGACCACCTCAAAGGCAAGAGCTGGGTCTGCTGTCCGCAGGCTCAGCCTGGAGCTGGGTAACAAGCAGAATTCGGTATGTAACTTCTTGAAGAAACATTGTTACCCACACCTGTATCGGGACATACCTTTAATTTTCTGCTACTAGCTCTTAAATTAGTTACAAGGATTTACGGGCACTGAAGTAATTTTTTTTTTCCCTGACAGCATTGGTTCTCGGCTTGGGATGAGGCTGGCAATAGGAAGATGCTGCCCTTTAGCTCAGTCTCATCAGGCCTAGTCTTCCACAAAATCAAGGGTTCTTCCTTGCTTTTTAAAAATATCTCATTTTCTTGTATTCTAAATCTCACAGAAGAAAAACAAGCAGTCCGAGAAATGGCAAAGCTGTCAAATCTCTCCTGATCTGGCTCTTCAGGTGAGATGGTGTTTCATAGCTATTTTCAAAGTGCTTTTTCACCTAATCAGATGTGACTTTGAACAAGGCTTACTGGATGAGAAATTTGTCTTTCTCTGTTTGAAAAATCAAAGCAGAAAATTTTAGGTCACAGTCAAAAAAATCTCTACGGTTTGTTTTTTCTGCACATAGCTCTAGTTCTAGACTGTAGCTACACCACAAAAATTGTGTATGATCTGAAACAAATAACTGGAAGACCTGAAACAGTGTTGTGGGACACAGCCCAGCCTTACCTAGCGACTGGAAAAAGGCTGAGTAACGACATTCGTACAGAGAGAAGAGGTACTGCCGTACAGCTGGCAAACTGTGCAAGGCTTCCAGGATCTCTGCTCCTTTAATCACCTGGAAGCAAACACACATCTGTCACCACCATCCCTTTAAGCCTCGAGATGGACAGGTTAAGGAAAGGCTATGTCAGTTTGCACAGTGATTCCATGTGCTCTGCTTACCTTCTCCCTCAGGTCAGGCCTGTCCAGGGCAATCATGCTGACATAGACAGTGTATGTTACAAAGGTTTTGTAATCCATCAGTTCATAGGATGTAAATGTGGAAACTGTATCAAGGAAGAGCTCTGCTGCTTGTTTAAAGTCTCGAATAGCTACACAGTAAAGGCCCTGGTACACCTTGAGACGGTTTCTTCTGTCCCAGTCTCCTCCTTCTTCTATTAGACTTAAAATAGAACAAAGAATATTTACTTCTGTAAATGTGTCATGTAGTAAGTTATATGAAACAAGTACAAATCAACTGATACCATGAGATTAGAGAAAGAATAACTTGGTTTATGTTACAGCTTGTTGAACAGCCCAGGCTTTGTACACCTGTTGGCATAGTAAAGTGGCTTCCTTAGGGCAGAAG
The DNA here is from genome assembly GCA_013396995.1 of Dicaeum eximium. Classification (NCBI taxonomy): domain Eukaryota; kingdom Metazoa; phylum Chordata; class Aves; order Passeriformes; family Dicaeidae; genus Dicaeum; species Dicaeum eximium. The sequence continues at coordinate 957,667 of VWZP01005527.1, forward strand.
AGCCTTTTCCACAGTGCAAGTTTCAGCTGAAAGGAGAAGTTTACAGCCTCTTCAGCTGTGACAGCAGTCTCTGTGGATGTGCAGGTAAATATTACTGTCAGCCTGGACTGCGGCAACAGATTTCCACGTTCTTTGCTGCTAAAACCAAAGCTGTCCAACCAGCAGCAAAGAAAAAAAGATACAAGTTGCCACTTTTTAAGGATCAGCAGAGAACTGGTGTGGCTGTATGAAGGGCAGGGATGAGACAAACACCTGAGAAGGCAACACAAAATATCCCTGCCCAAGGAACAAGGGAAGTGGGAACCTCCTCTGCCTTGGTGTCTCATGGCAGCAGCAGAGACTGGAACCACAGCTTTCTGCAGAACTGCTGAGGTTCAAAATGCTGGGAGCACAGAGACACTGACACTACCAGTGGGAACATGGGAAGGACAGTGGCACCAAAGCACACCATGCCACTCTTGATTCTAGAGGAAAAGCTCCCTCTTCACAGAGCCAGGTAGGTGCGACTGGGAGCAGCTGGACCTAGCTGAGGCACAGTCCAGTCACATCCAAAGTGGGAGTGGGAGCTGGGCTGCAAATACAAATTGAGCCAGCTGCTGGAAAACAGCTACCACAAAATCTTAACCTTTGTCTTCCCACCCATAAAAATCCAGGAGTAGGAAGTGTCTAAAACAAAATAACACCCACTTATCAATGATTGTCTCTCACAACCACTCCCATTTCTGTCATTTCTGGACAAAAAAGTATTTATCTTCCATTTCTTTTGTTACAGCTTGTTTCAAAAATGCTTTAGAGCACTCAGATAACCCAAGCAGTACCTTTTTGCCTTTTCAATGTTCCGTGTGATGAGGTCATTGTCCATGTAAAACAAGCCAATCCTCAGCAGATAGAACACGATATCCAGGCGATGTCCCAGGGCCACGGTTTTGTCGTAAGTCTTGCGGAATGCAGTCAGAGCTCCCTCCTGGCAAAACAGTATTTGCTACTGTAAGAATTTTAAAGCACCCAGAACACTCACAAAATACCTGTTGTAAGAACATGTGTTGTCTCCCACTGGTAGTTGTGACTTCCACACGATGTATTCTGAATAATCTTAATGTATCCAAGTTTAAATCAAGCTAGAAAAGCTGTATCTTTTAAAGCTAAAGAATATAAAAATCTACTCTCTAATTTGAAATTCAGCTGCACGATCTAAAAATAGCTTGGAAAAGTCTAAAGGTGTAAGGAAAGTGAATAATGGTATCTGCAAACTTTTCCCCTTGTCAAGAAAAAAATTTTCTTTCAAGGTCTGTTTTTTGGTAGATAATTTATATTTCAGTAGGCCCCTGCCCCATCTGCCAGCCATGTGTGAGCTGTGCCATGGAGAAAATGCTCTGCCAGTCCCCCAGTGCTCACTGGGACCTGCCCAGCTAACAGGGTTCCCATGCAGTGTTTTCTACGAGTCCATAAAGCCTCTGCTGTCACCAACCTTGTCCCCAATCCTGCACAGGTACTCAGCCTTGGCCATCATGGCATCCCGGATTTCGCTCTCCCCCAGGATCTTTTCTGCATCCTCTAATTCGTTGTCCAGACGTTTCAGCTCCTCCTCATTGGCTTTCTTCATTTTGTTCAGCAGATCCGTGTCCATCTGCCACTCCAGAGTCTTGCACAGGGCTTCGTAGTATGGAGCCATGTCTGAAAGAGAACAGGAAGGGTTCTGCTGTTCACTGCTGCAGCCAGAGTGTGTCTGTTCCTAAAGGACAACAGCACTGTCACTGCTGGCAGATGTCCCTTCTGTGATCAGGTACCTGCTAATCCAGACTCAGCACAGCCACTGTTTCTGCAGGCCTTGCCCCTCGTGCTTCCTTTCACTGACCCTTTTTCACCACTGCTCTTTACACTGCTCCCATTTGCACTTTCCCTACTTGCATTGGAGTGGCCTCACCTCGAGTTCTGGGGGCAGTTCTGGGCACCACAATACCAGAAGGACATTAAGGTGTTAGAGGGCATCCAAAAGAGTGGCATGAAGATGATTAAAGGTCTGGAGGGGATTAAAAGGAGCAGCTGAGGTCACTTGGTGTGCTCAGTCTAGAGATGAGGAGACTGAGAGGAGACCTCAAAGCTGCCTAAAACTTCCTCATGAGGCAAATTGGAGGGTCAGGCACTGATATGTGTGCTCTGGAAACCAGTGACAGGACGTGAGTAAACAGCACAGAGCTGTGTCAGGGGAGGTTTCAGCTGCCTATCAGGAGAAGGTTCTTCCCCAGAGGGTGGCCGGGCATTGAACAGGTTCCCCAGGGCAGAGCTCACGGAGCACCTGGACAATGCTCTCGGCAGAGTGGTACTGTTGGGACCAAGAGCTGGACTTTGATGATCCTTGTGTGTCCCTTCCAGCTCAGGATATTCTGTGATTCTCTTCATCCCACTGTGAGCACAACAGCCCGAGGTGCTCAGCTCTTGCAGTCCAGCACGATGTGAGAGAGGCCGAAGCCGGGCACAGGCCCTCGGCAGCCCTGCCCCGTGCCCGGGGAGCCAGTCCCGGGGCACAGCGATGTCCGGCTGCGGGGACGGGCACAGAGCCCCTGCGGGGACCGATGGCCTCACACACGGTCACACGGCTGCTCCACGGTCACGCGGTGGGAGCCGGGGCCGGCGAACAGACAGACAGACAGACAGACAGACAGACAGACAGACAGACAGAGCCCACACACACACAGCCTGCCCCAGGCCCACTCACTGTGCAGCCGCACCGCCGCCATCAGCTCGTCGCGCGCGGCGGGGTCGGGCGCGCGGGGCCGCAGGCTGAGCAGGAAGCGGAGCTGGGCGATGCGGAGGTCGGGGTTCTTGGGCAGCCCCTCCTCCTCCAGGTTCTCCAGCGGCATTGCGGNGGCGGCCGGGAGCGGCCCAAGGCCTGGCCACGGACACGGCGACACGGGGACAGGAACGCAGGAACAGCGCTAAATCACACCCGCAGCCACAGCCTGCCCGGGGAACGGGGCTGCCCCATCCCTGGAAGTGTCCAAAGCCACGTTGGAAGAGGCTCCTGGTCTAGTGGAGGGTGTTCCTTCCCACGGCAGGGGGTTGGAACTGGGCGATCTTCAAAATCCCTTTCCAAGCAAAAGCGTTCTGTGATTCTGTGCTGCCAGAGCGCACGGTGCAGGGCTGTGTTCAGACATTCTGGAATGTTTCTGGCTGAGGGGGACTCCGCAGCCTCTCCGGACAATGTGTTCTGGGCACAGTCACTANATCGGGGGCCGCGGGCCGGGGCTGGGCAGGACGGGCGCTCCGGGCAGGGAGGGCGGCGCGGGGCTGTGACTCAGCCGCGACGGGCGGAAGGGGCCGCGCGCTTCCGCCGCGCTGCGCCCTCTGGCGGCGCGGAGGCCTCGGCGGCGGGCGGCGCGGGGCGGCCCCTGGCGGC